>JAXIUT010000048.1:12027880-12046008 GCA_035586675.1 Eurytoma californica
TAATTTCTAGATTTCTTAAACAAAGAGAATGCCTTTCAGGGAGCGCATTTTCTGCAAAAATTATTCCGTGCAGAGCACCTTATTCCCCCTTCTTTGATAAAAAAAAATTAATGTACACATGTTCGCACGTACTCATATCATAGAGTGCAGAAAACAAAGACGATTAAACGAGCGAGAAAACCTTGCCAACAACTCCTTTTTTCTCTCCTGAAAAGGTCGTACCAGCTTTATTTTATCGCGAGTGCACTCGCCAGCGTCGCGCAGTAAACGAACTTTTTCCCGCGCGCAATCCGCGTCGGCGCATTTTTCAAGAATTATGCGCGCGTTCGCAGCAGCCTTGGCCGTTAAAAAGGGCACGATCTTGCCCGCGAGCGCGCTTTACGGGCCTCGTTGCGCCTTGATTAATGGATTATTTATACGTGTAGGCGACGCACGAGCGGCGCGCTCTGATGCAAAAAGGCCGGAGCGGCTGCCGAGCCGCGCGGGAGGCCTGCCTCTCACTACTATTTTTTTCCTTCCCTCGTGTCCTACCCCGCCGGCGGGTTTCTGCTCCGCCGGCTATATATAGCGTAAAAACCGAATCTATCGCGGAGAAAAAGAGCGGTGCGATTGTGCACACCACCGACGGCGAGTTGTGCAGGCTTCGACGTGTTTCTCCATCGCTTTCAGCTAAAGTATTATCCACTCGTTTTAGTTATTATTGTTTTTTCGTACTTTGAAATTCTGCGGGGATGTGTACTGAAAAGCGATAATTAATGATTAGATGACAAACGGGCTGATTAAGTAAGGTTTTATAGGCTGGGCGGGGGAGTCTTTAGTGTGTCAGATTAATGTTCGATAATTTTTCAAGCGACTCGGTTATCGCTTTATAGATAATCCGTTAAAAATACAGCGATGTGGCTGTGAACGAGCTGTGAGAAATTCGACTCCGAGGAGCAACTTATCACTCTTCAAGAGGCAAAATATAACTATCACTTTGAGGGTGGCCAGACCCGCGTGATGCAGCATTCAAAATACACTTTTTCCCACTCAAAGCTGCTACATTTTATAAACGATACAACAGTATGGCTTTTTTCAAATCCTTGAATTTTATATAGCATTGTGCAAGTTCATTTAATTTTTAAATATACAATAAAAAAATTTTCTGTTAGTCAAATTAAGTTGCTGGTCATTAAGATATACCTACTAAATTTAAAATAATGTGTCTAATCATATATTTAGGAATGTAATTAAATTAATACTAAGAGAAGATATAGTTTTTTATATTAATTGCTGACGAATCAATTAGAAAATTTGTCTATGTGGATAGGATCATCATTATTTCTGTTTTTTATACCTATATTTAAATTATTACTCTTACTTTTTATTAGCGATTGTTACTTTTACTTTTTGGATCTAAAAACTAAATTTTCTAAATCTCCACTGAGAAAAATGTTTTACAATAATTTCTACAATTGTAGTAAAAATTGCTATTAATTATAATTATAATGGAGGGATGTCCTCGCTTTTAACCAAAAATTGCTATATGTTTTATATAGTAATTATCGGTCTAGGTAGAGTATATAATATCTCCTGGTTCCTATAAGATATAGAAAATTTTACTAAGCCTTTTTTATAAGAGTATTTACACTCTTATCTACAACGGTACACCTAACAACTCCGAACGACCAATCCCTGAAAAAAAAAAACAACTTATTTCCGAAAACCAGCCGTCCCGTTATGAAGATAGCCCTCTCACTCACTCAGGTAATCCCTCCTCCAGCAGGAAATCAGAGTCGATCTCGCGCCGTCTAAGCGAACGCAGAAGCCGCCGCGGCCTACCCAAACGTCTCCCCGGGCCCCCGGCAATAGTACCTTTTGTCCTGCGGGCGGGCATCGCTGACTGCTCAATATTCACGGCGTCCCGCGGCGACCGCCGGCCGTTGGACGTGTCCGCGCGCGGCCGCTTCCGGTAGCGAGGCGCGTGCACGACGGACGACCGCCCCCGAGGGGACCCGGTGTCGCGCGTCCTTCGTCCCGTCTACCTAGCGGTAGACGAATCAAGACGGGCGCGCGCCTCCCGAGGGCCGCGAAATCGCTGCCGCTTTTGCGCCCAGCGGGAGCCCCCGACCCCATCTATTTTTCACGGCTGCCTTTTCGCACCCGCGCCGCTGCTGCAGTGGCACGGATTTCAGATGGCCGAGTGGTTTACTGGCGAGGAGATTGCAGGCGTTACCCTGATTTATTGGCGATTACAAGGAATTTTCGTTTTCGGTGGCGATTTTTGGGGATAATTTTCTCGAGCACCGGAACGAACTCAAATACTTGATTAACTAGAGAACTCGGTTCGTTACTTCTGTGAAAAATTTATTTCTGTTTGAAGAGAGGGAAACGTAATTTTTTTTGTGAAAATACTGGTGATGATGATGAGGTAGTAATAAAAAATTCCCTTTTATTATATCAACGTCATTAATGCACTAATTGAGTCTTAATTAAGAGTAATCCCATAATTACATTTACTGTAAGCCCTCATATGATTTATTTTTTTTTTTAAATTAATTTTTATGTGTACATTTTTCATCAAACATTAAATGATGATATCTCAGTTACGATGCAGTTTCAAATATCCATCATAAAATGCATTTATCTTTTTTTGACACCAGCTATAATACAAAGATTATGATGAATTCATGAAGTCCACGCGAATACACAATTATGAATTTCCACTGATAATACATAATCATATATCAAATTTCATTAATTGTTTAATATCTATTAAAAATAAACACAATTTTTATAAAAACATAAATTATTATTCTAAAAATAACTTTACTACTAGTTTCCACAAATCGTTTTCTATTTTAAAAAAACCATTAATATAAGGGCAAATATAAGTATATATATTTCAAATAATATTGCTTTGCTTTTTTACTTATGTCCACTAAAAAATATATCGGAGGTATATTAGATTTACGGTACCCGAGTCACGCTAAGGGATTAATCAAGCAAGAAGATTATTCGACGTTGTATACCTTCGCGCAGGAAAACGATTTTTATCCGACGCCGAATAACACACTACGTAATTTTATCGTACAAGTAAATAGCTGCAGGCCATTTACGTAGATAAAAAAAAACGCTCCCTGGAGAAAAATAAAAATTTGTTCATAACGTTCTGCTAGTCTCTTCACTCACTCGTTGTTTATTGATCAGACGTTAATGTATTTTACAACGGGCGCCCGAGTGTTCCAATGTTTTCGCGGTTGAAAATTTACGAGCCGAATCCGCGATGCAGTGAAGGGGGTCCACACGCCAGCTCTACTCGGGCGTGTGTACAAAAAAGTATCACAGGGGCCTAAAAATACAACGAACCTCTTACGACAAAGACCCGGGGAAAAAGCTCCGGCCGAGCCTGTGAAAACAGCGCGCACGAAGCCGAGCTCTACGCGTTGTCAATTGCCAGCTTTCTCAATTAAAATCACTCGAAAGAGATATTTCACCACGAATTTTACTTTTTTTAATTTGTAGCGTGATTTTTAAGGGTAGTATTTCTTTTGAGGTGCCGTTGAAAAAAATAATGCGAAGGTACGCATGTGCAACGATTTTTTTTTTAAATAAAAAAAATGGGCCCTTTTTCGAAAAACTTGCTCTTTTCTTTGACTTTCACGAGTCTTTACGATTCGCGGTTCTCCTTTTAAAAAGTAGGCGAACTCAAACTGTCAATAGCGTAAAATGGGTCAACAAGAACTACTTAAGTTCGACGTCACACCTCGCTCGCTCTCGTGACTGTACTCATTCCAGATTACATGCAAACAGCCTATTTGGGTGACAGCAATTTCTGTTCACCACTCATCGCAATTTCCCGCAAGTATAAATAATTTACCCTAACGATCATTAATTATCCTCCTCCTAAAAAAAAATGTTATGTTCTAAAAAAAACCCTAGCACCTTTCGTGAATTTGTTTGATATTTCAATTTAATTATCAATTTATAAGCACAAAGAAAAGAGCCTTCCACGCTCGTTATTAAAACTTTCTAATTCCCTTGAAAGCGACTCGCGCGAGTATCACTCGAGTCCGAAAGAAAGAGCAGCGCGCGACGACGAAGGGTCAGGCTGTGCCGTGCGTCGGCCCGCGTCAAGCTGCATTTAATATCAAGCGAGGATAGCGTGCGTATAAAAGTGTAATGCGATAAGGTCGGTAAAACAGGGCCACTCGTCGGCGCAGTTGCCGCGCGGCGTTTGACCCACGCCCCCGGGGCTCGTTACAATCTGCGAGAGGCACCGGATAGCCGCGGCGCGCGCGCCGCGACGCCGGCTAAGATATGGACTCTCGATAATTCAACGGAACAGGGCGAAAAAATCAATAGTCCAACCACCCCGGAGGGCACACTATGCCAGCCCTGTACACGCGCGCGCCTGGTTACATTTGTGTGCGTTTGTGCGCGCGCGCGTCTCCCTTGTCACCCCCTCCCGTTGCGTATATGAGCCGCGTTAGTCAGCTGCCGCATGCTTAATGAACATACGCCGACTGCTTTCCGTGTCTTTCCGCCGCGCTTTTTTTCTTCTCCCTCTCTTATTTCCTTGCCATCTTCATTGTGTGCCAGCGCGTGCGGCTAACGCGAATCCGCAGCTTACTTTGCAATTGCGTCGTTAATGCACACACGTTTCATTAGCTCGCCCAGGTGCGTGCCGGGGGATGAGTTTTTTTTTTTTCTCTTTCATTAGCGGAATGTCGGATTTTGTAAGGATATTCTAGTTGTCAGCTAAGAGTTTGCAACGTTATTAAAAGGAGTACGGTTTGCAAAAATAAGCTTTAGATAGCTACAAGGGTCCTGTAAGTAAGCAACAGTCAATACTTTAGTGAAATAAAAAATGTCCCCTTTTCCTGCTGTTACATTTGTCAATAAAAATCGCATTATTGTTTTTAAACTCAATATTCCTAAGTGGTCTTATTTAAGTTCCAATATCCGTGAGGTAAACGATAAGCCTGTCTGATGCCTTTATTCACTGATCATAAGAAAAATACAGCGACACGAATTGAGAGTAAGTCATGACTTAAATTACAATAAAAAGTAATCGAAGAAAGAGGATATTCCTTTCGACAAAACAAAAGTCAACGCAAAATGGTAATGGATCGACCAGCTCTATCAAAAATATATGATTCTGTATTAAAGGAAAAAATACGCGCCGTGAAACTTCGATCGTCCGCAAAAGTACTAACCGCGATCAAAAGAAATGCCGAACCATAAAGCGTTTGAAAGAAAAATAATTTAAACGCACTTCCTGCACGCAAAAGCTCTTAAATTAAAGTACGCGAAGCTTCACCTTTTGATCAGTAAAAGTGCAGATGGCTCGTGGGGATTGACAAGAGCCACTGCACGACGCGCTGTACCCTCAAAAATCCCACGCCCACGCCAAGTCCCGGTGCAATTAATTCCGCCGCGTACAAAATCATCGTTCCGGACCGCGGAGAGGAGATCCGGTCACGGATAAGTCCGCTTGAAAAATCGACGGCGGCCATTATACTCCCCTTCGCAATTAACGAGCGAGCGCGCGACGTAACGCGCTGGGTATACATTTCGCAAAGCCGAGGAAAGGACTACCATCACGACGATGGGAGCGGGAGCGCGTCACGCGCGCGCGGGGTTCAAATTTCCCACTCCCCACGCAGAGGCGCGCCTGCGTCAGTGTATATGGATGTATATATATAGAGGTGTGTGCTTTGCGCCCCATGGACCCCCGCGTATAGGTGCGGCGATCGCCCCGTCGAACGAGATTAATGGCGGCCGGCCTGTGTAAGCATAATGCCTTGCTTGTGTGGATTTTTCGAACGAGCCGTGTAATGCGCGTTGATTTCCGTGCGACTTCGGCCGTTTCGAGTGCCTCCGATTTCGCGCCTTCATTTCCCGCGCACAGCCGAAGGCACGGACACGGCTTTTCATCTGCGTTAATCTCCCGCTTACAGTTTAGTGTTGGGCGTTTCGTATTTACTCTCTCGGCTCGATAAATGCGGCGCGGTTTTTACGAGGATTTATGAAAAATATCTCAGGCGTGCCTACCAGTTTTGTTTGAGTGAACGTTTTAGAAACGTTAAATTGATCTATATTTTATTCCTGAGTTTTACTATTTTTGAGATTTTTTTTTTTTTATTAGTGGGTAGAATGGTGTATGAAATCAATTTAAAATTCAATCCCACGTACATACCAAAAAAGCACAAAAGGTTTTTTATGCTTTTATATGTATATCATTCAGATCAAAAGTTTTTGTATTTTTACAATAGAGAGTCAACATATTGTATTTGTTTAAAATGTAGCTCACTATTATATTGCAATAAATGCCAGTTGTAGCAATTTAAACAATTTGTTAAAAAGAAGAAAAAAGGGTTTATGAAGTAACGCTAGAGAACAATAGTGACGTAAAAACAATCAAAGCTTTCTATTCAAGTGCGCTCAAAAATTCATTGAACATTTAGGGCACGAAATCGTAGTTGTCGTGTGACCGCTACATCGCGAAAAAAAACGGGATGCTCGTGTGCAGGTATATTACGCGAGTACACGAAATGTGTCACAATAATTAATTTTTTATGTGTTCTATGAATTATAAAATCACAATTTATAATTCGTCATCGCGGCATTCATTTACTTTTTAATTTGATTTTTTTTCAGGATTCTAAATTAAAGTAGTAATAAAGCAATTTCGTAAAATTTATTTTTTAGGAATATAATTTGTATGATGTTTGTTAATAAATAAAAGAAAAACATTTCGTAAAATTCCAGTCAAGTAAAAATTTAATTAACATTGTAAAAGAATTAAAAATAATTTACGTAAATTTTTAGTAGATGAACACGTGTTTCGGCCTTTTTACGGTGTGTACATGTAAATTCAAACAGCTTACGAAAAACTCCTGTTTTCCGGACCGATAAGAGGCGCGCGCTGCTTGTTTTGTGGATGAAAGCCGCCGAGTTTATTCACCCGAGACCGCAACAGTTTTCGAGGATACTCCGCACAGGCCCTTCTTTATATTTTATCCATTTTAAAAATAAAACGAAACGTTTATTAAAATTGAATTATTTTTTATGTTAGTCTTCAAAAGTGCTTCGTTTACTCTCCCCAGGCGTGTGTTTAACAACTTAGTGAATAATTATAATTAATATTTTTGATTATAAAATTGTGCTTTGGGATATATTGAAAAATTTTTTTAATGCAATCAAAGGAAATTTAATAATAAGTAAATTGATCCTAATTATCCCGCCGATATCTGATCAACATCTCTTGTTCTATAATAAAAGACTGTAATTTAAACCTTCCAGCTCGATGAATCCTCTATGTGGCTTCGTTAAACTTGCCGATCTTCAACGGCTTAGAGAAGATTAATTATTTTGATTCTCTCACTGTTCAAGAAGAAACAAAGTTGATATAACAAAATAAACTATACTCGGGTTTCAACAAAAATTTTATGAAACTTATTCTCTTTCCGTGTAATGAAGAAAAAAATTCTTTAAAAAAAAAAGATACTGAATAATTATTTTCCTCCTACAATCTTCAAGTTCTACATTAAAACTTTTATATTCTACGGTTAAAAGTTTGAATATTCTGCGGAAAAATGTAACACGAGGAATTTAACTTCTCCAATATCGTATAAGAAGAAATTAAGTCTTTTTTATTCATACAGTTTAAATGTAGCGTTTGCAAATTTTAATTTATTGTTAAAAGTTAAAAATAAAAATCTTTTGCTCGTAAAACTACTGTTCGTTATTGATTAAGATTTTAAAAGCTATTTACAAGTGTACTTTGTCGGAAAAAATGATAGATAAAGATCGATCTATAGAATTTCACCTTTCAAAAAAATGTCCATTTATCACTATCGCTTTCTTGGCCTTAAACTTTCACAGGGAACTCTATTTTTCATAGTTTGAAAGAGTTAACAATTTTCCCTTTTGAAATAATAAAAGAGCTATTAGATCTAGTAATTCTTTCATTCAATTTACTTTACTATTATTTCATTGTCCAGAGATATGAAGTAATTGATTAACCTTACTGTCTTGTACGTACTTACTACTTCCCTTTCTTATTACTTTATATAAAAAGATAGAGCCACTAAAACCGTAAAAGTACTGTTATATAAATTTTTTGCAGTACATGTTATTCTTTATTTTCAATTTACTTTAGAAAAACTTTATATTGCTATTTATTTTTAATCTACCAAAGCTTTCAGCTTATATTAGACGCAAATATTATGTACCGCAGTGAAATGCAAATGTCTACTCCATCAAAAAAATTTTCGAACTTTGCATGAATTTTAAAGATAAACACTAAAAAAATCGATTATCCCAGAAGCTCCGCATTAGAGTTCCAATTTTTTCCAGCGTAATCCAGGCTTGTTTTTTTCTCTCCAAGAAGAAAAAAGAAAAGCCCTCGCAACGTCGATAGGACTCGTTCGGTCGTGTTTTTCTGACGCGGGGGTGTGACTATCTTTCGTAGAAACGCAATTCGAATTCCAAACGGTGCCCGGGCGAGCGTCGAGGACAAGAAAAATGAGCCCCAAGGAGAGGAGTAAGTATATACGGATATAAGGAGAGAGAGGGCCATGGCCCTTTTAAAATATTCGTCGCCGCGCGGCGTCGCACAAACGCGTAATTATACGGTGTTAAGAGGGTGCGCGCGTACTTTATACACACACGCGGGTATTGGACAGCGTTTTTTTAAAGAAATAATGGGGTTCGCTCATACGAGCTCAGCTCCTTTATTTTTCACTCTTGGGTATATTTCGTAATTTTTTTTGACGAGGGGCGCGATGGAAAATGCCGGACTTTATTTGGTTTTTCCTTTTACGAAAATGCACGCGAGCGCGTCGTCGTTTTAGAGAGTAATTTTACGGCCCCTCGGAGCGCTGCCACGAAAATAAAGAGATTCTTCTAGGCGATCAAATTGAATGCTAATGGAGGCGGTGTTTAGCGATATTGATTTTAATTTAATCGCCGTAAAGTTAACGGTTCGATGAAGAATTTTCAGTGCTAAATTACGTTTCGATCCGCAATAAATTTTCATTTATGTTGCAAGAATACGTATAACCGACTGTAAATAAAATTAAGCGAAAAACGAATCTGCATCACAAAGGCTGCCTTAAACTCCGGCGAAGCACTTAAGAGCTAATAAATACTTTTAATAAAGTGCCAGGGTGCAGCAGTTAAATCCATAGATCAAACGAGAATGCAATAAAGAGGGTCCACTTCAGAGTTCGGAGATGCATTGTCGGGCTTCGCTGACAGGGGACGAGGTATTACTTTCTTTTTTTTTTTTCAAAGTGAAAAATCTTACCGACGGTCGGGAGGACGTGTTTTCATTTCCAGGTAGTGAACTGATGCGGGAATACCTGTGTGACTGTTATTTTTCTTTTTCGAGGGTCAACGACTGGGTCAAAACGAGTATTCGACGAATTTTATTCACCGCGTGATGACCGTGCCGGTAGCAACAAAGTAACGTAAAAGGGAATTCAAGAATACATTGTTCCCTCGATTTTACGATAGCGCACGCGCTCTCGATGAATGGAGCGCGTAAAGGAAGTGCCGACTAAATAAACTCGTAAAATGAATTATTGAATGTCAATCAATTTGTTATTTTCTATCGCGGGATTAAAAATAGAAAAGAACTTTAAGATTATTTATGCTTTTAAAGGGCATTCGGTTTACTCGTTCATTGAAGTAAATCGCTTAATCAAGTGTTTTCCGTTTTAATTCGTCTCGCCGAATACTCGCCTATAGCAGGCGCGTGGATGGGTAGTAGTAATGGGTATTAGATTATCCAAATAATTTTTTAATTTGATTAATCGGATTCTTTTGAATTCTGATTAATTGCTTGCTTGGTATATATTGCCTGAATTTTTATCTGTTCAATTTATTGGTTATCCTTGTTTTTGTTTTATTTACATTTTTCAATTCGGCACACGAATTTTTATTTGTCTGTATATATACATCAAAGTGTCTTATTGACACATTAAAATGGAAATTTTAATATAGAACCGTTTGAAGATTATGTCCCATGTTGCGTGAAATATTTTTTGTCTGCATACCTGTATTATTGATAGTTGCACTAAATTTACGAAATGATGATAAAAAACGCTAAATTTGTTTTTATCACTTAACTGCACATATAGTTATTAACTTTTTTTTTTAATTGACAAATTAAACATTATATGGTTTGCGGAAGAAAAATAAAAGTTATAACTTCACTGCGATCGCTGCGAGAAAACGAGCGGCGTTGAAATATTTTAACTGGAGAAGTCATTCATGAAAATTTCAACTGCTAAACAATGGGAGAAGGCGAAACCGAACGATTAGGCCGCAAGCGAGCGGATAAAAGCAGCGCTTGAGGGAAAAAGGCGAATCTCGAAGCGGAAAGCGATATCGATAAGTGTCGACTTTTGCGTCGACTGCGCACTATGCGGGCGAAAAAAAGGAATCGCGCTAATATGCGCCGACCGGTTTGTCTTTTGTCGATACCCCACCGATTGAAATTTATCGCTGTTCCACGCAGCGTCGTATACTTTTCATTTTGACTTTATAGTTTCGCGCAATCTGTAGTCAATCTTAATTAACTAAATAAAGTATCTTTTTGTTAACAGTTTTGTTTTCAATCTGAATTTAAAAGATGTTTAAATCTATTCTAAAAACATCAATTAATTCGATATTTTCAAAGTTGAAATAAATGATTCACGATCACAATTTGTTGTTTAAACCTTTTCGGTGTTTACAATAACCGCAAGATTTAGCTTTTAAATATTTATTGACATTACTCACATACCATTGTATAAAAAAATTCTATTAATGTTCTTATCGATGCGTTTTTTATCGTCCAGTAATTTTTTTTCTACGACGTTTTATTCCATTTTTTCCGCCAACTCTCAGTGCCGTCACTTCCGCCGATAAAGCGAGCTTTTAAATAAATCACCCGTCTCACCGATAAATAAACAAAAATAAAAGAAAAAAAAATCAACGCATCTCTCATTTTAATCCCCATTACGTCGTCACTGTAAACAAGCGTCGTCGTAACGTCATTACCAATTTAAGACTATTGCACCGGCGAAAAGCAAGACAAAGTCGCTGGGTGTATCGAGACGTCGTAAAAGCGTCCGAACTCAACGAGGCGCAATTAATAAATACACGCGACGACCGGCAATAAATTCATGCCGCGGGGCGATCTCGCATCTCCCCTCCAGAACCGATAGATTTCAGGACGGCGCATCGGAAAATTGCGAAAGTTGCGCCGCCGAGGTGTACCTACTCGAGCGATGATATAAATCCCGTCTCGCGGGCAGCGCGCCTTTTAAACTTGTAATAAGGGATTTTATTGTGCGCGCCGCGTGGGCAGCTCCGCGCGGGGCCTTGCCTCGCTTTCACCTATAGTAGGTCCTGAGCGCGCCTCGACTAATCCACGCTTATGTCGTCGCGGACAGACGAGTGAAAACGTGATATTTCGCTTGTTTGTTAATCCTCGGGTTCCTCGAGAGCCCTGAGACACGATGATAATGCAATGCATGATGGAAGGACTAATGAATTATTGAGTTCAATGGATGAGGATTCGATGGGTTTCGCAACGAAATCTCGTTATGTACCCTATTTCTATGCATTGCTGAGTTTTATTTCATTTTATTAACATTAGCGTAGAAATTACGTTTAAATTGCTATTTATTGTTTTGGAATTTGTGTACCTATTTATTCGCAAATTATTCGATTATGGAGTGTTTAGTATTTATTTGTTGTATAAAACTTCATTTTTTAGTTGCGTGTTTTGCGGTCTCGTCGAGTGTCAACATTTTTTCGTGGGTCTACTTTTTTCTCGACGAGATTAATGTTTTTTCGAGGACCGTTTTTTTATTCAATGATCAAGCTTATTTTATTTAGCAAATGTCAATTGTTTTTATTCTAAGTAGAAGTCAAACTTTGATTGGAACAATTTTGCAAAGTATCTGTAATTTGACAGTGGCGTATTTAGGACAAATCTAGAACACCAGCTTATGTAAAATGATTAAAGCAATATCTGCCTGCAGTCATCCTTGAGCTCCAGACATTTAATATTAGTTTGAATTTAGATCTGGAGCACTTGCAATCGCTCAACTGTCATTGCGCATAATTGTGCAGGAAGCTTTGGCAGAAATCGGCCTAACCAAATTATAATTAATCAGTTGATTTCATCTCGCAATTGCATTGTCTTGTTGTGCCTGATGTCCATTACTTTTTCTAGTCTGATAAAATTATGTGCTTTCCCAGTTGAGAAGTCAAGTGACCAGTTGACCTCAGCATGCTCGATCTCACAGTGAGTTTCAGACTCTTCTGAATCCCTTTAAAAGTTCTTAAGAAAATTTAATGGCCAATTAATATTGTTGTACTTTAGACATAGAAGAAAAAAAGAAATTCAAATAAATTTCTTAGAATTTGAAAGCTTCAGTTCAGTTATTATAAATTTAAATAAGAAATAAAACATAAAATTGATAGGTAATAACATTAACCGTTCAATGATCAAATACTAATCATTGAGAGATCGAAGTCCTGTGAGGAAGGAAAAAAATTGAGCACACGACACCGATATCCATATCCCCTGAAAGACAAACTTTCTCCAACTCAAAGAAATACAACAGTCAATCTTTAACTACTGAAGCTTTTCTTCTTACACAAACATTACACCTATTCTGGTTCATTGTTATACTTTATCTTTTATTATTCATTAAACTAGCCTTTTGGGGTACATTAAAGAGTTTAATTAAATGAAAGGTTTTCTATAATAAAAACTTAACAAACGAAATAATTAATTTTTTGCTTTTTATGTGAATAGTTAAGAAAGCAATAATATTTTAATTATAAAAGAGCAAATATTTAATTTTAAATCTAAAGGACTACAATATTATTTTAATTTAAATAACAAAAAAAAAACATTTAGCTTTAACAACTCTCATTTATTATTAAATTAATAACACTTCAAGTTTTTTTAGACTTAACAATTCATGTATGAGTGTGTACAAGTTTGTTATCTTTTGTTTCTCATATTTCAATTGCCTGGACTTTAAACTGGCTACTTTGTAATAAACTTTCAATCACCAATAACAGCAAGGCAAACTTTACTAAAAAAAACTAAAAACTGCAAATTAACATTTTTTTCACATACCAAGCTCTACCTTCGCAAACAAAATAAACATGATAAAATATTAAAAATCCAAGCAGAACGCATGCTTGCAGGACAACGAATCAAGCACAAAAGTACCCAGTTTTCTTGTTCTCCCATCGCACCGTAGCAACGCAATCCATTTAGTAACGCAACCTGCGAAAAGTCATTCTCGCGAGATGATCGCGGCGGTCAACAAAAGGTTTTTGAGTCGCGGGCTAGTCAGCGGGAACAAAAGAATCGGTCGCTTCAGCTGACCGAAAAAATCAATGGCACTTCCACCGAGCGCACGCAGAGCCCGCGGCACAACAACAAACCGCCCCCGCCGGCGACGTACCGTATAGGCTCGCCGCCCGCGGCACCTCCGGCCCCCGTGTCTTGCCCGTTACCGCAGACCCTCGTTCCCTTTAAAAACACCGTGCCGCTCGCGACAAAGGCGAGACGGACACATACACACGGTCGCCGTAGAGTCCTGCGGTGGCCTACCTTCGCGCTCTCGTGCCCACACACACACACACACTTGCGCGGAGAGAAAGACATACGGACGGCCGGGCGCGATCAACTCACCTCCTATGCCGGCGCAGCGGAGATCCTCCTCGGGAGTCGTCGGGCGCACCCCGCATTCAGCTTCGTATATCCCGTTGATCACCAGCACACACTCGCGGCTTCGGCGACTGCGAGGGATGCTCGCGTCGGCAACACAGACACACACGACGACAACTGCGCCAACGGCCCGTGCACGCACGTCCGACGATGCACACCCGGTGGCAGGCCGTTCGCTTGTGCGCCGGACGAGGCGAGCGCTCGACACTCCGCGGCGGCCAGCGACCAGCGGCGACGCTCCCCGCTGCCGCTATATAGGCAGGTCGCGCGGCATCTCGCGACCGAACGGCCAAGCTGCGCGGGGTTATCGAACGCGGTCCGCGAGGCGCGAGGCAGGAGCGGGACTCCCGGCGCGGCGGTCGATGCCTTCTCAAGGTATAATTGCATGAGCGACGAGTGCCGCCCGAAGGGCGGATGATGCTTTGACAGGGTGTCGAAGCTATTTCGATATGGGATGTGTTTATTTTTAGGAGGCTCTTGCGTTTCACTTTAATTATCGTTTGGGAATTTTTTTCGCGCTCTTTTTGGATGAGTTGCAATTTGGTAAATGGGATTATGCTGCGTTTATTTTTAATAACAATTTGTGTGATCATGTAATATGCGAATTAAATAAGGCTTTAAGAAGCGAAGAAAGTATAGAGCATCCTGCATCAATAACTTGTATTTTGATGCACATGTGCTTCTTATCAAGATGAACAAACTTTCGGAAATGGAATCAAGCTTTTACATTACCGTAGTAATTTGATATAAAAAATGAAAATTTCGTTTCTTACTTTATAACAGTTATATTTTTTAGCGTAAATATAAATTAATAAATTAATAATAACGATATAAGTTTCAGAAATAACTAATTAATACCATTCTATTTCAAAAATTATGGTACAATTTTCTAAATTTCTGATATTGATATTGTCATTCTCTTTTACTCTTTTTTACTTATTGCTTATTATAGATACTGTCTGATTATAAAAATTTGACAACAATATTATGACAACATATAGCGATTTAAAAATCCAAAACGGCTTCCGTACAAAACTGCTGCACGAACGCCATCTCCAATTCATTGTTGTTCTTGATCTTTTCGTGTATCAGTATCAGCTGTAATTTGAGGTTACAGTCAGTTACATATAATTCTAGTGTTAAAAAAAATTATTCTAATCCGTGGACCCGCTGTTTCCGCCACAACAATGAACGTAAACGCGCCGGTAAAATGATATAATGACTAATTTTCTCGGCAGCATTCGATTCTCTTTTAAAAAGTTAATCAAATATAATATTCATAGGTGTAAGGCGTTATGTAAAGTGAAGATGGGTTTGTAAAGAACTTTATTGATAATGACATTTTAATAATTATTAGTAATAAACAATATTTTCATGCAGCTGACAATTATGCAGGACAACGTAAGGACAGAATCATCTGGATCGACCTGGAAGTTAGTAATATTTTGCTTTTTTACTTATTTTGTTAATTTGACATGGCTCATTGATATTTCAGATGACTGGACTCAATGTAATGGAAGATCAAATCTTAGAGGTAGCAAGTATTATTACAGATGACGATTTGAATATTGTCAGTGAAGACTTTGAAATTGTAATAAATCAATCTGAAGAGGTCTTTAAAAACATGATTCCATGGTGTCAAGAACAGCACAACAAAGTAATTTCTTAATAATACCGAATTTAATATTATATGCTTAAAGTTTTTCTAACCAATATTAACACTGAATATGTTTTAGACAGGGTTGATTGAAGCTTCTCGCAATTCTATTTTCAATGAAAAAATGGCAGAAGATGACTTACTTGATTTTTTTAAACGATATGTTCCACCCAATACTTGTCCTTTAGCAGGAAGCTGTTTGTATATGGATCGAGCTTTTCTTCAAAGATATATGCCTAGAGTATATGAATATTTGGGTGATGATGTCATTGATGTTGCTTCCATAAATGAATTAGCCAAGTATGAAAATTTATATTTTATTGCAACTATTATTATTTTTACTTACTAATATTAAACCTTCAAATCAATTTGTTTATTGCAGAAGGTGGAATAAAAAAATAGAAAAAAAGAAGCAAAGAAAAACTGGAGATCACAGAGCTCTTGGTGATATAAAGGACAGTATCGAAGAACTGAATTACTACAGAAAGAATATATTTTTATGATTTAAATTCACTATCATCTTTTCCAATATTTGGAAGACACAAAAAATTGGGATACTGCGTATTGTTTACGATGTTTTTAAAGATTTAGAAGACTTCAAAACTTGAAAAGATAAAAAAAAATATATAATGTTTAAAACGTTATTGTTGCACATAATGATTGTACAGATTCAAGGAAATAAGAGATAAGAGGGTCTTTTATACACATTTTTTTTAAATATAATGCTAGAAAATCTTATTGTAAATAATAATTCTCATAGCAATCTTTTTGGAAAACGTCTTTTATTATAAAAAAATAACTGATTTAAAAAAATTAATATTATATTGTGTGGATCTATTTTTTAAATGTGCATAAGTACTATATCATTTATTCATAAAAATAAAAGTTTATTTAAGAATAACAATCTTTACAAAATTTCATAATGCCACATTAAACCCAGTAAATTTGTGTTTGAATATAAAATGGTTTAATTTCAGTATTAAGAAAATGCTAAAAAGAATATTAATTATATAATATTCTCCATATAATTAACATTATTTTGTCAATAACCAAATAAAAAAATACAAATCAAATGCAACTAACTATTCAAAACGTCGCTGAGATAGCTTGCACCTTTTTTTACAATTATGACAATATGTTTTTATCAATATAACGAAATATTAGTAATGAAATTTTAATTTAGTTTAAAAGTAAATAGAGCAGATTATATTGCAAATTGCGAAAAAGGGTAATAAAAAATGCAACGAAAAAATTCGGACCGATACAAAATCGAGTGCCATGTTGAGCCGAGCCGTGGAGCCAGCGGGCTGCAGCGAGCGGCAATGCGAGCGCAACAATAGCCCCGTGTTGCACCTCTCCGCCGCACGGCGCGGCACGTCGGTGGTGTCGTGACGTGAATGAAAGCCGAAACCCGAAAGGTATACCTATACGCGCGCAAGCGGCAAGCTGCATTTACTCCGTGATAGCGCAGCGCGGAGGCGAGATCCCACGAGCCAGTGTGCCATAACCCCAGAGCGAGTCTCGTCCGGGCGTCATATAGACTCATAGTCATCCTCGAGCAAGACCAAGGCTAGATCGGCCCCCGACCGTCTCATCTCCTGGTTGCATTACATGAAGGTGAGGAGTCGCTCTCACCACCGAAGCCACGCTCCCGTGAGTGCATTCGATCCTTCGGCGGTGCGGAGGGAATGGCAGACATTCTCAGGGCCGTTAGCTGTCAAACTTTCCTTCTGCATAGTTGATGAGTCGCTTTGTTTACGGAGCTAATTTTTTTAATGTTTTTTTTTTATTTTTTGAGTGCGTATATCTTTGTTGGAAGTAATCTTTTTGCGGTGAGTTTGAAGGTGGAAAGTGTAATCGCAATGGAAGCTTGTGTGACTCATGTCGCTCCAAGGCGTTGCTCTTCTTATCCGCTTTTGCTCGATAATCGTTATTTGAGCGTGACAAAAATAGAAACGACGATAATAGGTCTGCATCTAATAAGTTGATAGATGGCATGGAGTTTTAAATAAAATAAAGCATGTTAAAACATTTATTGATACCTTTTTTGCCAGGAAGTATGTGACTCATTAATCTCCTTAAATTTGTCATTTCTTTCTATGAAATAAGCTTGTAATACCTGACTAATTCAAATTTAAAGTAAAAGTTTAAAATACACAAAATATAAAGGCTTTGTTACTATTTAACAAAGTACATTACAAATAAACTGCTTGTAAATTTAAAACAATTTAAAATGTATTAAACATTAGTTTTTCTTTATAAAAGAATTAATAATTGCTTTGTTCAACTTTTATTTCGTTCAAGTTTAATTTATTAATTATCATATTTTATTTTATAGTAATTTCAACTGCTCCATTATATTTCAGCAAAATAAAAAGTGACAGTAATTAAAATGTCGGATCACTTTGGACCAATCACCCTAAAATGGGATCCCAAAAATTTGGAAATTCGCACTATGTCAGTGGAGAAAACATTGGAGCCACTGGTGCTTCAAGTTACAACATTAGTAAATACAAAGGGACCCAGCAAGAAAAAGAAGGGCAAGTCAAAAAGGGCTGGTGCTCTTGTTGCTGCAGTGGAAAAAGCTACTGCAAATTTTATTGAGAAAGGAGAAATGATAGCTTATGAAAATCCTGACATTACTGCTGAAATGTTAAGCGCAGTTGAAGAAGTGCGAAAAACTGGATCTGCTATGAGTATTGCAGCTAGGTAATTTAAGAGATATTATTTTTTATA
>JAXIUT010000048.1:12046108-12071602 GCA_035586675.1 Eurytoma californica
CTGCTATGAGTATTGCAGCTAGGTAATTTAAGAGATATTATTTTTTATACAATCAATTTTGCAGTTATTTAATCATAATCATAACTTTTACAGAGAATTCTCAGAAGATCCTTGTTCATCGCTGAAGAGAGGAAACATGGTTCGGGCAGCTAGAAGTCTTTTGTCGGCTGTCACAAGACTGCTTGTTCTAGCAGACATGGTGGATGTGCACTTATTATTAAAATCTCTACATGTAGTTGAGGATGATCTTAAGAAACTTAAAAATGCATCCTCACAAGGCGAACTTTTGGATAATATAAAACAATTTGGAAGAAATGCATCAGAGTTAATGAATCAAGCAGCTAAACGTCAACAAGAACTGAAAGATCCTCAACTGCGTGATGATTTAGCTGCTGCTCGAGCAGTACTTAAAAAGCACTCCACCATGCTTCTGACAGCTTCCAAAGTCTATATCAGACATCCAGAACTGGCTGCAGCAAAAGCCAATCGAGACTATGTTTTGAAACAAGTAGGTGGTCAGCTTTGATTTATTTCTCCGTAATTAAAAGAAAGTTTTTTTTATTGTATAATAAAAGTTATATTTTTAAGATTTTGTCAGTTTTAAGTACAACACTCTTATTTGCACATATATATGCACCTACTTATCTTTTTAATGGAGTAAAAGTGTTTTGTAAGTGCAGCATAACTATAGTGGATGAATCCTTACGTTTCTTAGGTGTGCGAGGCAGTGAACACAATAAACGATGTAGCTCAAGGTAAAACACCGGGAGTGAACCAGCACCCGTATGAAGGACTGGGCGCTCTCGCTGCCGCCCTCGATGATTTCGATGAGATCATGGTGATGTCGCCGTTAGCTTACAATGAAGTTAAAACTCGGCCACATCTCGAGGAGCATCTTGAAAGCATCGTCAGCAGCGCTGCCGAGGTGGCCGACTCTTCGTGCACGCGCGATGAAAGGCGCGAACGGATTGTTGCTGAATGCAACGCTGTTCGCCAGGCACTTCAGGATCTGCTAAGCGAGTACATGAACAACGTGAGTATTCAAGCTGCATTTAAATTACTTAGTTTGTAAAAAATTATACTGAACTGTCATTTGACTTGTCATATATTCAAAACTTCATTGATTTTTATAAACGTATATTAATTTAGACTTATTTAAATTAAAATTGATCGTTATTTTTTTGTCATTAATATCCCATATTGACAGCTGTACTAAATTGCCTCACTATTTCTTGGTTATTCAATTAAATATTAGAATTCCTAGATCTTTGAAACATTCTATAATGCAATAAATAATATATTCTTGAATTTTATTTGAAAATTTTGTTACTTATCTTTAAAATATAAATATTTCAGTTCACACTAAACATATATTAATATTAATTTTTTTTATTTTAAAGTATTATTATTATACTATTACATCAACTGATTTGATTATTTATTTTTGTTTGATGAGGGCAGTTGCAACTTGCTCGAGCTGGTAAAAGGGTAAATATCGATGATCACCCTGTATGTCCTTGCATTGAGACTTTATGCTATACTTCCAATGATGATTTGATATCACCATCTACCATAAGCAAATTACCTATCTTACTACTGAATCAGTTACAAAAATTCAGCTGTTTAAAATTAAATGATTGTATTGTTTCCTTTCTTATCTAGATACAAAAGTACACCTGATTAAATGTCAAAAATATTTGTATTGAATATTTTAATTGTGTCTAGATACTGTATGTTAATTATCGTCATTAAACTTATACTATTTCCTGTATTGCATTGAGTTACCATACCTTATTAATGGTTTTTACTTTAAGAGAAAGTCACTAATGTAATATTTTTACTACACTAATACTATAATATAAGCGTGTTCCAATTTTGTGTTAATTTTATAAAAGATATGTATACAATTGAACAAATATAGAAATATATTTAAGTCAACGCAATTTTTTTACATGAACACTATTTTTATATGAACTTAATTTGATACTGTATATCTTGTCAGTTTTTTTTTACATTAATACATCTTTATGTAATATAACAGTTGTTTAAAACTCTTTTCCTAGGGAACACTATCACAAACAAAATTTAATCCTGAAGTGTTGAATGTTACCATATAAATTAATGATCTTGTATTTAACAAACTCTGAATTTTAATGCAGATGGGTGTAAAAGATCAATCCGAAGGACTGGAGAGAGCCATTGACCACATGTGCAGGAAGACTCGTGACTTGAGAAGGCAGCTGCGCAAGGCTGTTGTTGATCATGTCTCCGACAGTTTTCTGGAGACAAGTGTACCTCTCTTGGTCCTTATTGAAGCTGCTCGAAATGGAAGAGATAAAGAAGTAGAGCAATATGCTCTCGTCTTCCAAGAACATGCTCTAAAATTGGTTGAGGTATGTAATAAAACGAATGATTTTTAATTTCTGCATTTATAAATTAAATCTAGATTTTAAAGAAATTATTATCAGTATCAATTTTATTGCGAAATATTTTTGTTTTATTAAACTTTACTAAGTATGTACTAAGCTCACTGTAATGACTTTGTAATGACTTGTTAATGAATTATTAACTTTAAGTTTGGTGAAAAAATAATTGCATAAATGTTTCAAACACAAATGAGATAATATGTTGATTTATTATACCTTATTAACAAAAATATTTAAATTGCAGGTTGCAAATTTAGTATGCAGTATGTCAGTCAACGAGGATGGCGTGAAAATGGTGCGCTACGCAGCGGCACAAATCAAGAGTTTATGTCCGCAAGTGATAAATGCAGCCCGCGTGTTGGCGGCTCGCACACGCTCGAAGGTTGCCCAGGATAACATGGAGGTATTTCGCCAAGCCTGGGAGAACCAAGTTCGCGTGCTTACCGAGGCAGTGGACGACATCACGACAATCGACGACTTCCTCGCAGTCTCGGAAAATCACATCCTTGAAGACGTGAACAAGTGTGTGCTGGCGTTGCAGGAGGGTGACGCCGACACTCTAGATCGTACGGCCGGCGCCATACGTGGACGCTCCGCCCGCGTCTGCAACGTAGTCCAAGCTGAGATGGACAATTACGAGCCGTGCATTTACACAAAGCGCGTACTTGAGGCAGTCAAAGTGCTGCGTGAGCAGGTGATGCCCAAATTCGCCCAGAGAGTCGAGGTGGCCGTCGACGCCCTCGGTAGCAGTCCACCTAAGGACGTCGACGAGAACGACTTCATCGACGCATCCAGACTTGTTTATGACGGCGTTAGAGAAATCAGGCGCGCTGTTCTCATGAATAGGGTATGTTTTTAACTTAATTAATTCTTTTTTTAAATTTCTTAATGTTAGCTACGATGTCAATTTAATTATTACAAAAAGATAACAATATTCAGTGAATATTTTTAATGATTGAAAAACAACAATAATTACAAAAAATATATTTTCTTAGGCTGACGAAGACTTAGATCCAGAAGACGTAGAGTTGGACGAGCACTACACGCTGGAAACTCGCAGCAAGTCAAGCGCACAAACAGGCGAGCACGGCGGTGTGGATGAGTACCCAGAGATTAGCGGCATCACGACGGCTCGCGAGGCTATGCGCAAAATGACCGAAGAAGACAAGCAAAAGATTCTGCAACAGGTCGAGCACTTTAGGAGCGAAAAACTCAAGTTCGACCGGGAGGTGGCCAAATGGGATGACGCCGGCAACGACATCATCGTCCTTGCCAAGCACATGTGCATGATCATGATGGAGATGACTGACTTTACGCGTGGTCGAGGCCCCCTCAAGACCACCATGGATGTCATTAATGCTGCCAAAAAGATATCCGAGTACGGCACGAAACTCGACAAGCTTACCCGTCAGATAGCCGACCAGTGCCCCGAAAGCTCCACCAAGAAGGATCTTCTCGCTTACCTGCAGCGCATTGCTCTCTACTGCCATCAGATGAACATCACGAGCAAAGTCAAGGCTGACGTGCAGAACATCAGTGGCGAACTCATTGTTTCCGGTCTCGACAGCGCTACTTCCTTGATTCAAGCCGCCAAGAATCTTATGAACGCTGTCGTGCTCACTGTCAAGGCTTCCTATGTCGCCTCCACCAAGTATCCTAGACAATCCACAGTCACGGTAAGTTTTTTTGCTTTTTTCAAAAATAAGGCTAATCCTCTAAATAGTAGATATTTGTTTTCAAATAAATATGATAATTGACGTTTTGGTGAGTCATAAAAGTTTGAAAACGCATTTTTTGCTTTTTAAGTTTAAGAGATCATTAAAGTATTAATGAAATTTGATCTTACAAGGCAAAACATTTTTTATTAGTTTTACGAAAACTAAAAATTAAGTTTCATTAATTATATTGACAAAAACTCGTAACGAAATTCAAGTCAAGTAATTACTGTTATTAGCAAATAAATAAATATAAAAAATACTAATAAATGTGCAAAGACAAAACGAGAAAAAATAAGATTTTGGGATTAAAATGTTTCTAGACCATTGAAGACAATGGGAGTGAAAAACAATGGCCGCGAGAGCCGCACCAGCTCTACTTACCCGTATATTACAATTTATCTGTTACTTACTCCGTATCACTGGCATAATCGATAACCTGCACCAAAAGTGACATAGGCCACTCAAGGCTATCGTTATAAAAGAAAAAATAGTCTTACGACTTAGTCGTTTTGATGACCCAGACTGTGGAGTCACGTCGTCACCTTACCACACGCTTCGCTAAGCTGCTTCTTCACGTGTGCCTTACATATAATGAAAGGGTTACTCGGATGTTGGCAAAGCTTCTTGTAGGACAGTTCACTCGGCAAGAGTTGATAATGCACTGACTGTTAAGTACGTGCAATTGTGTCGTTTAGATAGAATTTTTCATTATAGATGAGTAGTGAAAATGTAGATTTATAGACACGGTATAACGTTTATAAAGTAGAAAAAGTTTATTAAAACTGTAGAAACATAGGTAATTTTGATAATACTTTATCAGCATCTGAACCCTTTCGACTAGATGAACAAACATTGTAATTATTTACATTATAAATACTTATTTTTTATACGTTTAAGCACTTATTAGGTAAGCAAACAAAAATGAGCTTCAGAGCTTTTTTTAATTAGAATTAATCGGAATAATATAACGCACAATTTTTATAAATTTTTAAACGAGTGATTTGATACGAATTTTGTAATAAAGTATAGCCGATCTAAGGTTTTTTTATCAAATCATTTGTTGAAACATGGTATTTTTTATGTACATTGGCTAATAAAGGCTTTATTTACTGCTTGCTATCTTACCCATGGATTATGCAGTATGTAAGTATATTCCAAAAATGTGCTAAATTAGCTGCAGTAGTATTTCAGTTTATTTAACCTTAATTATACATTGATTTATTTATATAAACTACAGTTACTGTCTATTTTATCAATTATATTGTTCAAATGAAATTTACATGCCCATTTTTTTTTTTTTATTTATCATCTTCAACCAAACTCGTAACATAGCTATAATTATTATTTATAATTTTTACATCGAAAAATGTCTTTTTTAAAATATTATTATGGATATAAAAAGAATCAATTTTAATGCTGAAAATTTATTTTTATTATAAAATATGAACGCAATCATAAACTTGAAAAAAAAAAGAAAAGAAATAATTAATTTTTAATCTCGTTGCAGTCTCCAATTGTCGTATGGAAAATGAAGGCGCCGGAGAAAAAGCCACTGGTACGCCCGGAGCGACCGGAGGAGGTACGCGCCAAGGTGCGCAAGGCTTCACAGAAAAAGGTCCAGAACCCGATTCATGCACTCTCCGAGTTCCAGAGTCCCACCGAAAGCGTTTAATTGAGGCAATGCGTTTAAAAGCATAATCAAGTAAGAAGCGATTAATTCGGGGCGACTAATTTTAGCCATCTATTCAGAAGCTATACCACAAGACTTGAGGTTACTGGCCAAGCTTTCCTTTCTTTTAAAGAAAGGATCGGTATCGAATATTGCAACTATATATAGTTGAATATTTTGGTTAAAATTATACAGCTAATTAATCTTGTAAAAGGAAAATTTTTAATTTTTAGAATGTCCAGTCAAATAATATTATTAGAATAACTGGAATCATACTTTTTTCTTTAAATTATCTATTACAATTTAAAAGTAGTCGCTATCTGATTAAAAGCTTAACTTTTATTCGTAACCTCGTCATCGGCCAAACTTTTTCACAAACCACGAGGATATTGGACCTACTTGAAAAATGATGTTGCTGCCAGTTAATGGGAAATGCAGGAAATTACCGAAGCAGTGTTCATTTCTATACCATACAACACATACGCTTTAGCAATTCTCTGCCTTTGCTTGCAAAGATTTGACTCTGTTGCGATAAGATTGCGGTTTTATGAAATTTGGGTATATTTGCTACTCAAATTTCTTGTAGCCTTCCCGTAGAGCGTAGTTATATCATAGGCTCACTTCCAAGGTTTTAAACTTTATTAAGAAATACATTATTGCAGTTTTTAAGGTGATAATATTTTGGTAGAGGTGTTTTTACTACGTTACTTATCTTTGAATTTACGTTAATAGTAAGAAAATTAAAATCTCAATTAGTTTTGTTTTAATATTGCTAACTTACAAATTTATTTTAAACGTTATATTTTTTCTTATTATTAAACTAATGTAAAAATGTCCTTTCTTAATGATAATGTAACCACCTTAAAAAATGTAATTTATCAAAGCCAAGATTTTTATTAAAGTTCAGAAATCAATGAATTCCTTTAAAATAATAATTTGAAGTAATTCCATAGTAACTCTTAAAATATACAATTTTCTATGTGTAGAAAATTTTGAATTTACCAAATCTACAAATAAATTTTGCAAATGATATATTGGCTAAGTTTAGTTTTTTTTATTCAATGAAGAAGTATGTATTGAGAGGATAATGTACAATAAAAATGAAACAAGGCAGTATTCAATTTTTGTACAAGAGACTGCCAATAGCAAAGTATTAATTATTAAACTGGTTGTATATAAATGAATTGATACTTTATATTTAAAAACAAAAAAATTTTTTTTATGTTTTTTACGTCATACAAATAATGGCCAAAGTGAAGTGAATACTTGTATCGATGAGTAATCACAATTCTTAAAATTTCACTTGGATTCGGAAAGAAGTAACTGAAAGTAACATAGGATTTATAAGTATTTTATAAATCGATAAAAATATACTTTGCATTTTTAATTCGTATTGTCATTGATCATATTAAAATATGTGCATCAATTTCTTTGCGATTGATAATGTCGTTATACTGTAGATTTTATATTAATATTACGAAAAAAAGTTTAATTGAAAAGCTAATTTTTTTTTTTCTATTGCTACTTTAGTAAAATAGTATATTATGATACAAGTGCAATAAAAGTGATTTTTGGACCAGCGTAAGGTCGCCCGAGCGAAGCGAGGGAGATAATTCACACGATTCCGAAAATCACTTATCGCACTTGTATCTTACGACATTTTATAGTAAAACGTGCGAAAACGCCGATTTATTTTACGCTTGCGTGCGATAAACAGTTTTTCGTACGGAGGGCTATAAATATATATTTTATTAATATTTCTATGCATGGCTATAGTCATGTAAACTTCTTCACTGATTTAAACTGATTCTTAACTTTGTGCATTGTAAAAAATTCTAAAATCTGTATTATCACTTTGCAATTCAGATTTCAACCTAAAACAATTGGCTTTTTAATCTGTTTAAAAAAGTTAGTCTTTTTTAAACGAAGAAATACAATCATTTTAAGAAGGTATTGGTATATGTATAAAATTTAGATTACCTAAGCATTTTTATAATATTTATATACGCTAAAATACTTATGAATGCTACTGTTTACTAAATTAATTATTAAGATTAAATTACATGGCGTTGAGATCAGTTTTTAAATAAAATTAAGAACACATCCTTGACGACGCAATCCGTAATTATTTATAAGATCTTATATATAACAAAATTATAATAAAATTATTAAATTAATCTATGGGAATGAAATATAGTAAAATCATCATAGCTTTATACTTTTATTTCATTTTTCTGTTTGAAAATTAGATTTTTGTACTAGCTCTTGCATATTACCAAAAATAAAGAAAATGCAATCTTTTTCAGTTACTTGAACTTACTTCAGTAGACTTGAATTATATGTTACTGATGCGCCGATATGGTATATTTACCTGTACTATAGTTAAATAATGTGATTAAATATTACACATTTGAATGTAAAATAAATTGTGAACATTCGTACTCGTAAAAAATGAAACTGTAACTTCAACAGGTGGACGTTAATTTACAGTATTGATCGATATGGTTGAACATTTTTTCACGACAAAATATCGAAAACTTTCATTTCGAACTGCGATAAATTTATTTATATAATTAAATTACAGTAAGTGAATTTATTAATATATCTTTCAGAAATGTTATTCTTGTAATTCTTTACTTGAAATATTATTTATTTTGTATTGTCGAAAAATGTTACTTATTTACAGTGCATTTTATACACTTCATATCAATCACGTGAATGTATTCATGGTATTTTTAATGCAGATAGCCGAATTTCCAGCTGGAAATTGTAAAAAAGTATTAAAGGACGAGACAGGTTTTTGAATTTGTAACTTGTAAAATTCGCTGTATACTGCATGCATTAACGTTGAAAACGTGAAATAAAATTTTACAAATAAATCTTTTATTCTTTTAGTGATAATTATCCTAAACCATAACTTGAAAAGGGTTATTTGTAAATGAATAACAAATGGTATTTGGTGTTTTACGTACATAATATTTTTATTTTTTTTGAATGCTACTTGTTAAATGCTATAAACAAAATGAAGATAAAATGATAGATTGCAAATACTAAGATTTGTTCATATCGAGACTGTAAATTACGTGAAACATTGCGTTATTATATGTATAATAAAGTATGTGTGATCCTTCATGAGCAAACATTTAAATTGCCGAGTTTTTTTATGTATATTTATATCTCATGGAAAAAAAAATTACAAGTTTCGTTTAATATAACTAAAAAATGTGTCACGCGATAATATGTTTCGACGCTTAAAATCTAACCGTCGTGCGAAACGCCTTAAGAAGTGTTCCGCGCATATTCTACCGATATCCGCTTCGCTAAAAAAATAGGGTACAGTATCACGCACTTGTATTCGACTCCCAATCGTAGAGAAAAATAATTTTATATTACAAATATTCGATCGCTAAATTAATTACAAATAAAAAACGGAGAATATTTAATAAGGTAAACAAAAAATCAAGTCGAATGATAAATTTACAAATCTCTTTCTGAAAATTAATCCTCTTCATCGTTTCTTTTTCTTTGTACAAATAAATCTCTTTCTACTTCGCGTTCTCAGTCACAGCATTACATACATTGTCGATGTAAAGTATCCGTGACGGAAATAAATACACTTTCATTGTCCCGGGTGAATCGGAATTACATTCGTTATTATATAATTCGATGTAACAATTTTGTCCCTACATTGCTATACATATGCATACGAGTATACGTTTAGCTACTCGAACATAAATAATTGATTGCGCGAACAAAATTGTTACGGAAATTATACAATCCCTTATATTATAAGCGTAATTTTTTTTTCACACGGGAAACGCATACATTCGCGAGCCGATCGCGAAACCAACGGACGAACGAAAAAATAAGGGAATATATCAATCGTTTTAGGCAAGTTTTACAATCATAATTTTTTTTTACCTCGGCGCTCGTAAATTTGTCACGATAAAAATGTTCCTCCTAAAAAATCACAAGCCAAGCGATAGACATAATTATAAGTTTTTTTACAATCTTGTTTTTTTTTTTTTTAATGAAGACGAGAAAAATTGGAGGAATACGCAGACACATGCAGAAGCTTGTGAATGCGTACGTAGGTACTCCTTTACAGTCGCCTTTTTAACGGGTTCTATGTGCGCGTGACGCCGAGAGTCTATCTGATCGTCGTTCGAGAGTCTCGTAGGTATACAGTACTTCAACAATAAAGTGGAAGACAGCCTCGAAACGAGAAAATGCACATTTTTAAAATAAAAAAAGTTGCGATTATATATACTCTCAGCCTTGCACAGTACAAAGGAAATAGCTGCGTTCGTCATTTACTCCAACTTTCGTGCCTTAACACTATTTCCATGGATAACTAAAGAATTTACGATAAATGAACGATAATTCAATAGTTTCTTACGATAATACGATAAATGAATCATTAAAACATTCGTGGTTAGTCCAAATAAAATGATAGTTAATTGTCAAATAACAGCACGAAAATTTGAGGCTCCAGGGTCCAACGCACTTACTTCATTTTCTACACTGCGCAGCTCTGCGATTAAACGACAAAAAATGCTCAAAGTACACTCACCATTTATACGACTATTTATATATATATATATAATAATTAAAACGTAGCAGATTTATAATTATCGCCTAAATACTACGGAAATTTTTTTTTTATATTTTTCATAGAAAAACCTTCATCTAGAAAGTAAGTAAGCATGTGCAGACTCCCGCTGTCAGAATGAAGAAAAAACGAAAGAGTCCCTCACAGCCTATGTTAGACTTTCATACTGAGATTTTTCAAAAGTCCGCAAAAAGGATGAGAAAACAAAATGAAAAATAAAAAGATAAAATAAAAATTGAGCTGATGGAGGGCCCAGAATCCACTATCGACAGCCTGCTCGAGACACTTTCATTTTAAAGGGCGCAAATATTTTTTCAATAAACTGTAAATTGTCGCGATTTGTTAAATATTTAAATATTTACACATTCGAATATTTAATAAAACAATAAATATCTTAATATGTAAATACTTAAATCAATGGTATGCTTTGATTACTTTTTTGTATATACTGTTATTACTCAACTACATGTCTGTTTTTTGTTGCACGTGTTTTTATTATGCCTTACTTTGAGCTTGAGAGAAAAGATAAAGATAAGAGTAGAAACTGAATTAAGAAAATTACTGAAATTGTAATGTAGTCAAACAAACCGGGATGTCGACAAACCGAGGCTCGCCGACTGGACTAGTTTATAAAGCGAGGCTCCCAAGTTTGGCAAAGAACGAAAAATTAAATATTAATATAACAATTTCTCTCGACGTATAATACAAAACAATGAAGCTCCTGCTATGATTTTTGTACACCTTTAAGTACACAATCGAATAATTTCTAATTACAATAGCGCGTAAATATTTAATCAATAAATAGACGATATTATAGCTTGATTTGAAAATCGTACAAAAAATAAACTTGTGGCAGGAGGCTTAGTTGATTAAAAGTTACAATTAAAAAAATAATAGCTTATCGATCGCATTATAAACTACAATAAAATTCCTGTGTATTAAATTTTGCAAATATGTAAACAAACACGTGCTTTCTTTCTTACTCGCTTATTATTTTTTTTTTCTTCTTGACAATCAACATTTCTAAAAACCCGATAATCGCATTACTTTATTTCCTCGTACAAGTATACATATCTACTCTGCGCTTTCTTCCTTACTTTTCTTTCTATACTTATTTTCGCCTAATTTTACGCTTATAATCTTACACTGCTGACTTGCAACGCCTAACATTAGATTCACTGAAGATGATCGTTCGACATTGGGGTTGAAAGGTTGTGGAGAGTAAGAGGATTCTGGGCGTTTCAGTAGCCCAAAGATCGGTTATTCTGCAGCGTTTAGGTTCTTGAATGCGAGGGAGCTCTACGACGACTTCGCGCTGATCTCAGGTGGCGTTGGTACTTTGAACCCTGGCACGAACTCCGCTGCGTTAGGGTTTAATGTGCTCTGGAATTATAATACAAATATATTTTTAGGATTTTATATACGTTTTCTCCATTAGACTAAATTAGCACTTAAAAGTAAATTTGAATTTGTATTTTCATTATACTCGGTTACTGATCTATTGAAGTGAAGTTTATTTTCGCTTAAATAGTTAAAAATAGCTTGTTTTGATGAGAGCTAAATAATTTAATGATTTAACCCTTTTCACCCAGTAAATATGGACTTTTGCCAGTCGCTTCAGTTTATTGGAAATTGTAAAATAAATTAAACTATAAACTGACTTGGTTTCTTGAAGTAAAGTTCACCTAGTTTATAGAATCAATTATTCTATTTATCGTTCATCATTTTACGTTATGTTCATAAAACCAATTTAAATTATACCGAAAAATTTTATTAATTCATAACACAGAATAAACTCTTTTGAATAAAAGTTCAATTCAAACTACATAATTTCAATACGACAAAATTAAAAACAATTGTTAAAAAAACAACCAAATTTTTCTTGAACAAATCAAATCTATTTAAAAATTATTGTTCAAAACGAAGATTCTTCCCATTACGCGCGTAAAATTAGTAAACTACAAAGCAAATTTTTCCCAACAAGGCCAATACATTCCCGAGCGATATTAATCAACATCCCCGTCAAGAAGTGCAATCTCGACACTTCCCGAATCTCATCCCATTGTTCGGCATTGCGCGACTGCCGACAATTTGCCCGTCGATCGAATATTGGCAAGTCGCGCCCAGTTGTAGACACCGGCGAGGCCGTACCTGCTTCGCGATGTCGTCGTGGACCCGCAAACTGTTGAGCTGCTGGCAGAGCTCGGCGCCGTTATTCTCCGTGCTGGTGGCGGCAGTCCAGGCGCTGGACGCCTGGTTCCTCTCGTGCTGCCTCTCCTCCTCCAGCATCGCCTCTAAGCACTCCTCCATCAACTCCTCTTCCTCAAGTTGCTGAAGGACCTGCAAAATACCAAGGGTACCACGTTAGTCGCTTTTTTTCCTTGAGTTAGCGCCTCTTTTATGTTTTGTATTGCTTGTTTTGAGGGGAGTTTGATAGATCGAATGTTGCATACGCAATGAAGCGTCTAACGACTTGTGCAGTGTGGGTATATAAAATATTAACTAGCGATTTTATTTATTGCTTTATCGTATCGGTCTATACTAAAAAAAACACTAGTTTTAAGAAATTAATAGATTGAATGTACAAAGAAAATTATTTTCTTGAAATAAAAATATACTGTTTTATAAATTTAATTACTGTATTGGTACAATTTTTTTTAATTACCTTGAGCATGATTTTTATTCAAATTGCTATAATTTTAAATGTAATGTCATTTTATATACAATAATTTACACATTGCGATTATCAAAATATTACGAAGTTTGTAAAATAATTAATTGTTGAAGTGTCTTTGACGATATCTACCGTGGCTTTTAATACCAACTAAGGATTTTCGCTTTTATCTTTATATCATAATAGCCTCTTATCGCTGTTTGTTTTTTCGCGTATTTACATTTTTTTTTAAACGCGTACGAACTTTCGTATGATATTTTGCATTTTTTAGAAACACAGACAATTCATCGGCTGAGTCATCAAAACACCAGATGAAGAATTTTAAAGTATTTTAAAATATGCGGGTAAGTCCACACAATTTATCTTCAGCGTTCGATCGTTTCTTACGCCGCCGAGGAGTTTGCAACGCTCATCTCCCATGACAATGAAAAATCCATTGAATTCGGAATTAATTTTACTCGAAGACGAGGTCGACCTTTTATTTTTATTTATTTTGCCTTTCTCTGATTAAAGAGATAACCGATAGCGGCACTTAAATTGGAGTCAACTGAAGTTTGTTTTTGTTTATGTTTTTCTTCTTTGCTCAAAGTCAGTGTAACCGTCGGGTTTCAAATTTTGCTCGAGGCCTACCGAATCAATTTTGATTTTATCAGTGGATAACGGTCAAAATGATTTATTCAACCCGATCCTTTGTTCTCTATTGCATATTTTACATTCTTTACTAATTAATTTGTCTGATATCTAAATAAACAGCTCATCTTACAATTGATAAAAGCACAATTTGAAAATAATGTTCTAAAATTTTAGCAAATTTACACCTTCAAAACAACAGAACTAATCTTGCAACGTAATGTTTCACATCATTTAACTAGAGTAACTCGACTAATGATTTCTGTCTCTCTTTGCGTAATTATTGTTACACTGTCTCCGAGGCACCTTCTTCACGCCGTATTCGCATTAAAATTTTCTTTTTTTATCCTTAATTAAAACCCACATTGCGTAAATTCACGCTCGGTAGTAGCGGACAGAATCCAAATAAAAGTAATTATTTCTGAAATGCAAATCAATATTAGATAAAACAAAATTAAAAAAGAAATTCCGGAGCAACGATATAATAAATTCTTCTCTTTGAACGAAACTAATCCAAAGCGACGGCGAGGAAGCCAAGAAAAGAAGAAAATAATAAAAAGAAGCGTGTGCCTCACCTGCTTGTCGAACTCCTCCTCGTTCTCCATCCACATGTACTCGGAGAAGTCGTCCTCGTTGCTGTTGGGTGCGTCGATGTCGGCCTCGACGTTGTCCAGGTACGAGATGACGCCGCTCTCGTGGCCATAGTAGCCGTTGCCCGAGCCACCGGTTGGGATCTTCATTCTCATGCCAAGCTTGTATTTCCTGCTGTAACACATCGTGAGGCCGGGTCAGTTGGTTGTTTTTTTTTCTTCTTTTTTTTGCAGTGCTCAGAAGTGCGCGGCACGACGACTCGGTTCAAGGCTCCGTCGAGGACTGAGCGCGACGCGACGCCGCGGGAGTCGCTCGCGCGGTTTGATACTTTGGGCGCGCGATGGAAGGGGCGCACCTCAAGGACTATCCGCCGCTTCCCCCCGCTCTTTCTAGGACGCGCACGCGGCCGCTGTATTAAATTAAAACTAATTGTCCGCGGCGATTTACACTGTCCTTTCGACGTGTTCATAGCCGATCGGTTTTTCGGGAATTTTGATGGTTTTGTTGGATGAGATGAGGATGTTACTCTCATAATGTGAACTGCTCGGTTTGTGCGTATAATTATAAATCTCAAATTTACTTTGTTGATTAGGCGGTTAAATAGTTAATTAATTTATAAAACAATAATGAAGATAATCAATTTAAAAAAAAAATCCAATGCAAAAATTTTTAATTATTTTATTGTCCCAATTTTCGACTTTTCACACCCAATTTTTACAGTTACAAAACAATTTGGAGTAATATGTTTTATTTAGTTGTGTTGAGAATGAGGTGGGAATAACCATGTTAATTTAGCACACTACGCAGTGTTTACCGAGGTTTGCATCAAGCTACTTGTTTCGGAATTTGCATCGACAATGTCTTAGTTATTTTTACTGGAAACTTTGTCATTGATTTAGAAACATTAAAATCCACCGTTTGGAATATTAATAAGGACATTCAAATAATGATTGGTCTTCGGATGTTTACGTGAACTCTCAAAACATTGGTTATTCGACGATCCTAATAGCAGTCGAATTAACGATAGGTACCTCTATTTTTAACCGAATAACGGAATAAATTCTTAATCAAAATAGTTCAATGTGCATATTTTCTACAAGGTTATTCGAGTGTAAATTTGAATTGCTTATACCGAACTGTATTAAGCGCGTAACGATATTTATTTATTTGAATTGCTTATATCGAACAACTGTATTAAGCGCGTAATGATATCAACACGTTCAAACTCATATTTTTTGCATTATAAAAACTTCATTATAAATTTTAAATTTACACTCGCGGCCTTTATTTACCTAATCCCACTAAAATTAAATACGAATTACGCAAATCTTGTTTAAACATTGAATTTCCTTCTCGACAACGAGTTTCTGTACAGCGCAACGAAATTAAAGCGACTGCGATCAACGGTGAAACTCCTTGCAGCATCACAAAAAGAGTGCAATAAATTCTCCCCGAAAGCGTCGTCATCGGCGAGTCGGCCGTTCGCGCATAGGGTTTCGCGCGCGCAGGTGTCGGAGGAGACGCGGAGGCGCGGCTTCGAGAAAAAAGTCGAAAGTCGTCCGATCGGACGGTCAACCTTGGCGTCCTCTCTCTTTTCGGCTTGGCTCGCTCGGTGTCTCGCCTTGGGGGCCGGCGGCCGCCGCTCATATATATATATATACACAGTCCGGCTAGCGCTCGGTCGCCGCCTCACGGATCGTCGAACCTCGTGGCGCTCGACCTTTTTCGAATTCGCCTGAGCGTGCCCCCGGCGAATTTTTTACGGAAGAGACTTTCGTCAAATGGTTACGAGACCAGACAGCTCGACGTTTGCGCGTGGGTGTTCTTTTATTCAGGTTCGACGATATTTTAGGTTCTTCTTTTCGGTTTGGTAAATATAGCTTTATCAGACATGCCTCTTTAGAATGAAAATTAGAATTGTCAATTTAGCTAGTTGTTACTTTCCAATTTTTTATAAACATTTATAAATTTTAAGTGACTTTAATTGTTATGTCGTAAATAGTGTATAATCTTTTAAATCGCAATCAATTTTGCAAAGTTTATCTAGAAATAGCCGTATCACATAAATAGGGATTGAATTCCATTAACAATTATTTGATCTTTTGCTATCTTCAACATGAGCATTATTTTTCATCGCGTATTATAATCTTATTGTAGAAAGATAATTTCCATGGTTCACAATCACAAAAATTTAAGGTTACAAATGTTTTTTATGAGCATGAGTAAATTTATGAGCTTTCGAGCAGGATACAGACATTATTGTTATTATTGTTATTCCGTTTACCTTTTCAATCTCAACAATCGTTTATCAAATACTTATAAGTAATATTTACAATATTTAGCAATTTTTATTTTGTATTTATGATTACTTATAAAGAAAACCCCTATTTCAAATTTCAAATTTATGCTATGTATTCCGAAAGTACTTTTTTTATTGTTGAATAATTTACAAGCCGTGCTGATTTTAACTGTAAATGTTGACCTAATATTTAAGACCTTCCATATTATGTCGTTTGAAATTATAATGTAAAATTATTGAATTAATTTACATCTATAATAAATCTAATTAATAGCTTTAATTGTTTTTATTACAGAGAACCAATGCTTGATTAACCTCTTTACAGTGACTAGATCTTAAGTAACCCTCTCATTTATAACAAACAAAAAAAAACAAACTTCAAATATTCGTTGCTTGATATCAGCCTAAAAAGATTATTTCAGAAAAAATAACAAAAAGAAAATTCTCATTCATGAAAAGTAAACGCTCGCATTAAAGGCGACACTAAAATATTCACCGTCGCCACTAACCCTCCTCCTTTATCCTTGGGCCGAATGGTTTGCAAAAGGCACTCCGATCCGCTGGTTATCCAAAGCGACAGCTTGTCTCGGTCGCTTCGTCGATTGTCGCGACGCGCAAAGAGGCCCACCACCGCCGTATCTAAAGCGAAAAAAAGTCGTCGGTGGGCGATTCATCCCGGCCTCGCGGAGCTCTGGCGCAGCTGCGTAAATAGTCTGGTGGCGCGGGCGCGTCTGCGCCGCGTTCGCCTCCCTCAGCCTGCCATTTAAATCCGAACGTCGGGCGCACTGGGAATTTGGAGCGAAAGACGGGACCGAACTGGACATCCTCGCGAGGCGTGCCCGACGTCTCGCTCCTCTTTTTTTTTTTCTCCTCTCGCGGCGGAGATAAGGGGGGAGTCGAGGCCGTTTACCTTATGCCGTTTTTATCGAACGAGCGGAGTGACCCGGCGCGCGCGCGCCCGCGATTGTTTATGTTTACGCTAACGAGGCTTTTTTCTCACGTAGTTCGCGGTGAACGTTGGGAGGGTTTTGGTGAGGTAAGCGACTCGAGGTCCGACATTGTGAAATTAATTCGATACAAATTTGTTGATTGTACTGATACGTTGTTTTGTAAGTGATTTTGTAACGACGATCGAAATGCAATCGTTTTAATATGGAGGTTGAGAAAAAAGGCGAGCTGTTTTAATATCAGAATGCAATACTTGTTCTTCACTGAGTGTTTATATTGTTCTATTTAAACAATTGGTTAATTCAAGTTATTCTTCTTTTTGTTGTTATAATTGTTTTTTATCGTTTTTATTAACGTCATTGACATCGCGTTTAAAGGAAAATTAAAGAAACTATCTCCACGCTGGTAAAAAATTAATTTATATCTGTGCTCCAAAAAGTAGTAAACAGCACTGTGCTATATCTAGTAGAAAATTTAAATAAATATAAAATATATTTACTTTCTTTTCAATGATAATTATTCGATTCAGCTTTAAAGACGAAATTCTTATTTAACAGCTGAAATTAAAGAGAAAAATAAAACCATTAATAGCTAGATGTTTACGTTCTTCGACGCAGAAGCGTTTCGGAGCAGGAACCCGTGGCACGATAGTAAGGAAACTGCGGGCTCTGCAGTCGAAAAATATTGCTTTTTACATAATTTTTTTTACATAATCGAAAATCGATAGGCGACCACACGGCGACGGGCATTTTTCACGCGAGGAGGTGGCGCACACACCCCGGGGCCGCCCGTAAACAAAGGCGGTGCGACGGGCCAAAAAACTCGGGAGCGTAACACATTTTCACTTCCGCCCAGGGTGCGCCGTCACCGGCCGCGACGATTTCGCAACCGCGGCGCCGTCCGGCCGGGCGAGTCGGATCCTCGCCGACATATGCGCATCGCGAGCCGTTCGATGCCCATTTTCTCGAGCGCGCGAGAGAGAGAGCGCGCGCGCGAAAATGTCGGACGTCGCCGAGAGTACAGGAGAGGCCGACTCACCTAACGTTAAAAATGACGTGGTAGGTCGTGCTGGATTGGCGAGCTTGATTCTGCACAGCAGATTCTTCACTTCCGGACGGCTAGTTTCTTAGAGATTGCTAGCTGTTGGGCGGTCGAGTTATCGATGACCTGCTGTTACTGCCACTGATGGATACTGCTACACGGGACGTGTATAAGAATACGACTGCGTCGCTTATGCAGGCTCGCGGAGATGCTTGTTACTACTGCTGCCCTCTTTCTCAGCGGCCTGCGTCGCCGCCTCAGTTTCCTTCTCTCTCTTTCTACTTAAGCTATCATGAGCTCTCCCCGTTTTTTTACCGATGGCCCCTCTACTGAGCACCGACGCATTTTAGTTCGACTTATTTCCGCTTCGACGGCCGATGCTGGTACCTGACTGTCAGTAAACGTCAGACATAAATTGCAAGATTTGCGAGACACTCCAAATTTCCCGCTCTTTGTTATTAATATTGGTTGTCTTTCATTACCTGAAAAAAGCAAATGAAAGTATCATGTTTCTAATTAAAAAATAAAGAATAAAAAGAAAGTTATACAATTAATTGAAGCTAAAAAAATTTAGGTACATTCTTGTAGATAATTTATGTACATTCTTAGCTGCTTTTCTGCTTTTTCCTGTGACAGCAGTTGAAACTCTATTTCCTATAATAAAAAAAGTTATAAATTTAAATTTAGCTAAAATAAGTGTTAAAAAAATGAATTCCCTAAATTTTTCATTATAATTTACTTAATGTTAATGCAGAATATGCTTACTTTATTCCACTTTATTTAAATATTTTTATTCTCAACTAGAACATGAAAAAATTTAATTTTAATGGTTTCTTTAGTAATTGTCTAAAATTTAAATTGTGTTTTACTCCAAAACGACATACGCGATTTTTCAATAAAGTATTTATCAAAAAATTGTAGTATAATGTTAACATTCTTTACAAGTAGCAAAATACATTTGCCTAAAGATAGTCACAATACTTTTATTTTTATAAAAATAATTGGTTCACAATTTCAATCAGATGTGTATACTTGCTTTTAAAAAACAAAATTTAAACAAATTGTTCATTTTACTGTACTGTTAAAGAGGCGCTCAATGACTTTAAGAACAAGCAATTTTATGTCAAGAAAATATATAATTCGCTCGCTAGCGAAATCGCTGACTTTTTTAAACCGCTAACTTTCGTGTCTGAAATATTTTTATATTGCCCATTCTTCTTTATTGTTATACTCGTGTCCCCGGTTGTCGTTACTTTGCAGTTATTGTTCTTGGAACACAATCAAATATTTTAAAAGTTCTTTCTTTATTATTTTAATTTTTTCCTTTCATAGTGATAGTGTATTTAATAAAATATTATTAAAAGACAGGAAAAACAAAAGAAATTGTTTATTTCCTAACTTTTTTATCATGCTTTCATTCATGTCACTGATAAGAATGATTAAACGTTAAATTTAAACTCCGCGTAATGCGATAAATGTTAACACAACTTTGGAAAAAACATGAGTGAAAGGCAAGAAAAGCACAAAAAAACCAATAACATAATAATGATTATAAAAGGTATCAATGTCATGACCCAATTACCAACTTATTTCGGTAGTCATTTTTTCATCCTCCTGGCGTTTTCCTGCATTTTTGTCCGAACCGTCGACGTGCAGCGTCTGCGCTTTGTTTTAACATTTTCGTCGTAGCCTTGGGCGGATCAGCATTGGTTTCTTCCATCGGCTTTATTAATAACGAAGTTGACGTCTTTGTTTGAACGTTACAAATTATCTTTCTTCTTTATTTCGTGGAGTGACTGAAAAATAAGATAGTACAATTTACTCAATTGTTCTTCGAAATCATAGAAATTGAAAGTAATTCCCGATTTTTTGTATTTTTCTAATCAATATTTTATATTTTATAATAAAAAAATTTGGATCAATATAAATTGGAAAAACCAATGAACTGATTACGTGCAACCAGCCACTGAATTTCAAAATCAAGTAAAAAATCGTGAGTCATTTTACGAATGACAAAATTATCTCTTGCATTCATCGAGAAAAGAATTAAACTCGCTGGAGTCGGTAAAGTCGTTCCCTGAACTGCGGGTGGTAACTGGGAGGTCTCGATACGGCTGGCGTCCGTCGCATGTCGCTGGGACCCACAACAGGCCAGCACGATCGCGCTCCAAAATAACAGTTACCATTATAATTCAGAATTAAAGTCCTATATGGCAATAATCTGAATGGTGGCATATCGGAATCGCAATTAAGCGACCCACGACCAATAAAAACAAAAAGAAGAAGAGAAAAGAATTAATAATAATTATGACAAATGCGTAATAATCCTATGGATTACATACAGTTAATTAAAAAAAACATTTACGTCAAGTTAATTTTTAATCATAAATTCATCGCGGATATTCTTTTTGCAGGTTAACGTCAAATGAACAATTAAAATAAAAGAACCACCGATCAACAATCACAACGCGAGAAATACTAACTACAATTTCATTGTTGCATATTCTAGCAAATTGTTAAACTAACAATTACATGTACCATTAGTTAAAAAAATTGTCAACAAAATTGCATAAAACATATCGCTATTCATTTGTCATGTATTTAATTAATTTGTTCAATTTTTTTAATTTCGCAAACATTCGCGATATTATAATCCTTTTCTAACCTCAAATTCCAAATATTAAATCAAACTACGTTCTAATGCTTAAAAATTGAACAATAATCATACTTACACATTGAAGTTTTATATATACTTTGCAGTGAAATGATTGTAGACAAGTGAAGACAATTTCTCATGCAATCACAATCTTATCTCTGTCGTCTATTCGTCAGAGATTTGCACGTATCCTCAAACTGAATTTTTCAGTTTCCAATAAAAATATCCTCTGTAGTGTGCCGTTCTCGTGCTTTCCATCAGTCCGCAATCGTGTACTTGGCGCCAAAAGCACCGAGAAACAGCCGAACGCTCGTTACCGCGAAGTCAAGTTGCAAAATCCCGGATTCGCACTGTTGACTTGCGCAGTAGCGCCTCCACCGACGGCCGCGCACAGCCGCTCTCCTACAACACAACGAGCAGATAAGTAGGTAAATCTGGTAGGTAACAGACCAACAGTTCGTGTGGTGCCCGCTGCGCCTGTGTACGTGCACGGGTGCGCGCGCGCGCTGTTGACGTTCTCCTCTCTCCCTCTCTCTCCCGCCGCGAGTGAAAACAAAGCAGAGTCACTCGCGCGGCGAACGCCACTCGCTCGCAGGACTTGTCCGAGCACGCACTGCTCTTCGCAACAGTCGCATAGATACATTTTGCGCCGTTTCCCGACACATTCTCGCCTCCCTCGCTGTCGCGAAGGAACGTCGCAGCCTGCCCTACTGACAGTTAAACAAAGGAAGGAAAAGAAGGACCCCGCGCCGAAGAGGACGTGCCGAGTTCGTGAGACGACGCAGTGGTTGTTGGAGCGGCAGGCGGCGGCGGTGGTGTTAAGGACCGCGCATCGCAGCTCCTTTGTTACGGGCGGGCGCCTGTAGGTGTGTGACCGCGGCAGGAAGACGAGGACCCGGGGGCCCCTGCACGTCATGTCGTCTACGGGCAAGTTCGCGTCCGACGAGACGCTCGGAGGTGAGTGCGCCGCGTCGCGGCTCCTTTTTATCGGCCCCGCGGTGCCTACGTGCGCGCGCGCGCGCGCGAACAGCTGTCTTTTGTTTTCCTCTTGCTCCTCGAAGCTTCTCTAAGCGCGGCGAACGAGTTTTTGCAGCGCTCACGGCGACGGATTCTTCGGCGAGTTTCTCTCGCCCCGCAGGATAGTTCCGGGAATTCGGGGAGGCGTAGTACGCATACTTTCCTCCCTCGACCTTCGCGAGAAAGCGACGACGCAGTTTTCTAATCTACCAGTGGCGGCTGTTGCGTCGCCGCTCGCGTGACGCCCGATTGATCGAGTCCTCCCCCCGCGTTCGCTCGATCGCCCGGGGATTCGTATTTTTTTTCTTGACGCTGATTTTTGAAGTCGTGCGCTGTCGCGTTTTGGAGCGCAGAACAGAACATATCTATAGCTGCGCGCGGCATACATGTATAAGTACGTCAGTCGGATGCGCGTGAATGCCACGAAAATGACGAAAGTACACCGTTTACGTTCGCGTTTACGTGCACGAATTATCGTGAACTGCCTGCATTCGACAAGATGCTGAGTTGTCACGGTATAAAAGAAGACGTTTCAATGAATTAATTCAGAAAAAACGCTTTGTTTACATCTTGGCAAAATGTAAACACGGATATCGCATGGATTTTAATCACCAATAATGAGGTGTAAATCAATCGTAAAATTGATCGATTTATGCACAACCATATACTTGTGTTAAAAATGCATTAAAATTAAAATAATTTTATATTACATTTCAAACTATTTTATTCAATTTGTAATCCTGTAAAGTACTCGGGAAGCAAAAGAGAATAAGGGAAGGAAAAACTGATGGCTTCACGTCGTTAGCATGATTCGTTAAATTAGTTCTCCCAATTTTTTGGATCAATGAGCGTCTGTTTTGGAGAAACAACTACGCACCACAGTGCGCCGGTCCGGAACGCGCGCTTGTTTTCTTCCTCTCCTGGCTTGTTTTTACGACGCATATGTCAGGCGCGATACCATTCTGCTTTTTCGTCGATTCCACCTATGTAAAGTTAAATATAAACTAGCCGGATTAGATTCGAATGGTAGGGAAAAAAACTAGTTGTTAAAATTATTAAAAGTTTTTCTTATCTTAGATTAGAGGTAGCTTTTTTGAAAGTGACGCCTTCACTGCGCTATATATGTTGAATGAATGTTTGATCTTCTGCGCCAGACTGTATGCTATGAAAATTTTTAGCGATGCTATTAAATTCAATAAACATGTAAAATAATAAAAGATAGCTTCATTATTGATAATTTATGTTAGCTTGGAAATATTATAAAATTCATATAATAAAGTCGTACATGGTTTTATTTATATTGCACTAAAAAAAATGGATAAATTTTATCTCTACTAACGTCACTACTTTTTGTTTGCTGTTCTGATTTTATAAGAGCAGAATTACAGCAAAATGATTAAATCAATTATAAATATCGTTGTGACGAAATATTATATTTTAATTGAATACAAAACAACGTTAAAGTATTGAAGTAGTTAAACTAAAAAATTCCATTGAACACTATTAAAATTATCATTTGTTTATTCGGAAAAAGTAAAAATTTCATCACGAACTAATATCTTGTAAGAATTAAAATAACGTATGCGTGTGTTTATAAAATAAAAAAGAATAGGAATGCATTGTTTATAAAATAAAAATACCTTTAAAAAAATATTGCCAATTAATAAAGAGAAGCTTTTGATTGTTACCATTATCAGTATCGTTATCACAGTGTAATCTACGCTCAATGCAGAATAATAGCGAATGCATCACCGTGCACTTTTTTATGTTTCTTTGCGTGTCGCTTGTAAGACAGTCAAAACAGACTCTCCCGCAAACACTCGATACTCCCTTTGTTTTCGCACTTGTCAATTCGATAATGCCGATTTATTTATAAAGGCACGATACCCACGTTCATATTATTATTTTTTTCTTATTTTCCTTAAACTCGCTCAGCCTTGAAAGGATGCGATAAAGTATAGTCGAAAAGAGAGAGAATCGACAGGGGGCGGGGATGCGGGAGCGGGAGATTTAAATACCGAACGCACGCGACGTACTTTAAAACATTCGAGAGTCGGTCAGATAGAAAGGAAGCAAGGCGCAAGGGAGAAGAGGCGCGAAGGTGGGGGCAGATAAAGAAGGCGCGATTCAGTGGGTGGATTTATTTTTAGGCCAGATGCAGCGCAGAGCGTTCAACCGGCCTCGCGCGCCTACGCTCCCCTCTGCTCCTCGCCTCTCCTTTTTTTTCTCTGGGTTTATTGATGCAAAACACGTCTTAGCTTATCCTTTGACGTGCCTCGTGCACTCGCCGCGACGGCTTGGATGCTGTTATATGGCTGACGGCGATGCATTCGGAATCAATGCTGGTTTTTCTTCTCAGTTTGATTACTACCTTTTTTGGCCGTAGCGTTCGATTTTTTTAAGCGAGGAGTGACGCTAGAAGATTCATTGGCATCCTAGTTACAAATTTTATTTGGCTGCTTTGTATATACATTTCAATGAATATTATTAATTTTCATTGTATTATTGCAGAAGTAACTAAAGTATTGAAATGCACGACGTGAACAAAAAAAAAAAAAAAAAAAAAAAAAAAAAAAAAAAGTTAGTACAAGAAACAGAGTACATAACTGTACATTTTTTTTCGTATTCTGGAGGCTTGTTACCAAGGAAAAACTGCAGCGTACACGTTTCTCTCCACACCATTTCTTCAAACAAAATTTTTATAATTTGAAATTAAAAAAAAACGTTGACTGATAGAAAAAAGTCTTTCTAAAAAAATGTCTCCATGCACACACAATCTTGATACGCAGTCGCTGTCGGAAGTTTTGAAGTTGAGTGTACGAGCAATGAGTCGCGCGTAACGAGCTAGGATGGGTGTGTATTTTTTAAGCATTACCCTTTCCGGTCGCTCATCTGGTGTTCATTCCTACAGTATGTGCAAACATCGCGAGTGCCTCCACGAGCGCTAAAACAAAATGTAATCGATCGTACGTCACATCTCTCCGCTTAATTGGAATAACGCAATTGATTCCGAGGTCTCGACATCAATGAAAACGAATTATCATGTTTGTTTTAATTATTCCGATCGTTTGTTATCTCAATTTATCGGAAGTACTAGTTAAACTCCTTTATATTTGGATTTAATTTTTGTTCCTTGCTGATTGCTATATTTACATGTTTGATTAGGGCGAACTGCACTTTTATTCGTGTTTTCGATGACGAGGTTGAAATTTG
>JAXIUT010000048.1:12071702-12130479 GCA_035586675.1 Eurytoma californica
CTGATTGCTATATTTACATGTTTGATTAGGGCGAACTGCACTTTTATTCGTGTTTTCGATGACGAGGTTGAAATTTGCACGCGCGCAATATGAAAACAGTTTTGTTGTGACTCGCGCACGTTATAGGTGCGAATAATATTGACGCGTTTGCGTTTAAAACACTCCCATTTTCCCGTGCTTCTCCCTGCCCAGTTTGTCAATAGTTCCTTTAACAGAGATTTTTTCTTTTTCAGTGCATTTGTATATTGCGGTAAAATTGCTACTTTATATTTAAAAAATCTCGACTGTTCGTTCAGGTTAAGAATAAATTTTAAAAACAAGTTTTCTAATCAGAGTTCGTATCTAAAAGGAATATTTACACTCTTGTCATTACATAACTTTACAGTTTTTATACAAAATGAAGTAATTACTTACGTCATTGCTAAAAGAACTATTAAATTTTCAGCAGGAAAAGATTCATCCTGATTTGTCCTGATTTACTGAATTTTTCCCACTGTACCGATCAAGTATTGTAAAAGGGACATCATAATCCGCATTTCATTGATCGTCTGAAGGTTGAACTGTTTTTAATGCTGGAAATTTTACAATTTCCTTCTCTGTCTACGGAAGGAGAAAGGGAAATGTCGGCAGGAGTCGCACGAGGTTACGTCTGATTATTATGCCTCCGAAGGGGCTTGAACGAAACGGAGCGAAAAAAAGAGAGAGTGGGGAGGTATACTAACCGCAGTCGCTTAGCTGCCTCTCGAGTGCAGTTTTCGCTGCGGCAAAAAATTCCTGGCGTTGCGTTGCGGTGAACAATTCAGGCGGCGATATTCTCCACTTTTCTTTTAATTTGATAAAATGCCACGGAGCCGTAAATAGTGCTGCTCAAGTCGTTATTTAAACTTGTTCTAAAGTTCAACGAAGCATTTAAAGTCGTCGTTAAAATTAGGTAATTTACGTTTTAATTAAATTGTAAAAACTGACTCTTAATAATTTTCCTACAAACTTAAATGTTTGCTCGAAAAGTCGTACGATATATTCATTAAACCAAAAATGAACCTTGACGTAGACTAAGCATTTTCTTGTAAGCCATTAGGTGAAACTCTGGCCTCGCACCCCAATCTCACGATCACGCTCGCAGGGCATGAGATCCCTGCCAGCGTTTCGCCCCGTCATCCTCCAAAAAATTTTCCGGTGCTTGTTGCTCTTCCACCCCCGCGCCTATAGGGAGAATCGCACGTGAAAAAGGAGCAAACGCTGCATGCGGTCTCCAGCCCCAACTACGCCCCATTGCCCTCCTTAGGTCTCGCGGCAATTTGTATCTTTTTGAGCGCGGCATTTCGCCGTCGGAAATCCCCGACAATGGACTCCCCTCGGCTCCGTGCCAAGAAAGCAGCTGCGATGTTCGCCGAAGCACACTTTTGTTTTATGGGGATGCTCGGATAAAACGTGGCCGGGCGGTGGTCGAATCTTTTTGTCTTAAGGCGAAAGATACAATTTTGTGAAAATAAGGAAGGATTGATTTTTCTGCGGTTCGAGGTGACTGCAGATTTAATGAAACTTGTTTTCTGCGGTATTTTTGTACACTCATCAGTGAACATTTCACGGTCTTTAATTAAAAAATTAACTGGCTTCTTATCAGTGTAAATAGCTAAAGGAGTATTCATTAAGATTGATTTACTTGGATAACTACAAACGTTAAATAAACGCTTTTAAACCTTATTTAAAGAAAACTTACGCACCCCGAGTTTACCTGGAAAGTAAACGTCGAAAAAAATGGGCTTAGTAACAGGCAGTCAAGGTTGCTTACCTGCTCGTTAAGCTTCGCATCCCAAGGGATAATACCATAGGAATTTACTCAGAGGATTTTCGACTCACCGCAGGTTCAGTATCAAGTCATTTCTTGGGTTATTTACGACCTTAGGACTAATGATACTGTCCCCGTGCCCGCGTATAAGCAGGTGCAGCTTGACCATGATTCGTCAGTTTTTCCGACCATTTTTCGGCATCCCCTTTTAGCTTTCGAGGTCGTATTTTTTTTTCTTTCCAGTCGTCGAATTTTCACTGGCTTGTTAAATTTTGATGGATCGTTATTAGCCGTTAAAAAAACTTGAATTTTATTTAAAAATTTTCGTTTATTAAACAAATATTTCGTTATTTTCAGTTTCTACCGATATTCTTCTTTTGTTTGGGTATTGAAGTCTTAAAATATTATTATCGTCATTAAATTCATCCACAAATAGTGTAGGAAAATTGACGCGGAAGAAATGAATCTAACGAAATTGGCACTGCACTAAAGGTGGTATCATAATATACTGCTACCGCTGTTATGGGAAGTTGTGTTTTATGGGTAGTGAGTCACGTGACTTGGCAATTAGTTGAATGAACCGCTTAAGTTAAGTCAGGTCGTAACTGTAACAAAATGTGAAAATAATTGAAATAATTACAGTCGAATAATATATAAACGTATGGACAGTAACAGGTTCTTTTTTAAGATATAATTATTTGTACGTGAGAAAGTAAACAAACAGCTTCGTAAAATAATTAAAAAATGTCGAAATTGTTATTTAAATGATAATGCGTAGAAAGTCGTTAGCGTGTTTTTGCTTTCGGGTGTTTCTGTAATGATTAATGATTAAATATAAATTCCAATATTTTTTAATTTCTCGCCTCATTACATTCCTGAATCTCGGTCAATTCCACCAGTCTTCACCGGAGTAATTAACCTTGGACTAATACATTTTAATACCACAATTTTCATCCAAACAATAAAATCACGTAAAGAAAAGCTAAACAAAAAAATGTTTCTAATAAGCAAATCGAATAAAGATCTTTAAAAAGTAGTATATATTTATCAGAGCATAAAATGGTAATCGTTGTTAGGAAATGAATGACGAGCTGTTCAATGAGTGAAAATTATTCAACTATTTACCAATAGTAAACTAATTTCCAAACGCAACAATGAATGACGACTTTCTATTACGTACACAGGAACAAAACGTTCATTCAATTCATGGATGCATATAAAGAATGACAGAGAAGGCATGATATGCAAATAAAAAGCTTTGTGTATTGATATTTGAGGAAATCACGCTTTTTTGTGGAGAAGATTTGCACGATATACATTAATGTATAAATTAACGTGATACTGCATATTAGCTTTTGAATTAAAAGTTAAGTTTAATTAATAGCTTTCCTTTTATTAATACACGGAGCCAAAAGTAATTGGAAATTAAAAATGAACGCTAAAAAATGAATAAAAATAATGTTCAATGTCATTAATCGGTCATTTAGCGAATGTAATGAAATACAGGTGTGTCGAAACACGATAAAGTTTGCTTCTTTCGCATTCCTACGTGACAGCATTCACGATCGCGGGTAAATACATTTATACATCTGTCGGTAACATCGCCCGGAAAGGCGATTTATTGCCTAGGCATTAACCCATAATTCCCCAGTTTGCGCGAGACAAAGACGGTCAGCTGCTCCCGCGCGATTTTCACGGTAAGCTCGCTGCCGTCGCTCCATTTATGTAATAAAGAGCGTGCGCGGACTTTTTCGTGACCGCGCGGTGAGTCCGCGTCTACGTGACTCTCGGCAGGACTCCGCGCTGTCGCCTCTCCTTTGTGAGCGGACGGCTTGTGTCTTGAACTGCGGCTCCAGTGGATCCCCTTCTCCCTTCCGTCGCTCGCCGTACATTTTTGGGCAGAGAAAGGCGGCGTTCTCCGGTCTTTATTTTTGGTTTCGTTGAATTTTTCTTTTCGAGGAGAGCCTCTTGGGATTGGTACCGAGGTTTGGGTAAGGGACCGCACACACACACCAGTGAATTGGTCGAATCGTCTGGAATACGAAATAGTCGGTATAGTTCTTGAAGTTTCTGAGCAAAAATTGTCACGGACTCAAGATCTGAAAATGGCCAATTATTCGATAGATTGTAATTTTCAGTTCACTGCGTGTTTACAGGTTCTTTTGAGCCTCTGGATGTATTCTGTTTGCTCATACATTTTTTGGGTATGAGAAAAGAGGAATACTTTGTCTTCGACTGTCTAAAGTCGAATTTTTTCGATTTTTTTTTCGTCTGTGAGGAAGTGTTGGAATTGGTAGGGGATTTTGGAATCAATGAGTAAATTTCCAGAGTTTTGAAAGCAGCTGATATGTTTATGCAACGATTGGTCCGGTTTTGCATTGCAGTTTCTTTAAATAGAAACACGTAAGTGAAAGAAATACTTCGGAAACATGCATTATTTACATTTAAGATCGATATAAATAAACGGTTATTAATGCACATCGAAAACTTAAAATAAAGCATAAAAAATAACTGAACAACACAAAATAAAACTGTTTAAAAACGTTCATTTTTAAACCAAATCAATATTAAAATTTACTTCTAAAACATGTATTTAACCAAATAATTAATAATTGAAATAAATAATTTTAACATTTTTTACTAAAAGTAAATACAAGCACGGGATGATCAATTCAGAAATTCGTGCTGCGTGAACCGCGACACGCGCTCTCTTGCTCGCCAAAAGACTACCTACTCGACTAGACAAAGCATAACATTAGTTTGATTTGATCAGACGCCGTGCCTTCGCTAATTAAGCCAAAAGAGTCGCTGGAATTCGGCTACCACGAAGTTCCTTACGCAAGCGCTTACGCGGCTCAGTAAACTTTTTGCCGCTCGTTTTTGCGCCGGCAGCAGCAATTGCGACGACGCTATCTTCCTCCGGGTCGCTCGGCTGTTGCGCAACTGCGTATCGCACACGTTCCCTCAAACGCTGAGGAATCTGTTCCATTGCTTTTCCGCGGATGTGTATAATTTTTTCCTTTGCTTTATACGGACAAGATTTATTGTCACGCGCTTATAAATTAGATAACAAATCTTTTTATGGTCATTGGGTTTTCTTCTCGGGTTTACGCGTCATGACGGATATTTGAAGTAAGTGCCGCAAAAAGAGTGTTGTTGTAATAGCGTAGTATTAAAATGATGAAACAATTTGCTTTTTATGGCGTTCGCGAGTAGGTAGAACAAAAATAATGAAAAATATGTAATAATGAACGTGCGCGAAAACGCCTTAGGAATTATCATAAAGATTAGGTGAGCGTTTAGTTTCAATTCCAACACGCAACGCATTGCAGCTGGTTCGTAAACCACCTGCAATTATTTTATTTATCCGAGGAAATTATTCTCTTCGTCTAACCGCTCACACTTATTTTTCCCTCTTGAAAAAGAAAATCTTCCTACGTACGAACGAAGAAACTAGTGGATCGCAAACGGCACTGTCCCTCGACAGATAAATCGAACAAAAGAATAAATCACTCGGAAAATTGACGGGCGAAATTAAACCTCGCTAACGATCGGTGCTCTTTAAGCGCTCTAGGTATGACTCACGGGTGCGCTTAAGTTTCTTTCCCCTTTTTTCCCCGCGTCGCGGTCAATAATCCGCTCCCCTCTGACCCGTAGCAGAGAGAAGCGCGCGCGGAGCGCGGGGCACCCCTTTCCGCGCGCGCCGTTGACTTTTACCTTGGCGGAGTGCGGACCACGAGTGCCTTCGATCCGTCTGTCGGGGGAGGCCGCGAAAGCGAAAGTGATGCTGCGCGTGAAAAACGTCACGTAGCACCGAGCGCTGTAAGACCAGTCCGTTAACCTTGCTCCGAATTTTTTCATTTCGAAAAGTTTTTTTTTGATCGATTATTAGTGCTTTTTTTTCGTGGCGATTATTACTTTGTAATGGACGTCAGTGCGGTGATTTTTTTATAATGATTACATATTTAACGATACGTTATTGCGGTTCTAATGTTAGCGTTGTTAAGTGCGATGAGAATGGCGACATTACTGCGGCTTTTGAATTATAAATTTGTAGGGCTTGGTCGAATATGCGCGACGAACAATAGTCGACTATAGAGATAGGAGTACGGAAGTAATGGCGGAGTGCTATCGTAGTTTTCCGATAAGATAGAGCGCATAAATGGGACGTGAATTTAACAACTTCCAGCGGAAAAATGTTTCCTCCCTTCAAACGCGACTCCAATTAACAAAATGTTTGAGTTCCGATTAAAATTTGGTTGCTTACGCAAACTCTAGATTATTACTAGTATGCGTTATTAGACTTTGACAACAAAAAATGCTAACATTGTGTAACAAACAAATTATTTGCTTCATAAGGTAACGACGGTCTTCCTGATTCGCCTAACGAATTCTCCTCTATGTTGAAGAGCTACCTTATGAAAAGTGAGAGTCATATATATTTTTTTAGCCTTTGGATAGCCAAATGCTTTGTGCTTTCTTCCCCTTTTTTGCTTTTTGTTTAATTTAATTCATTATCTACTAATAATATCCTGAATTTTGTGATACCCTCTGACATATATTACTAAAATTTGTATTAAACTCCAGATTTTCTAAAAAATACATTGAAATTTACAACTATTTAAATAAGCAACTATGAATTTTTAGACTATTATATCTCGAGAAAACAAACTTCAGTACCGCATCCCCATCCTTTCTTAAACATTCAAACACCACATGTCCACGTTGAAAATAAAAACTGACGCATCATTTCCGCAACATCATTCCTCTTGAAAAAAGCCAATGTTCCCCATCAACACCCGGCACTTGGTGATCCAAGGGGTTCTCAAGCGGCGAGCGCAGCTAGCGTGTACCGCGCGATCCGAATCAAAACTGACGACAGCTGGCCTCCCGTCTGTTTCAGAATCGTGGGTGTTGTGCCCGCCGACGACACCGCCAGTGGACCGAGTGACGCCGCTGCCCTTCAGCACTGGCAGCGAGGAGTACCTGCGCCTGCTCAGGGACGCCCAGAGGGACTCCACGCATTCCTCGGCCAGGCATTCCCTCGCATCCTCGCGCCGGGATACGCCGCGCGACAGGTGAGAAATCGATCATCTCAGCTGGCCTTTTAGAAAATCTTACTACACCTGGACTTTTTCGTTGAAAGATTTTCTTTTAATGTAGAATAAATTTAATTTTTTGGTAGGGTACAGAGGTGTTTCTTCGCTTTGTAACTGCTTTTTTTATAAAACTGCGAAAGAATCTTAAAAACCACTTTTTTTTTAACTATTGAAGTACTATAAGTGAGTATGTATTATAGAAAGAATTCTGGATAACGTTAATAACAGAGGGGGAACTCAAATTTATGAGTAACATCTGGAAATTCAGTATTTATTCCTTGTCTTTCAAACTGTCGTTTCCTTTATGCATGCTTTTTCTTAAACGCTCGTTAAAAATGCATTAAGCAAAATTCTCTATCTTTAACGTTATTTAAAATTAATCCGGTTTTAAAATAGATGCTATCTTGGCGAAATTGTTTATAAAGATAATTCACTTTTCTCGTTAAATGTTGGATGAAATATTGAATAAATTCAAAAATACCAAAAAAAAGACATTTCAGAAAACTTTAAAATATCAAAATGTAAATGACTTTCTATTTTTAATCAAATTCATTGGTATGTCGTCTCTCATCACTTGCCACAAAAAAAACATAATGCAAAAGAAATAATTTGGCAAACAGGCCAAGTACAACATTGTACTCTCCAATTCTCGGCAGAAAAAGGAAATGAGTAAATAAATAAAAAAAAAATGGGAGAACTAGAGATCATTATATCGCCTCGTCGCCTCGTTACACATCGCCAACACGAGTTAGCATCTCTCGTATCTAACTCGATAAATTTCCCCATTATAGCCCTGGCATTCTGGCCCGGCGCGTGCAAGAAGCCGGCGAGGCGTAATATTCGCGCAATTGAAGATGCCCCCGTGCGGGGGGAGAGGGGAAATTGCGCGTCGGGCGCCTGCCGATGCGCAGAAAGAAGACGTCGGTGTCTTCGGCTTCTCTGCGTCTATAAGTAGCCTCCGTAGTAGAGCAGAGCGTGGAAAGTGTGCCGCGAGTATGACTCATACTCGTGTGTGCCACTGCCCGAAAGGTTGACGCCGCGCTTCTCTATGACCGATGACACGGCTCTTTGTTTACTTATGCATACGAGCGAGGATCCCCCGGGGTATCTATATTGCACGCATCTCTACTCGGCGTTTTTCTTTATATACACCGGACGCACGACGTGGTTTTTGCGCGTCGCGACTATTGCGGCGCGTGCGTTCGCTTGATTCAACGAACGCAGGTTTAATGCGACGTAGGACGGAGGAGAGCTTTCGCGACGTTTCACATTTTTAAGCGCGATTGTGCAATCACTATGCTTCTTTTTTTTTCTAACTGAGAATTGTTGATTTTTCAGCCCCAAGAGCCCTCCCAACAGTCCGAATAACGAATTGTCGACCGAGGAAGAGCTCAAAGGAATCTACATTAATCACACGTATCACAAGGTTTGTTAAACTTTTTCACTTGTCTTGTATTATACCACATTCTTTCTTTATAAAAGTTCAGTAACGGGCTAAGTGATTGTAACAAGTTTTCTTATAGGTATGGAGAAGTTAAGTTAAACGCTGATCTTAAATCCATCAGATATTTCACTGTGTGTGTGAATGAATGAATGCTGCAGTTTTTTCCATTTCTTACAAGCATAGAATGGAAAATCGAAATTTTTCAAGATTAACTAAACTAGTCTACAGATTTTGAAGTTACGAAAGGATTTGTACAACGAAGTAGTAGATTTCTAGCGGGGATAGGCAGTTTTAATTATAGAAAGGAAATTTTAAATGACAATGTAACATGCTTTATTGTCTGAATAAGCGAGAAAAAAAACCGCCATAATCTCTCATGAAAATGCAAACGGTTGCGCAACGTGTCAAAAGGGGCATTCGATCTAACGGCGCACTTTTATTTATTTATCGAAATGACGAAACTGATATATAAGTACTGCGACGGCGCAGAAAAGGCGACGGGCTCGGACTTTCGCTTTTCTCGCGATTCTTCGCGCACGTGCTTCCGAGGTGATTGCACTGCGCGCGATGTAAACACTGGCAAATAGAGCGAGACTTGGCCTTAGCAGGCCGATCGATGGCGCACTTACCGTAGCGACGGCTTGGTTTTTTTACTTCTTCCATTCGATTTACGATAGCTAAATAAAGGATCGAGTGTTGTTACCGATCGTTGCTCAATCGCTCGCATGTTCCGACTCACATGTGCGTAAACGCTTGGGGATTTTAGATAAGAGACTTTAGCGAACATCATTCCTTGGTATTTATTTCTTTCTTTCTTCATAATTTCGATTTGAATTTTTATCGTACTGGCTGGAATATTCTGTTTGGTGTAGAAATTTTAATAAAAATGTAAAAATTTTATAGAAAAACAAGCTACCCACGACTTCTGTCAGGTGCTTTTTAAAATTCATTTTTTACATTTGAATGTACTTTATAAACTAATTCAAAGAAAAGCTGTCAAAGGTTTTGAAGCAATATCGGACTGCTTTCGTCTCGAACTTTGAAATTACGCGTTAAAGTTGAGTACGTGACTAACATTTGAAGCGTTCAAAAACTAAAGCTCAGTGGTAACGTTTTTCATGAAACCTTTTAATAGCTAAAAAATGTTCAACAACACAGACAAAGATATATTAATGAAAATTTCTCGACCAAAGGATTACTCCGGTTCAATATCGATTTCACGCATTGACTGTCAATTAAGTAACTGTAAACTATTGCGAAAAATATGACTTCTCGGTTTAAAGCATTAAATTCATTGCCAAAGTCCGGTGAATGTAATCGATCTTTTGTTCGGTCGTTGTTTAAACGATGCAACAATGATCATCTCGCTAGTCATCTCGCGCGCCGTCATTTCGTCATTGGGGGCATACCCGCGGCTTAACTGGAACTTAACGACTCTCGAGACGGAGATTTTCTTCGTGTACCTTCTGAGGAACGCCGAGCAGGCAACTTCATGTCGCTGCATCGGGGATCAAATAGTCGGGCGGTCGATGACTACTTTAATTTCTTCTTCTTTAAACCAATTTTGACGAAAATAATGCACGAAGGTTAACACTTATATTTAACAACTATAAAGTACATTTTTTCATATACTATTTCATATTGAAAAAGTAGAAATGATGTTAGCCTAGAGACCGATAACCGGTTATCTTCCGAGAACTCCGACATTAAAAAAGAGCAGCAACCTCTTGCCGACTGGTTCGCATCATGTGCTCGGTTCTAGGTATAATCTACTATTCTCCATACAAGGCTCCGCGAGATCAGTGACTCTGTCCAATGCAACACGTGATTGCGAGAGCATTACCGCGTCTCTCCACCGGGTTTTTCTCACCCAACGGAGGCGTTCGCGTGTCTCATCGGAACTACGCGGCTTTTATGGTCGTTCAATCGGATCACGCGGGCTCTCTCTTTCCTCGCGCGTGTAGCTCTTGGTCACTCGTAGAAATGAGCCGGTTCTGTGTAGAGGAAATTTTTTAAAGTTCGAGATGATTCTCTATTGACTAGCCGGTTGATGCTCTTATAGTCTTATAATGTACCGGTCTTTTTCAAGGAACACTTTTTTTTTTGTCGATAGATGACCATGGTTTGCTGCCGATTGTTTCAAATTGCTAAACTAGGACTAACTAACAATACTTATATATGGTTAAGTTATTTGGGATCAGTTTAGTTCAAATTTTATATAAGCTTAAACTTTTGTAAAGACTTACTTTGGTACGTTTTTAATCCTTTATATTTATTGATAGTTTCCGCGTTGCAGTTAACCAATAGCAATTTACTTCTGTATTAACATATTTCTTCAGTAATAATAATTACTGCTGATTTCAACAAATTTGATTAATGATATGTAAATTATAAATCAATACACTAGCAGCAATCATTATCTATAACATTTAGAATTATTAATTCACATGAAGTTAATGATCCATTATTCTAAAGCGAGTATTTTCCAAAGTTTAACATCCTCGTAACAAACGATGTCATTTATTCATCAAATACACTAACAAAAGTTTCTGTATTACGGCAACCTCGAAACGTAAACACTACTGAACAAAAGTGTAGTCAGCCATCAAAGACCTCGCTTTTCATTACTCTGCAATCGCGTTCTTTTATTCTCTTTCCTCGCGCTTCTCCTCTTCAATGTAAAAGAAAAAAAAAGATCGTCAATCCGCTATTCTCGTTTTCATTGACCCTCGCCCGGGCGTCGTACGCGCTCCCATGCGTTTAACCGTGCCATCCGATCCGTGCACTCGGAGTCGCTTTGCGCGAATCCTAGACGCGCGCCGCGCGGGGATCTATTGCAAGAGGCGCGGGAATCCGCCGTCAAGGCCGACGGCTTCTTTCGGCCTGCAATTGCGCGCCACAGCGAAGGCCTCCCGGCGCCTTTATCAGTCGCCCGCCGCGGCTTGTTTACGTTTTTATCTGCGCAGGAGGCTATCCTCCAAGTGCACGGCCGTGGCCGGGGCATTCGCGCTCGGCACTTCAGTCGAGTGGTCGGGGAAAATGGTTTATTTTTAGGATATTTTTGTACGGGGGATACGAACGCACGTTTGTTATTTATTTATTCATTTTTCAATTTTTTTAAGGCGCGTTTAACTTTCATTTATTTTTTTTTCTTTTTTGTTTTAATTTTTTTCCAAGGTATTGCTTGGATTGGTATGCATCCTCGTTTTCTTCATCTTTGAATATATTTCTAGATGGCTTGAAAAATTTAAACAATTATTTTACTTAAAAATCAGTTTTCGTGTGTAAAACTGTATTACTTTCTATTTCACTATATATGTGTATATTTATTATTCAAATATTAAAAATATTAAAAACAATAATTAAAAACAATTAAATATTCTCACTTAAAGTTTTATTGTTATTCAAGTAGGAAGAAAATTTGTTTAGTTTGCAAACAAATTGTCATATCTTGGAAATATATTATTACACATGTATAATTCGAACCTCGCGACTCCTTATCTCAAGAGCACTATCAAAAAATTTAAAGTATTGCGTGCATTCTGGGAATTTCAGCGCGGGATAAAACGCGCAATTAACATTGTAGATAAGTCGCCGGTATAAAAATAATCCTCCGCGTGCAAGTATTAGACTATGCGGATAAAGACATCGATTCGTCACCCCATGTGACGGTTGTAGATTAAAAAAAATTGTCGCTCGCCCCACCAGCAGCGCGAGTGTAAACAGCGCGAACCCTCCGTTGACGCGCAGAATAAAAGAGGAAAAATATTCGGTCGCTAATCGCCTCTTTTCTCCAGCATCGAGCGAGAAGCGCGTCGCATGTTTATACTTGCAGCTGCACGCGTGTGTGCATACGGCTCGCGGTTTTCCGTCGACTCGCGGATATGACGGCGCGGCGAAACCGCGTGGCGCCTCCGCGCGCCGCGGCATCCCACCGACGAGCTGTCCTCGCGGCCAATAGGCGCCGCGCTCACGGCTCACGCCATCCATTCTTAATTTAAGCCGCTTCCAATCCGCCGCACACGTGTGCCTACTTACACAGATAGCGGAGCACGCAGCCAGAGCGTGCGTGCGCCTCTTGTCGACCGAGTTTTTGCCGGGCGATTCTGCCCCCATGGTCTCTACCTCGGAAGTACTTCCATATGCTCTTGTGGTTTATAGACAAATTGTGAATTTTTTATCGGGATCTAGAGCTTGCCTTTTGAAGAAATTTGTTGTTTGTTTTTTGTCGAGGGGTGCTTTTACTTGATTCTTGCTTTTGATAGGGTATATGTTATCGCGACTCCGTAAAAGGTTTTTTTTTATCCGGTAAAATAATTAAATGAAATTTGTATGAAACTCGCGTTTAACTTGTGCAAGTCACATATTCATTAAGTTCTGTTATCTTAATCTGCTAAGTTTTTTTAGAGACTTTTTAAACTGGAGCACGAAGATGTCACTGATCTCTATATAGCAATGAAAATTACATATTGTGATGACGTTGTTTAAAAGTAATTTAAACTAAATGTGCGATTTGTTAATGTTATTACATATTTCGATTTGATAACTCCATTGCATTCTTTGCAAATCTATTTCGGTAACCATTACTAAATTTAGCATTCGCAGTTTAATCGCTTTGCAGTAATTTCTGCAAAGACATTAAGTCGTAGAAACCTCAAAGTTATAATAAATTTCAAATAACCGCAATTCAGAATAAAAATAAACGTTAGTGGACAGTGATAAAGTCATCAAGAAACGCGCAAAAAGCGTAGTAACATAGAAAATAGTGACACAAAAAAAAATGTCTAAGTCCGATAAGCCTTGCGCTAGTCATTGAACTTAAGATAAACGTAATGCGCAAACGCTGAATACGCGAGACGCATTCTCGTCCCTAATAAAATCTCGTGATCTTCAAGGCACACGTGTGCGCGATTTTTTCCCGAGTGACTTGGGCAATTTTATTTTTAAAATTGAGCGATGGACGGTGGCGTCATATCATAGCGGACCAATTTGCAGATATCATCGTTTACGGGTTTACGAGAAAGTGATTGTTTTATCGATTTGTTTATTCGAGTCGAGCTGGTATGCGTTCAATATGTTTTTCTTCTGCTTTCTTGCATTTTAAGTGAGGTTTTGGTGAAATTTGAACATGTAACTTGCGCAGAAATACCACTTCAATTATGAGAGTATACGACGTGGAATTGAAAAATGTTGAGTTGAAATCCTTGAGCTTTTAATCAGTTTTCTGATTGTTAAAAGCTTAAATTTACGTAAAATATTTATAAACTCATATTATATAAAAAAACAGGTTCCATCATATTATAAAAAAGTAAATAAGCAAAGTTGACATTACTTTATATTTATTCATAAAAGTACGCGTCGCGAAAAACTTAATTTTAGATAACCATAGAATGAATTTCATCTTGTCGTGTTACGCCCTAAATTATTCAATTTAAAATTGTTTCAAGTCTATAGATTAGTACCGATTATTTATAAAAGAGTAACCAAATAAAGACGGATTTAATTTAATATTCAGAAATTTTATAAAAATCACGGTAAAAAAAATCCATGAATTTTCCGGGATCGCGCACTTCGTTTGTATCTCAATCGCGCGATTCGCGGCGGGCAAAACAAGTCGTCGCATTTCCCAGGATGACGTGGCGCCACTTCCGTCCAAATGCGCATCTCCCTCGGTGCGGATCTGCGAAAATAGGTTGGCGGTGAGCGAGAATAGCATCTTGAACTTGAGGTGGCCTAACATTGTCTCTTCGCGGGCTGACGCTTTTGGACCGGACAAAAGGATGCGGTCGCCGAATGAAAGGGGTTCAAAATGCTGCTTCTTGGCGTACCGAAAATTTCTTTTTCTTCGTTCATTCGCGGTGCTTTCAGCTCTTTGTCTTCATTCGCTGAGAGGGTTTTTTCGAGCAACTTTTTGATTTTTTTGAGGCACTATACAGTTCTTTGTTGCAGTAATTTATTTCTGAGAGTTGACAAAAAGCATTAACAATGGAAATTTATTCTCGACATCGAGCAACCTTTGTTTTAAATTCTAAGTAATTTTAACATCGAAAATGCTGAAATTATAAGCAATTATTTATGCATAATGCCGTATTTAACTGCATTATTTTACTTCAAAATGAATTATTTATAATGCATCAAAACAGAATATTCCAAATAATTCTGATTGACCAACTACAATTGATCTTTATTCTCAAATTAATGCATACGAAAAGCAAAATGTCACCACGTTAGGCAAGTTTGGTTTCGAAATTTCCAAAAACAGAGATGAATCGATCATAGTCGAATAAAGAATCGCCGATTCGCGTCGCAGTTTATCACCGAGTATAACACGTGGCCGCGGACTCGCGTGCGCTTGCGCGCTAATGTTAATGCACTTGCCGCCGCTCGAGACCTTGACAGTGCATCTCCTGCAAAGTCACTGATTGATATCGCGTGACGCCGATTTTTTCCGACCGTCGCGAGAGAAAACGCCAGATGCGCGTACATTACACTTGCGTCAGGTTTACCTTCGGCGAGAGCTGAGTCGATCGGCTAATCGCTTCGGATCACATCTTACATCGGACTCCTTTAGGATCGTACATTTTAAAGTTTATTTTATGCAGTACCAATTTATTTCAAAGGAGATTAACTATGTAAAGTTTCAAGGTGATGAGCATGGGTTAACGAGTGAGACTTTAGCGTTTTCGTTTTCATGCTTGGAGGATCGAGCAAAAGCATGTAATAGCAAAAGTTTCGAAAATGGAAACGGTAGGTGCTTGAGTCATTTCGCGGTAATTTTCCACCTCGCGGGTTGAAAATATTTTGTTATTTTTCCACGAGCTTATTTTCCTTAATGCGTTTTAATGCGCAATTATAAAAGGTAATACAAACTATCATCTCATTTATTTCTATCTGTGCTCATGTAATGTTTCGATTAACAGTAAATCAATCAGTTATAAATCAAATTAAAATTATTACAAGAGATTGTGAAAGGTGATTGACCTACAGATTTCCGACCATCACTTTCTAATTTTCCAATAATTCATCGTGACTGATCTAATTTTATTTCACAGTCACTTGACAGATACCTCTCTACACAAGAATATACGAAACATTTCATTCTAACGTCGCTACTAAAAATAGTTACGGATAAAAAATTTCCTGCTCTAAAACATTAATTTAATTTCATAAAATTCCTTTTTACGCTTCTGACAGTACGTGCTAATAAAAAGGCCGATAACCGGAATCATAACGAGCCTCCTGAACATCACACTACTTGTCGTTTATCATCGGCAAATGTATATTGCACGGCTTTTTATTGCAACGGAATTTTTTTCAACTTTCATCGTTCGGTTTTTTGCGAGCGCTCCTAATCACCCGAATGATTTGCGCACGTCACGAGCGCTCGGGAAGAGAAGAGTGGCCGCTGCCGCTCTCTCTTTCCCTTCCGCGTGCGAGCGCGAGTTTCAGCGAGTTTGTTCACCTCGAGCATGCTTTATATATTACGCTCCGTAGCACCATTTCGGTGCTCCCTCGTATATACTACGTGACCGCCAGTAGCCAGCGCGATTTCTAAAACAAACGGATAGCCCGCACAAGTCTGTCGGTGGAATGTAGGCCGCGATAAAGAAATATTTTATTAGGATTTAATTATAGAGCTGTGTTCGTTTTTTTTTGCTCGTATCGAGCGTTGAACTGCGGCGAATTTTAGTCGCTTAATTTTATTATTCGGCGTCAAAAATCGCATATTTTTCTAACGACGTTTTGACAATAGAGCTCGTATCTTTTTATGTATGTTTGAGTTCTTAAATTTGTGAATCCGAATAGGGAATCCTATTCGGATTCCCTACTAATTTACTGTTACTGATAAGGTTTGTGTCTCTGAACATTCGAACAGGCCATAGAGTTTCTACGTGGCTTACCCTTTTAAATTAAAACGTTCTTAGGCCTAGATGCTGAATAATACCGCCAAGTCCAGTTTATAAATACACCATCTTGAGACTCGGTTAGTTAAATTAGGTTTAGGGAAAGCTACTGATGCGCAGAAATCAAAAGACACTATAATTATAAATTTCTCAATTGATTTCATAATTTTTTTAATTATTAAAAATTTCCAGACAGATTTTTAATTTTAGTATTAGTAGATTTGAAGCTGTATTGTAATCAATTAAAATTGTTTAACGCATGTGAATATCTGGTGAAAAAATAGTAGCTATCTTGAGAGCATCCCAGTATAAATACATCTTATTATCCGTATTGTTTAACAAACTAATATTAAAAACATACGCACGTATATGATTCATTAAACACTTATCAAGTGGTTTTTGTTAAATGTTTTGCCCGTGCCCGTATTATTCAGCTTATGCTTTATTTGTAAACAAAGAAACAACTTATACGAGTGACTGCAATCGCGAATTTTCATTATCGCAGAAGATAAAGAGCCTACGAAGTACAAATGAATGGTAATCGTTACACCATCCCGTGAATGTGCGAGCATATTTGCGCTCAATATTTTGCGTATTTTTTTGTTGCGGTTCCGTAAAAAGTATTAAGATTGATTTATAATTTTTTGCGATAAGCTAATCTCGCTTTATTAATCACTCGTATTTTCTTTATTTCAGAAGGATCTGAGGCTTTTGTTATTATAGTTTGAGGGATAAAAGTGCACTTTATATTCTTTTTTCGAGTTATTTTTTATTCCTAACATTTTCATAGTAAACCAAGAGATAAATCATTCGGGTCGTGAATAAGAAAATACCTTTGGAAAAACAATTCCAGAAGTTTGAAAATTATATTCGGAGCATTACTTATACGGTATCTGCGATACTTTTTTTCTCGTAGCTTGTTTTTCTCTTTCATAAATAACACCGACATGCGTAGAAAGAATAATAATGGGAAAGTAAAAGCTTATTAGGTAAAACATCGATCGTCCGTTAAATATCCATCTTGTTTACCTACGCCTTCGTCTCATGAATAAGATGAGTCAGGCGCGCGGAATTCATCAACAGTGCGAACAACGGCGAACGAAAATCATCGGAAAAAACGCGTACAAACCCAGTCCGAGCGAAGAAAAAAAATTAACGCTAAATCCTCTTCGCGATGACCTTTTTCTGCGCGAGCGCCAGGAACAGCCGAGAAAATTGTGAATCACGAGATAAGGTGACTTCTTTTTCGCGCAAAAAACGCGAAGAGCGTAAAGAGGAGTTCGTTTATTTATCAGCGGTATTTCGAGTGTGTTTTTCGCATCATAATATTCGATTAGAACGTCGAGCGGATAATATCCGGTTGGAATTATACTGTATTACGCTAAATCACCTGACAGATTGATAAATGGGTTCTGTTTTTGTGCATTTTTGTATACTTATTCTTTTTGCCATCGATTACTGTCACTCGTAATAATTCAACACGCTGCGTCTGTAAATAAACAACAATTTATATTAACAACTAGGTAATGAAAAAGAATAATTTATTGATGGTAGATGTGTTCTCAAGCTTATACCCGAACCGACCGAACTTGTTTTTTAGACGAACGAACTACACACTTCTATTCTTATAAACATTGGAATCTCAATTTCAATTATCTGTAGTTAACACAATATAATATAAACAGATAAAAAAGATAAAGCAATTTGCATGCTAATGTCGTCTTGAAATGTAATTGCTGTACTCCCAGATCAAAACAATTTTAACGTACAATTAGGATAAGAGTAAGTTAAAAATGTAAAAAATAAATATCTCAAATTAAGAGAAACTAATAGTAGAAAAACATTACATGCAAACTGTTTAATCAACATTTACATGTTTATTTGCGTAAACCATTTGAATTTCCTCTTAGTCAAGTTACTTTCGATATAACTATTCGAACGAACACAACTCAATTTTCTTTTATCAATTTTCATTTTCTTCGAGAGACAAAAGCAAATGGCCTTAGAAGGCTTACAGCGACGTGCCGGCCTCGCACAATGTTTATTTGTTTTTGAAACGTGCCCACGGGAGCAGCACGTGGGAATCGCGCCTCCTATGCTATCTGCGCTGCCTTAGTAATTCTCTTTCGCGACATGATAAAAGAATACGATTTCGAGATACAGAAACGCCGACAACCCGCTGAAACTTTTAATTTTAGTACGCCTTATCTGGGCTTTGTCTCCTTATCAGTATGGCGCCGTAGTGGCCGATATTGCATTTTCTAGATCACTTGCAGCGAGGGTTTTGTATGATGGTAGCAAAAATACGCGACTAAAAATACCCGCTATGGACTTATTAGCGTTATTTTTTTCAAGTTGTTTTCAAGTCGCGTGAGTTTTAACGCGCTTCTCTTCTTGTTATTTAGCGTTTAGAGGGTTTCGATGAAAACTTTCCGTTGTTCTAATTTAGCAGAACATATTTATTTATTATTCTTTGAGGGTATTAATTGTTCGATGGATTTAAGTGAAAGCTATTTTTTGGTGTTTTGTTTATAAATTTTTTGTTGATCGTCAGTGTAATAATGATATACATTTAATGTTTCTCATGTTCATTTTTAAATAACCAATTTGATAAGTGGCCATGCTAAAAAAAATAGACATTTCGGTGTAATGGTTAAAGTTTATATGAGTGTGATTACAATGTATTTATTTCACTTGACTTTGTTATTGATAAACAAATTAGACCCAATCTCGTGTTACGATTAATATTAATTTTTTTAATTAAGCATGGTAATAAAATAATAACGGTTAAATGATATACTATCTAATACTTATCTTAATTGGTTTTCTTTTATTTTTAAACCATATCACATTCTTATATACCTAAACATTCTTTACCGTACATTCAATTTAAAAAAATTAAAAATACGTTTTTATTTAATTTTAAAAATAAAAAACCGTATATGATCATTACACACATCGTATCTTCAATTTATTGTTGTGGAGCAAAGAAAGTCTCCTATAGTCCACTGGTTACGCAACTTTTTATTACATCGCGTAATTTAAGAACGTAATAAGATTTCGCTTCCCCCTATTCGAAATGCGTTCATTGCGTCAGTCTAACGTCCCTCTTTGTTTTCTTTTTTCAGGACGTCGAACTGGACAGAAGCGCAGACTGGATCTACGAATGGAACGTGAAGCCGGAACCCGTCGGTCCCAAGTGAGTGAATTTACCGCCGCGTTGCCGGAAATTGAGTGAAAAATCGTCGTAACTCACGCCGAGAGGGGAAAAAAAAGAACGGACAGAAAAAAGGTGGCCTCGTAGCTAGGAGAATGAAAAGGCGACGCGCCGAGTCTTCATTATGCTGGCGCGAAAGTTGCATCCCTATTCAAGAGAAGCGAGAGCGTCATTCAGTATAGCTCCTCGTGTCTGGGACGCGCGACACGTGAAAGTCTATTTCAGTGCTCGCGATAAAAATTCACGACGTTTACCTTCAGAGCGACAAAAGTAGAAATTCTCCCGTTTACCTGAAACTGTCGCTGTGGATTTTTCAATTATTTTAATTAGTCGAATTGAAAGTTAGCTTTTCACAGAGGAAAAAAGATTTTCGATTTTTTAAAAGCTTAAAATCGAAGTGGATGGGAATCAGATATTATAATTAAAAAGTGAAAAAGAATTTAAATAAGAATAGTTATAACTTTATAAGATTTATTATGAAGAATTAAGTATTTCTAAATTGTAATGACAAAAAAGAATTTTTTTATCGAAAATGCGAGAACCTTGAGTATTATTTTGTTTAACGAAACCTTTTGCACTTTTACTGTGTAAGCAAGTTTCTAATCAAATCTCATTTAGAACCCGAAATAAGAAAAGAGCAACCTAAGGCAATTTTATCAGGCATCGCTTCAATAGGACTACAAAAGAAACTCAACTTCCATCTCGATAATCAAAAGTGCACCCTAGCGGCCCGTCGGTTTTCTTCTTAAACCATTCCTGCCGCGTCCGCCGTAAAAGAGAATAAGGAATTCCGGTCTCCCCTCGGGAGAATGGCCAACTTATTTTGCCGGCGTTGCAATGCCTCTCCCATCATCGATCTAATCGTTTTGTTCATCTCTTTCCAGGGACTGGAAGCTGAAGCACCAGCTGGGCATGGGCCGGCGGAAAACGTACAGCATAAGAACGGCCAAGGTCGGCAAGAACGGCCTCTTCTCCAAAGAGGTGCTCTACACGCTCTTTTTGACCAACTTACTCTCACTGATCATCGGCACTGGTATTGGGTAAGCTTCCCTCTCAAGCCCTTAATTTAATCTTTTTTTCTTACTTATATATTTGTTTTTGTTGATTAACGTAACATATGTTCGAGATTAAATGCAAATTTTTTGTGCACTAGCTGTTATCAGATTCTGCGATTGGCCATTTTCAGTACAGAATAGCAAATACTGAAATAATAACTAATTGTATTAAAATTTAAATTCAATTACTTAGTTTTTAAATTAATTAATTCGTTTACAACATACAAGTTTCTAAAATGCATTAATTTTTTGTGTAGCTTTTAAAAAGATTAAATAAAAACTGAACTAAACATCAACATTTAACTTTTTCAGTGTATGGCTGACCAGGCGAGGACTGATGGTGTCCCGCGTAACCATCGAATGAAAGCAGCGGCCCGAGCTCGATCGAGTGTGCCGTGCCTCGCCCTAACAGCACCTTCACTTCATTCTCTTGGATGCGGCAAGGGAATACTCGGGGAATACGCGGTCACGCTCGCGCGCAGCGGTTAGCGAAGACTGAGAGAAGCTTAACTGATATAAAAAGGAACACAAAGAAAAAGTAGAGAAGAAAACAATTGCAACAAAAAAAATTAATAAGAAGAGTGGAAAAGCTGCGCACGAAACTGGAAATACATAAAGGAAAGGCGCGAAAAGAAAAAAAATATTAAAAAAATAACCATTTTTTATTTTGTTAATTCTATCTTTCCGCCTTGTCTTAGGCACAGTGTCATTCTCTTAAGCGCTAATGACTTAAGTTGATATTTTAGTGAGATACAAGCCTAAAAATGAAGATTTAAAAAAATAAAGAAATAAAAAAGATAAAGAGAGAGTGAAGACAGATTTTCCACGAAAGGACCAGAGTAGCAGTAGTAGTTTATGTGAGGAGTTTAAAATAAAAATTAATAAAAAAAGATTGTCCATTTTATACTGTTTCTAATGCGTTTCTATCTGCGATAGTTCTTAGGAAAATAGCTTGCATAGTATTTATCTCTTATATATGATCTAAGGATGATGATGAAGAGTGAGCGAAGCGAATAATATTGAAGGAGCCTGCTTGGAGAAAAGACTATTGAACGTTACTATATTTAATGAAATAAATATTTAAGTGATTATAAGCAGACACAACTTTTCTTTTTTTATTTATATTTGTAGAAAGCTTATTAAGTTATTGAAGTTAAAAAATATTAATTTGTTTGTAAAAGTAACATTCAATGCTTTTTTCGGCCATTAGGCGTACGGAGGAGATAGGAAAATGCGGAGGATTCGTGTGGAATCACGCTGGTGGAAGGGAAAGTGCGAGAAAAATTTGTAATCGCTGTGTAAGGTTGATAAGCTTTCCTCGACCGTGAGAGACTGCTTAAATGAAATAATCTGAAAAGTTGTTGAAGTATAATAAAATAACGTTGAAAAAATGTTATATGTTTCAACAATGTAAAGTATATAACGAGCTCTTTAAAATGCGTAAAAAGGTTCCTAGATCAAATCGCCAATGAGAATTTTTTACAATTTCATGGTAATTTTGAAGATTCAAAAAATGCCTTGTTATTTAGCGGAAAGTCTCCTTTCACAGTGAAGAAAAATTAATTATTGAAATTAATATAAATTGAAAATTTCGAAAATAATCCTCCGATTGGCCGTTTCATAATCCTCTTTTAAGCTGAATGTCAATTGTACATGTTAGAATCAGTTTGCTCAACATAAAATAGTGCCCAAATGATGTAAATACAAGACTAATCTTGAAAGTGAAAATTTAAAGTGAAAGAACACAAAATTATTTAAAAGCTAGTCGATCTCAAGAAAGCGAAGAGGGTAAAGAGAATATGTTCTGTCTGTGAATCGATGTGATTTGCTGATGATTTTTTTTCTAATACTGATCTTACGATTACTTTAGTTCGATAATTTTGATTAAGGCTTTTTACGCTATATAGACATTGATGTAATAATAGCACTTTTTATTTTTTCGAGAGAGAAAAAAAAAAAATAATGTGCCACGTATTGATTTACGTGATTTGTTTGTAATGATGGATGTATGTACACACATATTTGTAGTGATAATACTAACTATATCGTAATTAATATTTTTTCAAAGAATAAATATTGTCATTTTATTCAACCGTTAACAACCTACGGTGTCGAGGTGATTCTTACTCTTTCTCAAAGCACAATTAATTATATCTTTGGATAGCTCAAAGAAAATTTTCGATTTTATATATAATGGACTTTTCAATATAATGGGCTAAAGCATTTTCTAATGTATTTCTTAAATTACTTATTTAAATTGATCTTTTCTAACAGCGAACAATGTTTACAAAAAAAATTTATTCCATTCGTTGCGGGGCAATTCAGTTTTTATCAAATCTTTATAAAATTGACTTGACCATCTTGCACTCTTTATATTAAATAATCTCTTTTGGTATTTACATATATGGAAATAAAGAAGAACCGAACATAAGTGTAAGTTTTCAGGAAAAATCAAAGTGTTTTATAATTAACATATTTATAATAAATATTTTTACTATTATTCAAATTATTGGTTTTTATTACTTATTAAAATCCTTTATGTCACTATCCAAGTGTACCTTTAGAGAAATTTGAACCCGGAATTTCCCTATTGATTATTCAGTCCATAAATATCGCTGGCATAATTCAGAAGAATTATTTAAAGAAATAAAAATTGAAAAAAATAATTTCAATTTATACAAAATCAGAGTTGAAAAATGATTAGAATGACAGAGCATCCAATCCTAAATCTAATGAGCGTTTAGTTCGGATCAATGAGATCAGAACTTGAATGTGTCTAACCATTTAACAGTAAATTTGCAATAAGTATATTTAGAAAAAAAATAAGAGTACTTATACGGGAAAGTTACTACCAGGAAATAGGTGTCGGAATGACAGATATACAATATAGATTCTGATTTTTCTGATCTGCATTGGCTCTTTCATTTCTATTAAACACCTTTTAACTTCAATTCGAATTCAACTGAACAATTGTTTTCAGACGTGGTCTGGACATGTTGAAAATTAAATGAGATTTTTTTTTATAGTTATATATATATAAATAAAAGTAAATAAGCACTACCTAAAATTCGAATGTTCGCGCCAATTTTTTTCGGAAATTAAAAAAAATCGACGCATGCGCCTCAAACTCGTATCGGCGAAGGTGTGGGAAGGATCGCTTGCTCACTTCCGTTTATGTTCCATCCGCCGTGCCCAGTCGCCTGGAGCATTCTCGACAACATGGCCGTCTGGAGCGTGGAAGAGACCGAAAAGTGAAGAGCGACCGCGTGGACGATTTGTAAAACGACACATCGAAGACACTCCTATTGACGATCAACAGAGCCGGAGCAACGATGACGGCGATACCGGGCTCGATCGCCTTCGACGAGTACGGCAGGCCCTTCGTCATCCTCCGCGACCAGGATAAGCAGAATCGGCTCACCGGCAACGATGCCATCAAGGTACCCAACGCTTAACCTATTACTCATCTTTCGCCGGATCTTTTTTCCAGTTTTTCTTGGAGTTATTGCATTATTGGTGATAACAAAATCTTTTGGGACCACGGGGGGTTTTATTTTTTAGACTTACGGGAGTTGTTATAGGTTTTCAGTGCGCTTGGGATGAGGTAAAATTTCGGTAGGATACACGTGACGGTCCATGGAAAAAACGGGGTCCTGGAAAAAATGGCCGCCTCGCCGCGTTACTGGAGTCAACTTATGTTTGCTACGATCTTCGCCACTCCTATTGTATTTTTTCAGTCACCTTTTTATGATTAATGTTGATTATTTATGGTAATTTGGTAAATTTAAATTTGCGGAAGGAATATTTAGGGAATATGGTTTATGGCTATTCTAGATCTATGCCATGGTGGATTTTTTCTCCATTTTTTTCGTTGCGTTTGTATTGTGACCATAAATGGAAATGCCAGTATAACACGCCGAAGATAGTCATGCTAATTTTATTCATTTTGGAAATATTAATCTAAATTCTATAATTTTATACAACTAGTGTGATTTTTAATTATTATATCTATTATAAACCAATAAATATTTAGTTTGAAATTACCATATTTTCATTTTTATACTCTAAGAGTATATGGTTTAAGTGTATAGAAAAAAATATTTAAAGAATACAAATTGTGTCAGTAGTAATAGCATCAATACTGTAGTAATAATGAAAAAAAATAAAGTACCACTGCTCTTTATATAATCATTAAATATTTTTTGCTAAATTATTGTCCAATGATGAAATTGCTGTTCAGGAGAAGATGTAGTTGTAAAAATCATCTTAATTTTTCTGAATGATTTTTTTTGTTTGATAATGGTTGAGCAAACTGGTGTTCGAGCTTAAAGTTTAGTGGATAAATTACTTTGATATTACATCTATTGTAGGCTATCTTCAGTGATATCAACATCATCTAGCACTGCCTGAGGACTTTTGTAGAGTTCAATGATGAATGCCTGGTTTGGAGAAGATGATAGGTGTAAAATCAATATTCTTTATCTGAATGACTTTTGTTGTTCGGCACTGGTTAAGCCTATATTATTCAAACTTAAAATTTCAGGGGATAAATTAGTTTGAAACTATACAGCTATGCTTGCTTGTCATCTTCAATGATAATTGAAAAATCTGAGGACTTTTAAAGCTTAAATAAATTTATCATATTTGAGAACCTTAATATTTTATAAAAAAATAATTTGTAAACTATTTTGTTGTCAGTCGCACATCACAGCTGCTCGAGCAATTGCCAACACACTTAAAACTTCCCTGGGACCAAAGGGATTGGACAAATTGATGGTCAGCAGTGATGGAGATATTACAGTGACCAACGATGGAGCAACAATACTGCAACGCATGGATGTGGATCATGAAATTGCTAAACTCATGGTTCAGCTCTCTCAGTCACAGGATGATGAAATTGGTGATGGAACTACTGGTGTTGTTGTATTGGCTGGTGCTCTTTTGGAACAAGCAGAACAGTTACTTGATAAAGGAATCCATCCCATTAGGATAGCAGATGGCTTTGAACTAGCTGCTCAATGTGCAATCGAGCAATTGACTGTAGTTGCAGAACCTTTCCCAGTAGATCTAAACAATATCGAGCCATTGATTAAAATTGCAATGACAACTCTAGGATCAAAAATGTAAATACTTTTTATCATTCTTTTTCTTTTTTATAATATTATATTTACTTTATATTTTCAATTATAATTCTAAGGTATGTAATGTTTATTTTTTTTTATCTTTTTTGCCCAATGATGACAAATTGAGACAGAGGAGGGTAAAGATTTTATAGTATTGTAATGGAAAATTTTTTTACGCTTATACTTCATCAATATTTGTATTTAACATATTCAAATATTGTTGAATTCGAATGTACTAAAAATTTTCTATTTGAAGAATGAGATCTTTGCAGTGGCTCCAATGATCAAAGATTATGAGAGCTGAGGGCATTATTTAAAGCAAATTATTTTAATTATATTGTTCTTCGAACGTCAGTATGGAGAGTCAAAGACTTGCTATGACATGGCACTGTTAGCCAAACATCTATGACAAACGATGAACCATGAGGTGTTACATTTATTTAAAAAAAGCTCTGATGAAGATAATAAAAAACATTATCGAAACGTTGGCATCTAAATAAAACTCACTTGGTTCGTCGAGATCGCTTTATTTTTATTCTTCTTTACTTAATTATATTTTACCAAAAAATTCAAAAATAAATATTGGAATTTTACATGATTTTTATTTTATTTTCAGTGTCAACAAATGCCACAGACAAATGGCGGAAATCGCTGTCAATGCCGTTATGGCAGTGGCAGATTTAAAAAGTCGCGATGTTAATTTTGAACTCATCAAGGTTGAAGGCAAAGTCGGTGGCAGATTGGAAGATACTATGTTGGTTCGTGGTGTTGTGATAGATAAGGACTTCAGTCATCCTCAAATGCCTAAGGTAGATATTTACCGTTTTTAAAATTAATTTTGAAAACTTTTTTTCAAAAACATAAGTAAACCATTTTCTCTGTCTGGTTTTAGCGATTGGAAAACGTTAAATTAGCCATTTTGACATGTCCATTCGAGCCGCCCAAGCCAAAGACTAAGCATAAGCTCGATGTCACATCTGTTGAAGATTACAAAGCACTTAGGAACTACGAACGTGAAAAGTTCACAGAAATGGTCTCAAATGTCAAAGATGCCGGAGCCACTTTGGCCATCTGTCAGTGGGGATTCGATGATGAAGCAAACCATCTCCTTTTACAAAAAGAACTACCAGCTGTTAGATGGGTTGGAGGTTCTGAAATCGAAGTAAGTCTTTAACAATATCTTCATACCTATACCTAATTTTGCCCAATGACGACAAATATGCCATAGAGGAGGGTAAAAGTCATGAAAATCGTTTTACTGTATTTCGATAATGATCAATTCTTTATAATGGCTGAAATGATGTTTGAGTTATTATGTAGATTGAAAGTTAAGATAAAAGTTATTGCGAGGATCAGACTTTTGCAGTGGCTCCTATGATTAATGATTATGAGAGCTGAGGGCTATTATTATTACAAATTAAAATTTATTGATAAACCAGGCTATCAGAATAAATTATTTTTGTTAAACAATAAAACATTTTTGTAGCTCATAGCTATTGCTACTGGTGGTCGCATTGTTCCTCGTTTTGAAGAACTAACTGCTGATAAACTTGGCTATGCTGGAGTCGTTAGAGAAATGACGTTCGGTACCACCAAGGATAGGATGTTGGTTATCGAAGAATGCAAGAATTCTCGAGCGGTAACAATCTTCATTCGCGGAGGAAACAAAATGGTAAGATTTCAATTAAATACATCTTCATTACGATAGCAAGGAGAATTCCAGTGGTGCCAAATATGTGCCTTACTGTTCAGACACCTTGCAAGATCAAAGAATCTGAGTTTCTTTTGTTATGTTTAATGATTTATCATTGTTATTAAATTTGACAAAGATTCTACATTGCTAAAAAAAAACAACAAATGTTTATTAATGGTTTTAAAATAATTAAAAAAAATTAAAGTAAAATTTGAAAACAGTAAACAAATATGTATTTTATGTTTTTAGATCGTTGAAGAGGCGAAGCGTTCAATACACGATGCGTTGTGTACTGTCCGTAATCTCGTGGTGAACGACAAGATCGTGTATGGCGGCGGAGCGGCTGAGATAGCGTGCTCGCTCGCCTGCGCCGCGGGAGCTGATAAAATTAGTTCGCTGGAGCAATATGCCTTCCGTGCGTTCGCCGACGCTCTCGAGGCCATTCCTATGGCCCTTGCTGAGAACAGTGGTCTCTCGCCCGTGAACGCCGTATCCGAGATCAAATCGCGCCAACTCGCTGAAATGAATCCCGATCTTGGAATCGACTGCATGAATCGCGGCACCAATGGTAAATTTAAATTATTTTTTGGAAAATTTTATTTTAATACAATTTTGATTATGTTATTTTATCCTTGTTTAGATATGAGAGTGCAAAATGTGATCGAATCATTGAAGAGTAAGACACAACAGATTTTATTGGCGACGCAGTTAGTCAAGATGATCTTGAAGATTGACGATATTCGATCACCAGCTGATGCTGGATATTAAATAAGTTAAATGTTTTTTAACATATGAACATAAAATTGTTGCAGAATGAAATTGAATATTTTCGTGCCGACTTATTAACACGCTTCATTTATACTATTAATTTTTAATACACATGCTGCAATGCAGTCGATATGCGCCTCCCATTGGCACGGTGTCCCCGTGAAAAGTAATTTATATACAAATAAAGTATTAAATCATGAAAACAAATTTAATTATTTAAATCCAAAAAATAATTTCTGATTAAGAATGAAGTAATAAAAATTCAATTAATTTCTTTAAAATTAATGATAAGGAGGTATTAAAATCGAGAAATGAAAGCCAAATTTCAACAGTAATGTATATACTATATTTAGGAACAAAACCAATTTGTCACATCGATTTGCAAAAATCGAAGACGTCATTGCAAGGTATATTCGCTAAGACAAAAATATTACATATGATAGGAGCGAAACAGTTTTCACCGCGATAATCTTTTCTGGTCGGGTTTTTACAATTAATAATGGGCACATTTTCGTTGCAGTTGGTCACTGAACGTTCGTAGACAGCACAGTAAACGTAAAAAAGAAGGAAATGAAACACAGTTTCACATGGTCACAAACGTTTCTATATCGAATGGATGAATACAATGGCACTGAAATAAAGTGACACATCTTTTCGACTTAACGGAAATAAATCGTTAACAATAAATTTATACATAAATATCTTTGTTTCTCTTAGACTCTGTTTAAATATCCTCGCAACAATTTCTTATTCCTCTCGCTTACTTCTCTCGTATCACAAAATATTCAATCTGAATCAACATGATTATATTTGTATATTCTCTCATTCGACTTTCCTTTTATACATCATAAATACAATTGTTAATTACTTTACCTGACGAAAAATAACCCATTTGATTCGTTTAATTTAATTTTTACAATCTCCAAATAATGGCGTATCGCGACGTAAACTTTTTTCCAAAATAATAAATTTCGATCTTGTCCAGTTTTGCTTGTTTATATAAGGTGCTATTTCAATACTACGGGTACTTCTATTCTAGATACTTCGCTCATCGTTTTTCTCTTTGTTACTTTTTTTATTGTACAATGTAATTAATTATTCATCTATTTTGGTACTTTAATACAGTGAAAAATCAGCTATACATGTTTATATTCTCATCTAATACGCTTGTGAAAACCTATTTTAGACCAAAATTAATGTTCGCGTTAATTGCGAATATGTGCGAATGGAAGTATATGCGAATTCATGATTGATGTACAATTTAAGAAGACACCCGATTGTCCTTAAAATTAATACGATAAATAATAATTACAGCTTCCAGTAACAATTGATTAACTTACAACTTAATATACATAAGGTTAATACACCCAATTCCATTGACAATTTACAATTTTTTAGTTTGTACAATTTATATATCTTTTTTTGTATGTGATAACATAATTTTAGAGCTATTTTCGTTGATTCTCAACATAATTTAAAATCTTCTTCAATTATTTAACAGTACTATACATATTTCATATTTAATTATTCTATGAAAAATATATATATTTGATTGAATTCATATATTTTAATCGATTAGCTTTCCTCGAATAAGCAAAAGTAATGTAAAAATTATTTTTTTTAATGGTCGTGCCAAATTAACTGGATGGTCCCAGTGAAACTTCGAGTGTCGTCACGGGTTATTTCTGTACGACCGTTTAAAAGCGTTAATAAATCTGTACGTCGATGTGTCTATGGAAAATTTGTGGCTAATCGTAGGCGAGGTTCCAATCGTTCAAAGCCGATGTTCAATCAACTTAACTATCTAATAAACTTTCGGGCACACGTGATTATGGTCTCTCGTCTCTCAAACGAAAATAGAGACTATCGTACGCTTTAATGCAACTAAACTAATTGTCGTCACTTCACTTATCGATTGTTGTACTCTTTGAAAGTAAGATAAGCAACTTCATTTCTTTCATCAGCTACGCAATATACGTCTAACGTTATGGCATTAACTTGGCTTTTGCGTTTAAATCGCCACTCTTCCGGCTGCGTGTGGCAACCTATTATGCGTCGTAGAATACAAAGGTACTCGCGTAAAAAAAAATCATACAAAAGATGAATTCTTAAGTCGTCGCTACCTATACAAGCTACGTGGAGTGCGGAACGACCGGCCGAAGCGGGCGATAATATCGAAGGTTTTCCCGTTCTCAAACGTTTTGTTGGTTTAAGCAGTCATGCATAAGTGTGTCGCTTTGTGAAACTGAACGGGAAAACTATAAATGAGACACGAAGGAGAAGCGGAGTAGCTTCTTAGACCTTTTTGAGCATCGGCAAATTCAGTACACCCGGTATTTCGATGTCCTCCAGGCGAATGTTCGACGGGGTGAATTGGAATCTTACTGGATAGGAGAACTTCAGATCCATTAATAGCTAAAACAAAAATTCATACATTAAAAGTTTTTTTATATAATATTGTAATTGTATGGATTTTTTATTTTTATTAAATTGAAGAAAACTGGTTAGAACCTTTTGAAGAGAGGTGTCTCAATACACGAAAAAAGTTAGATTTATAGATTTCATTAATGACATCACTTGTAAATTATAGTACGCTTTGATTTTTTACCTGTTCATTGGTCTCCCCACGTTCCTGAAGCTTAATCTGGATTTTGCGAATGAATGACACAGGCACGCGGGTCTCAAACTCGTCGGCCGGTGTGTACAGGTTCAATATCTTGATGATCTGATTACCAGTCAGTTTATTGCACATTTCGCATACTGAATCAACATCTTCATCCAATTTACGCGCCTGAAGAAGTTGCGCTGCCTGAACGATTGGTTGGAGCACCTCTGTCGCCGACACCAGACGCTCATCGCGGGCCCATTGTTCCAAATGACTCAGATTGTACCTTAAAAAAAATGTTATTTTAATTTTTAAACAAGAGATACTAATTATGTTTACAAATGCCTAAATCATTAAAACGGACTGTAACAACGAAGGTAAAAAATGATAATTCTCCTTCTTCAAAATTCTTGAATAAATAACATCGCTTATTTGAAAAAAATGACGATTGAATTATACCTGATTTGCATGCCCTTGGTCCAGTGACATAGCTCATTCCTGAGCAGCAGATTGTTCAACGCGGTAGCGCACATGAAGTAGAATAGTTGTTTAAATATCTGCATAATGATTTCCGAATCGACGCCGTGATACTGCAGCAGCTTGTGAACCTCGGCGAGTTCCCCGAGCAGTTTGTTGAGCTTCTGAAGAGTGGACTCGGGCTCTTGACCAACGGAGCAAGAGCGCGGCCGACTGCCGTTCGAGTTCAATCCAGCAATTGCCTCGTGCTCAAGAAGCGCCGGTACTGTCAGTGGCTGCAGCCTCTCCTTCAGCTGCGTTATTATGTTGTTGAAGATCCACAGAGCGACGTTGCTCAGCACCACGCGGTACTCGCTGAGATCAAAGTTGCGCAAGCACTGCTCATTCTGGCGTGGCGTGTTCTCTGCAAAAAACAAGTTTTTTTTATTGGCTTGACTATCCTCATGCATTATGTACAAAAATCAAAACTAATTTAATAACGCACCGAGTTGAAAGGGCTTGTCGCCGGAGTACTGCTTCATATTGTGAAGCAAGCGAAGAGTGTTGCTGAGCCAAAGAACGCTGGACTCGAAATCGTCGCGTCTTTTGATTACCCGCTTCACCGTGTTCAGATAGCTGGTTAATAACGAACGCACTTTATCATCGTCATTTATGCAGTCCGTGTGTCGAATGCACATGAACAGGATGTAGGCCGGCAGACCAGGCAGCAAAGTTATAGCCACCCTCGGATCTAGTTCTGTAAAAACAATTGATTTTCATTCGCACTCATTGTTTTCTACTTTTAAATAATTATTATTCAACAATTAGAATTTTTTTAAATCTACTTTTAGTGTTAGTATTTTTCCTACCTCTGCTTCAACATTCTGAAGCATACCGTAATGTAATTATTAAAAATTAATTTTTTTCAAGATTAAATTGTATCAAATTGAGTTAATTGAAAAAGTGTTGCATTGTAGCAATGTGAGAATTTGGAAAGCTTATAAAAATCAAAATGTCTAACCGGTAACGAGATGTCGCACAATGATGTTGATATCCTCTTTTCTAAATTCGAACATCCCCTCGTAGTCACGCTCCTTCTTGCGTATTGCTGGCATAATGCTACCGCTTTCGCCGGACGAATGGTTTATTGATGCACCGTAACCGTTGCTTGACTCCATGCTTTCCGGTACTGCAAACAGAATTTCGAAAATAAATTAATTTTGAAGAAAGTATTTGTTTTTTTACATCAACTTCGAAGAGTGAATAAGAACATCTGTATATGGTATTTCGTATGCATCAATGAAAAAATAAATATAATACAGTGTAATGAATTATTATAATTAATCATTTCGCAACGAGCAGAGCAAAACAAGTTTCTTTGGCCATTTCCTAAAATTAGGCGGCTTACTTATATTTCTAAGCAATTGTAGATAATAATGTAATTTCACTAATAAGTGAAAATGAGATTCATTAGAAATTAATGACGATCATGGTGCAACGTTGAAAGGTGATAAAAACAATGACTGTAATTTCGCCTTGTGAACGATCGAATAAAGTATCAAGCGAATGATTAGAAATGACCAGTGAATTCTACGGGGTGAAAGACCTTTGTTCAGGGATCGAGAGTCCACTACACTTCCACTGGTGCGTTTGCTTGGACGCGGGCGCAATTCCGGCCTAAGTTCCGATCCAACAATTTCGACTGCGTAAGCGTTTAACAAGAAGAATTAGAAAAACTATATTAGCTCTAATTCTTTTTACACATATTATTAATTTACGCAAAGAATATTTCATTTTTAGCAGTTTGAAAATCATGATTTAATAAATTGTAATACTTACAGCCTGCATCTTTAAGACGTCTTTGCAGGATCTTAATTTGTTTTTTCAATTTTCTAGATTCCTCTGCTGCCTTGTCGTATTTTTCTTGCAAATCCTAGAATAAATTCATAATTAAATTATTAAAAGTTGAATTTACATTGCGCAAGTAGATATTAATTTTGTTGATAAGCGCAACAATTTTTCACGAAATAAAATAACTATGAAATTGCAAATTTTACTAACCAAATTTTCTGATGTTAGCCTGGTGATCTCATATTGCATGAATGCCTCGGCTTGTGTTTGAGGTGACTTGCTGAGGTTTACTGAGATAAGTTTTTGCTGCCTTTGTATTTCGTCCTGCAATCTATCGATCTCCCCTCGCCATTCGTCTCTCAAATTCTTCCAGTCAAGCTCCTTCGCTTGCAACTCGTCTTCTAATTGCCTAAGTATTACAATGTTTTTATTACGACGTTCAAACTTTCTAAATTTTATAACTAAACAAAACATTAAATAATCATCATTTATCCTAAAAAATGAGTGTTCTGTCTTCGCATCATTCTCATAAATCTAAATAGTTGCAGAAGATTCTATTTTTTTGCAAATACACAATTTAAAAATTCATGTTTTATGTTTAGTAAGCTCTTTCATTAAATTATGAAAATGTATAAATCATTAAAAATGCAGATAGTGCAAATAAAATAATTTGTGTTTGAATGAGTTAATTTTTAGCAGTGATAAGTATGAATCTTTCACTCTTAAACAAAGTTTAATAAAAAAATTATTCTACGCTCGCTGAACAAAAAACAAAGCCGATCGAGCTATATATTTTGACCAAAAACTCACTCCTCCAAGACTCTCTGCTGTTTTTTAAGTCTAGTATTTTATTTGATAGGGTGTTTACACACATAGAAACATGCAAAAATTAAAAAAAATTAACTGATTAGATATACAACGCATTCATAAATAAACAAATTAATATGGAGTGAACGAAAGTAGAAATAACAATGAGAAGAGCAAACAAATATTACCTGTTGATCTTCTTTTGGGCTTCGAAAGCAAGCACGAGTTCGCCGTCTTCGTTGACTATGTCGACGTCGCGGCCGTAGCTTGAGCCGATACTCTTCATTCGCTGAGTATGATCCGCCAGCACACTGTGCAGCTGGATGCACTCCTCCCGACGACGCTCTAATTCTTCTTGTAGAACCTCGAATTGTTCTGAAAATTTTTATTTATTATCGTTTACGGTTTCACGAATCAAGAATACAGGGGTGTATGTAACACAGTTTTAATCGGCCATCTTCTAAGTTTTCTGATCTCAAATAATTTTAATTATAATCCAGAAAAGGTGGCCGTTGATTCGAACCATGGTTCTTTACTGTAAAAATGTATATATTACTTACCGGTGAGTGTTTTTGAAGCTACTGACGAATCCCCGTCTGCTATACTTTTCCTCAAAGATCCCAGATCCCTTTTGAGCTGAGAATTTTCTAGTTCTAATTCCTGCAACTATTTTTATAAAATAAATTTTAGCCTTCTAGTAATGATTGCTTCGGATTTCACCTGTACTAGGCGTTACGCGATATCGTATTTAACAAGCTTGGCAATATTCGTTGCTATAATGGACTGGAATGGACGAGCAAATAAAGTATTCACGATTGAAAAATCTCTTTGCCCACATAGAGTATTATTGAATTTACGAAATCACATTAGATATCTCATTATTTTATAGGAATCCCTTCTATATGGTGAATTCGTTAAACATAGGTCTAACAAAATAATTATTAGTGTCTTCGTAAATAACGTTTTGTAACAATACCATAAAACCGTATAAAGGAAAATCAAATTTACCGAAAAACTTTTTAAAAGGTTGTTTTGAAAGATTTTTTATTATTCATTTATTTCTATATTTATTCTATCAACGATTATTTCTCTTTAACGTACCCTAAATGCGTCCTGAGTTCTGATCTCTTCGGGTCCGTCACGTTCGAGATCCTCGACCATACGCACGAGTCGCCCGTTCTCCTTCTCAACATCCTTCAGTTTCTGTTGGAGTTTAAGGACAAGCCCAACGTCGACGGGCGCGTGAGTGGGTCCATTTGCCTCGGCCGCCGGACTGTCCGAGCGCTGCGTACTGCCTTGCTGGTTCCAGTCGATCGTCTCTACCCGAGAGTATGGTGTACTTGAGGATGCTGTTGATCGTACTGAACCGTATCCAAAGTCCTGCGTACACAACAACGGATGACAATTTATGATCGCATTTTTATTTAATTATCTCGAATTTATTTTATGCATATTTTATATACGTTCTACTAATCTAAACTTTAATTAGTCAACATTTATTTAAAAAAATGAGAATAGTCTCTTGTTCATATTCAAATGCGCTTCACTTGTTTAAGCTAAAGACTTTTTTCTTATAACAAACGACTATTTGCCTATTTACAATATCTCACATTTAGAGAACCACTTTAAGGATTTTTTTCATCAATAAACCATTATATTTCGGAAAATAAATTATGAACAAAAAAATTCCGAACCCCAGAAAAACACTACAAAACACAATAAGGCGAGCTCGAAATGGTTTTATTGAACAAAGCATGGTCAACTAAGTAACAATCGAAAGAGATCTGCGACCAAACCGACGAATTGGGCGCAACCGAACGCAATGATCGACAGGCGACTCACGATGTTCTGATCGTCGTGGGCGAGCTCGGTGGCGGCGTTCTGTCCGCTGCCGCTGGACGCGTTGCTGAGGGAGCGCGAGTGTCCAGGTACGTGTAGTGCCAGCTTCTGCTCAAGCATTTCGGCGCGTTGCTCGAGCTCGTGGTATTCCTTCAGTAAGCGTTGATACGCGCCACGATCCTGGTCCTGGTCCAGCAGTAGAAGGTCCTTCTCGCGAGCGAGCCGCGATCGCAGGTCCTCCTCCGCGCCTCGCTCATTCGACAGGGCGCGCTCTTGGGCCAGGGCGAGTTCACCCCGAAACCGTTCATTCTCCTCTTGCAGTCGGCGATTCTCCGCATCGCGTTCCACTGCGTTACGATCCTTCGCCTAGAATGTTAGATTATTTAAAAGGGGTTGAGTTTTCTCCTTTTTAGGAGGAATAAGTTTTAATAATATGGATTGTGCTATGTGCGGAGTAACTGTTTTTATATAGTTTGATGCAATTTTTATGAATATTTTGTTTTAAAAATGTGAGATAAATTTTTATGTTTAGGTTTTATTTCTCATAAAGTAAGAAGTTAATAAGAAGTTAATGATACCCTTTCATTTTGTTTCTAACAAAAACAACAAATAAATAATTTCATTCAATTAAATGATAAATTAACAAAAAACTTTAAAGTACCTGAAGCAGTTCTAATTTCTCGTTCTCCTCATCCTCTAAGTGCTTTTGTACTTCTTTGAGCTCCTTTTCCTTCTCGGAAAGTAGTCCCAGGAGTCTCTTGTTTTCAATCTCTATAACCTTGTAGGCCTCGAGCTTGGTTTTCATCTCGCCCATCTCCAACTGAACCGCCTTGTGATGCTGATTCTCTTTCGTCTGCACAAGGGACACGGAAACTTTTGCTTTAGGGCAGCGGTTATTAAGTCCGCGATATGCTAAGTAAACATGCACATGCCTTATCTTCGAATGACTCTCTCAATCTACGAAACTTGAAGTATTCTTTTAGCAAGAGAGTCAGACGAATTTTTTGCTATTCAATAGTTGTCATGAAAATTTTGATGCAAGCGGAATAGTCGATTTAACTGGCTAGTTAATCGATAAATTATATGTTTAATGTGAATGGATTTCAGTAGTAAATTCGATTTCAAACAATTTTACGTTAACAAGTTTAAATAAAAATGGAGCGTAGTTTCTGCAAAGAGAAAAATATACTGTAGTTTTTAGATTACTATTCCAGTAGTTTTTAATTTTAAAGAGAAATATCAAATTTAATAATTCGAAATTAGCTTTCCCACTGCAGAAAATACATTATTTTAATAAAAAATTAAAAGAAAATCAAGCAAATACTTCTAAGAAAAATGGATTATATACACACATAGATACTACATACATTGATTAGGTAAATATTAAAATACCTAAAACAGTTAAGGCACTACAAAAATAATAAATGAGATTCTAAAGAAATATTAGTATCAACTAAGAAAAAATAATTGAACTAACCGCCAATAACAAAATGATAAAATAAAGTATTGTTATTTTTGTAACAAAACTTCGACTAAATGTTATTACATTCAACTTTACGCTAGGCAGGAGAGGAGAGATAACACAAGCACGGTTAAATCGATCTACAAGAGAGTTAATAACGAAAAAGAATTAGGCAGCAAGCAAAACTGAACACAAGCCATCGACAATACGGCGACTCGAAGATAAGGCAGCCGAGCCATGCGAGAGGCCTGAGCTTACTAGTTCGTTGATCTTGTGCTGGAGATTGATGATCTTCATCTCGAGACCCTTATTCAGAGACTTGACGTGCTCTACGCTGCGAGCCTCGGCCTTTAGTTGTCGGAATACCTTCTTCGCCAGGTACTTACGCACGCAGGACTGGACAATTATGATGTTATGCAGTCGGCGCTTACACGCGCGACGCACCAGGTAACCTCTTGCGTACCTGTATAATTTTATAGATTTTTAAAATATTCTTTTAAAAATATTCTGTTCATATTATCTTATTATCTTATTCTTTATAGAAATCATTGAAATTAAAGATGGATATTATTTTTGATTCATAAAAAATATTTTTTACATTACCTACAGGCAGGGTCATTAATTATATATCACATTCTAATAATCAGCATCAAAAAGTAATTTATCTGAAATTCTTGTAGAGTAACAAACCTCTGAATTTTGATAACTGCTGCGACATCTTGCATGTGCCTGAACCGTCGCCTAGCAAGGAGACCTCGGATTCGTGTCTGCAAACCCAGCGTCGTCTTGCATATTTTACGATATAACTTCCGCTGCATCCAGCCGCGAGCCCAGGCCTGGATTTTGGTAGCGGCACGGTACTCTCGAATGTCCTGAGCGCGCCTGCGCGCTAAGTGTCCTCGTCCATAACGCTGCAGTCCCACAATCGCACGTCGCACCCGGCGATACTTGGAGCAGGCAATGAAACCCCGTACCGATTTTTGAATCATCAGGCACGCGTCGCGCTGCTTATCTGCGCGTAGTTTCTCCAAGTACGCAACCTGCCCGGCGCGGAATAGCACCTTTGTTTTGCCGAACTTGAACTTGTCGTTGTCCTGAAAACGCAGAAAATTAAGCACACGTTGATACGAGAATTTTCCTACATTATTGTGAAAATGGAGTAGCATAGTATTTTAATTGTTGAAATAAAAGTTTACTTTAATATAAGTCGCCAGTATCCTGCGACAGGTTTCTCTAAGGTCGTCCCTCCGAATCTCTTTGAATTTACAGAGACACCTGTACCGCTGGAAGAAATCAGCGTAGGTGCGCTGACTGGGAAAGCCCGCGGCCGAAATTCTGATTGTCTCGAGGACACCACAGGCACGCAATTGCTGTACCGCCCGTACAGGGTTGTACTCGAACGACTCCTTCGTGTCGTTCGGTTTTATACAGCGCACATAATGAGGTGTCGTCGCGTTTAGCGTCGCCATCAACATATTTAGCGAGTCTCGAAATTGTGAGCCTACCTAAAATATTTTTTACAATTGTTAATTTGTACGTGCAGATTTTTCTATACAGAAGTATTAACACTTACTGTTTTTTTATTTTTCGTAGGTGCTGATGGCGGCTGTTTTTGTGTCGATACCTTCACCCTAGTATTTGGCACAGCCAATTTCGGATCTTCATCCGAAAATAGTTTTCTAAGTAATACGTTCTGTAATTTGATAAAATAGTTAGTATATCTCTAGTTCTAGTTTAATGAAAATCTAAAGTATTCAATTACTTCGCTATTCCTTAAGACGTCAATTTGCTCCTCTACAACCGTGTCTCTGTTTTTTTCCAAAAATCCTACAGTCTCGTATTGCACAAGATCGGCGAAGTGATGAATGAGAAAGGCCGAAGTACCAAACCGAGGTTTCTCAAAGTGCTTTGATTTTGTACATTTCGAATACAGCTTCTCCGCCCATGAACTGTCTGAACCTTTTGGCATCTATAAAAAAAGTGAAAATTTAATAATAATGTTAACAAAAAAAGCCTATTAAGTTGAATACTAATAATATACGAAATAAATAAAAAATAATAAATATTACAGAAGTTTTTTTCAATATATTTAAAAGGCATCAACTACTAAATTTTCACTAAAATTCGGGGAATTTCACTAAACAAAATCTTGAAGAAATTTCCAATCGTCGAAAAAATATTTCCATGTACAGAGAGTGCCAACTCACCCTGCATTCCTCGTCAAGAAGGTCGAGTATACCAAGCTTGGTCTCGATAAGATCGATGCACGGCTGGTTGTCGTAGAAGTCGATGAAGGTCCACTCGATCTCCTCCTTAAGGTACTCTTCCTGCTCAAGCTTGAACACATGCTGATTGAACTGCTGCTGAAGCTTCTCGTTCGCATAGTTTATACAGAACTGCTCGAACGAGTTCGTCTCGAAGGTCTCGAAGCCGTAGATGTCGAGAACGCCGATGAAGCACTGGGCCTTGCTGGGCGACTGGAGTGAGGCGTTTATGTGAGCGACGATCCAGGAGAAGAGCTCGGCGTAGATATGCTTGGCGAGGGCGTCGCGTGCGCCGACCGCCTGCTCAGCGTTCATCGGTTTCAGGATGACCTCGCGCATTGACACGATCTTACGGTGGCACAGCCATTTCCTCATCGCTTGAAGTTCCAAGCCCAGTAGCTCCGTCATTACCAACAAGTGCTTGTCCGATGGCTATGAACATTGTTAGTATATTTATATTTTTTTAAATTTATAAAATTAATGATTTATTCTGAGCAAACGATCATTGATAAAAATGAAGAGTAATGTGGGGAGAGGAATAATAATATTTGTATTATTATTTGAAACATCAGAGCAATCTGCAATTAAATAAACAGATATTCTTATTGAAGCTGAAAAAATTGATTCAACACTTGCTCAGTGTCTGTATGCATTCGTCTGTTTCTACTTGCACTATTAAGCAGAATTCGAAAAGAATGCAGTACTATTTTAGTGCAAGATTTTTAATTACAAAAAAAATGTAATAAATTGTACAACATTTATAATTGTAATATAAACGACTGTTATTTCGTGGTATTTTAGGAAAAGGCGAGACTCACTGAAATGTGGCAACTCTCAGCGTCGTTTGCGCCGGGTCCGTCGTGGCTGCGCACGCTCACATTGCCCAGGTGCAGTATGGACGCAAGGATGCGCAGCATGTCGTCCTGCTGGCGAGAGGTGAATCCCAGCATCGTCAGAGCGGTGAGGGTGTCGTCGAAGCAGGCGAGGTCGTCGACTCCCTCGATTACCGGGCTGTCGCCCTGGTTCAGGTAGTGGAAGCTTCCCTGGTTTTCCAGGTGCAAGTGCGGTAGACGACGCGCCGCCGAGCACATCTGGTAGAAGATGTGGTAGTTGCGCTCATCAGTTGCCTGTTGATGCGCAGTTTAGGATTAGTTTCATAATAATTTGTTTAAAGGTGTTTATACTATTTTTGTTTTGTTTTGTGATTTTTACCGTTTTACTCTAGCTATACAGGCGAGGAGCGTTTTTATTTATATTTATTTGAGGTGGGGTAAGGCATTATCTGATTTTTTTAACGTACTTCTCGCCATTCAACTGCCTTGCGAGATGACGCGAGGGAGGATTTACTTTTCCATGTGTTTTGCTGGTGGATACTCTGATAATAAAGTTTTCTTTTATAATTATTTAGTTTTAGTCTAAATCTTCTGAATTTTTTAAAAGTTCCAATTAACAGACTTAAGACATGAACACTGTTTTATTCACATTATTCCCTAATTTATTTACATAAATTCAGTCCTAGTTTCTCCAGAAATTTCATAGGATTTGAAAACAACTATAAAAAGATATTTTCAACTTGTTGCATAAAATTAAAAAAAAATAAAAAATTTGTATTTGTAATAACTTCTTCTTATAATTAAATACCATAGTTAACAATAAAAGTTATATTTACCTGGAAGACAACTCTGGATTTTTCAAGGAGATACGTTCTCATACTGGCACCGATGATGTGATAGTTCTTATTAAATTGGATCTCGATGAACTTGCCAAATCTCGAGGAATTATCGTTCCTAGTCGTTTTGGCGTTGCCAATGGCCTCCATTATAGGCGACGAGGCCAGTACCTTTTTCTCAACTTGCGTCTCCTTTGACGAGCCACCCACCGTCGCGAAGTAACGCATAGCATACTTCGCCGATACCGTCTTTCCTGCGCCCGATTCACCTGATACTATGATGGATTGGTCGTGGTTTTCTCTGAAATTTGCAGTATATGTGAGTGAATTTAAAGATATAGTTTTATTGAATAGCTTCTGGTAATAAGTGAATAATTGATCCATTAAAAATGGACGATGCAGTTTTCTTTTACTGTTTTTGTGCGAATGAGATCGGAACTAAACCATTTTTGTCTACTAACAGTAGATTTCAATTTATTTCAATAGATAGTTTAAAACTATTGAAAAAAGTGTTTCATTAATAATAATAATAAGACTGGGCTAATGGACAAATGCAAAGATTTGTACTAAAAAAATAAAACTCTGTAAGGTCTCTCTAAAGTTGATAGTAAACTTGAAACAAGAAATTGAATCCTTTCAAAGACATGCATTCCATTGCATGGAAGTAGAAATAGACGAGTTTACAAAGACAATGGTATAATAAACTATTTGTTAAAGTTTCCTTTTAAGAAAACATTTTTTATTTGACTGGTTGCTGCTTTAAATGACAGTTCAATTTACTACAACCTTTTTAAAATCACATTAATTTATTAAAAAGTTGTAAAAGAAGAAGCATTCTTCGATAATTTTCCTTCGAACGCACATATAAATGCCTCTCCGCCCTCGACCAAAAAGAAGTCAAACAATTCTCATACTGACCTCTCGAGTTTTGTGTAAGCCTCCTCGGCGACGGCGAATATGTGGGGCTCGAGGTCGCCCATGGCCTGTCCGCGGTAGGCCCATATCGTGTCGTTGCCGTAGATGGGCAGCTCGTTGTAAGGGTTGAAAGCGACAAGGACGATGCCGCAGTAGGTGTAGATGCAGTGGCGCTGGAAACGCACCTGCAGGTTGTAAAGCACCGCCGGTTCGTGGAGGAAGGACAGCGAGGTCAGGTTGTTCTCGCCGATTAGGATGTCGGGGTTGCGCAGCGGCGGCAAGTCCGCGTCCGAGTGCACCTCCACGCTCTTCGCCTCGCCGCCGTCGTCCGTGCGCAGCTGAAGGCTCGTCTGCTTTGGTCGGTAGTCCTCCAGGAGCACGGCGCCCTCCCACACCTTCTCCGCATGGGGCACCCATACTCGCGCGCCCTGGAAGCACAAACATTACAGTTAGTTTAATACAAATATATGCACTACCATTTTTTAAATTTTATGAACAGTTAATCTTCGAGAATTATTTTATTGAATAAGCATTCGATTTTTTTAATTCTCGTACAAAATTAGGATTAATAATAATCTCCTATCTTTAATATGAAAAATTAATTTTTTTAATTTATTCTCGTTTATTTATATTAAACGTTTTTGTTTCATAATTCTTTTAATTTTTTAAATGACAGCAGAAGATAATTGTTATTACTAAGCGTCTTTATTTACATATCATCAAGATCAAAATATTTACGAGCGCATATCACATACGTTCTTCTGTCATTGCTCAATTATAAAAACAATAAATAAAATTCCACTCTTAAAAGGAAGTAATTGACCGTAAATAATGATTTCAAAGCAACTTTGAAATTTTATTTTGAAAGCTTAATAAATATTCTTCTATCATCCAACCTTTTAAGCACCTACACGTACAGGTAGGCGCTATTTGCACGCGAGAAGTTCCCTTTCCCGCGGGCAAAAAAAATCTGTGCGCCCCGCCGGCATCGACCGGATCGAAGCCGTGCGCGAACCACGTGCTCGCCTAACGGTACTCCGCTCCGTAAACCAGGGTCACCGACGGCGCACGTGAGCAAACGAGATTTTATCGCGAGAAGACACAGAGACAGAAGATCAACGCATCCCTCTCTCACGAGATCCACCATCGCCGCGATCGACGAGAGGCAACACCGTGCTGACGGGGAATCGCGTGGCCACCTGTTGCCTGGCTGTAAAATTCAACGGCTCCAACACCGCGGGGGTGAAAAATATCAGCGGCGCACACCTAAAATAAAGCCTCGAATAGATAGGCTTTTAATGTACGCGTCGAGATTCAATCGCCGCAAACCGTAACTCCAAGTGGTTATAGTTACTGCAGTGAGAAGCGCAAACCTTTTGACCGAGAAAAGACGAGGCGGAATTTTCTCACGAAAATCCCCTCGGGCGACTTTTTCTCGCGCAAACCCGCCGAGCCTGAGTGAGAGGGAGGCAAGGAGCCGCGTGCCGCATTCCAGCGAGGAGCCGAGCGTGGGCGGCGATACTCTTTCCTGCGTACACTACCCGCTTCTTTGCTTTGACGTCATCGTAAATACGCGTTGAACTGGTTCCCTGCTTGCGTCGAATATTTTTTGCATCCGAGGGGCGTGCATGTAATCATTGCAAAGTAATACAATGAGGCGTTACGTATAATTATTTTCAGAGTATATCGAGTAATTACGGTGACGCGTGGATGGGAAGAGCGAAGAAGAGTGTAAGTAACTTTTACTTGTACACGGTATAAGCAGAATTTCCTTGTTTTATTTATCAAGTAATCTTCTTTCAGCGAAATATAGGTTATTTAGAAATTGCATAAATTATATAACAAGAATTTCGGATTCTTGAGGCTCAAATATAGAGAAACTATTGATAATAATTAATTGGGGTTTAACATGATAATTATTATATAAGTTGTTAAGGTTATTTTTAAAATTATCTCAATAAAAATAATATATGGATGTAGAAAATAAATTGCTTGTAATTTTCAAAGAATTTCATAGTTCATATGCTCAATTTAAATTATAAAATAAAGACTAAATTGCACAGGCTTTTACAATACCAGCAGCATTCTTATTTTTGGCGTCATACATATAATTAAAGTTTTTTTCTCGATTTTTTTACTGACTCATGGCAATTTTTTTCGACTTATTCGACAGAGTTTTCTCTGACAAAGAACTCGAAATGTATTTTTAAACCGGAGGTGAAATTTCGTTCGAGTCATTACTAAAGAATTTTAACTAAAATTATGGGAAACATGCTGGTGGAGCAGGTAAAGTTCTGGTTCTTTCGCGTTTTAGAAAGTGCGGATGCAGATTTTCTATGAAAAACTTTTATGATTATGGTGATAAAACTATTTCTAGGCTTAAAAAGTTTTCGCGTGACGGGATGCGGAAAACAATGAAACTCGCTAAGCTTTCCTCGAGAAAAATCGGCAGAATCTGTTCAGGAAATTAACAGTCATAGCTACTGTAAAAACGGCGAGCCACTTTGGACGAAATCATTGCATTTATAAATTTATATCTCAGCTGAGATGAAAACGCAGCTTCCGTTTTTTAATAACCTCGACCGGCTTGAAACCGAAATCCACGGAGCTTTTTCATTCCAGTTATAGCTATTCGTAAAAATCGTAAAACTTGGAATTATATCATTGTACTTTAGTACATACTTTTGCAACAAATATCTTTGAATTATATTTTTTAAATATATAATTCTGTGTAAATAAAATGTTATTGGCAATAATTTTTTATAAAAAATTAAACTTGACAATTATCTTAGAAAGTGCAAAAATTACGTAGTAAAACCGTGCTTTCTCACAAACGTCTTCCGTTATCAACGACCCTTTCCTCATTAACGGTAATCGCACGTAAACAACCCAGCAGGGTTCACAGTCAAGGTCAGTGTCCACGGCGACCTTATCGCTGAGTGGCGATCGGTCGTTAACGCGCGGATAATTCCTCGGCGACTTCACTAAGCAAACAGTTAAATATCTTGTCGAGAATACACGGAAAGTCTCACGCGCGCGATTGTTCAACCATATCGACAGATCTCGAATTTTGCGGAAGAATATATTGATTAAAGCGACCCTTTTACGAGCTGGGGATCCCAAGCTCAGTCGGGGTAAATTTTCAAGCGAAAGAGCAATAGCACTCTTCATTTTTATTGGGAAAGGTTACAAAGAGAAACTTAGTTGTTAAAACGCGTAAATAAGGTGGGATTGGAGATGAATATCGGAGTTTCATAATTATTAAGTGTGATAAAACATTTGACATTTTAATTTCTTTTTACAACGTGAATATCTTTTTTTGCCAATGTGACATTTGGAATATATATATTTTGATTATTTTTAATAAAACGAAAGTGATTAATAATTAAAATGTACTAGGATAAAAGTAGTGAGTTTCAATATTTTTTATACAAACCAAAATGATACAACTTTTTAATACTGATTTGGATATTTCCCAATACGAATATTTTGTCCCTCTGATGAACATTGTTAACGAAACCAACGCATCCGCAGCATAAATTAGCAATAGCTCCCCCTGAATGATTGCTCATCTAAAAGAAGCCTTAAAATTAATCGAATTAAGAAATGAAGTAACTGTTTGGCCATTGAGAGGAGGGATCAAAGAGTGTGAAGACTGAGCGAGTAAAGCCATAAATAGCCGCGCGGGAAAGCTTCCGAGGTTAATGCGCATTCGCTGCCACTTGACCAAAGAAAAATTAAAGCTCATTGCGTAATGTAACGGTATAATCGCTCGACCTATCCTGTTACTGTATTTCGCGTTCGCGAATCGCCTATGCCCCTCTCTGTCTCTCCCGCGCTCGCTACCTCTACCGTTCTACACCTCTAAAACGCTCTTAACGCTCGCGTGCGAATAAACTCGGCCGATGTTCCCAAGCTGATTCCCTAGTATTCGACGTATTCTTGATACGACTGTTTATTTATTTTAATGATTGACAGGTTTCTGCACTATCTTAGATCTGAAAAAAAGATAAATTTATTTAATATACGATTGTTTAACAAATTTTTAATTATTATAAAGTATTCAGAATAAATGAATACGTATGTAAAATATAAACAATAAATGATAATTAAAAAACTAATATAAATATACGTTATATTCTTATTAAGTTATAAATAGCAAAGCTCCGTTTAGTTTGCGAAATGCACAAATCCTCTTTCAAAAAAACGATGGCAGGATGTTGTGAAGCTTTTAAAAAGGCGATTTGATTGGTTAATGAGTATATCCGATTGAATGGAGCTAAAATTCAGAAAGTTCTATCCTCAAAAATTATAATAGATCATATGGTTGAGTAAATAAATACGCATGAGGAAATTTAAGCACGTAAAGCGCGTTGGATTTTGCAAGTATACATAAATTTGTTATGAGATGAAGTTGAAACATTACAAACTTCATTATATTAATATTTTTTATGCTTTTCATTAAGTAAATGGATATGAAAATTTGTATATTTTTCGCAATTATTCAATACACATTATTTTCATAAAGGTTATTGCGATTCATTGCTCTTAAATTACTCTCGATTGCAAGGAATTTTTATTTATACAAAAATAAGTCTTGCTTTCAAAACGAGTATAAAAAAAAAATTTTTTTTTCTGCAGCAACCACAAACTGAATATTTAATTGCCGTTTCAAAAAAGCCAGTCACTGATAAGACACATTAGGTAAACTTACGTTTCAAACTATTAGAATTTAGATAAAGAAAGATAATGAAAACATTTCTTAAAACTTTATATTTATCATAATTTTGTCCTTGCAAAATCATACGCCGAATTATGTTGGTGATCCGAGGCCCGGAAGACAGAAGAAAACGTAACATTCGCGAGGCAAGAGTAAGTACAATCGTTCGTTGCGAGCGTGATTTTGTGAAACGCCGCTGGTTGTTATGAAAATATTAACACTGCGTTTTTTGCGCAATTCGCGCGCCGTTACATATTCTCCCGCGTAGCGCTTTTTCCATCGCCAACGAAGTTTTCGAATCCAATATTGCGCTGCAATTGCATCAAGTTTTTTTAATGCATTCTATTTTGACAACAACTGCACGCATAACGCAACTACTTTTGCCTTTCATTATTTTTTGTTTTCGATAAAAAATTAGTAGTTACTTTACTGCGCTTGTTTTATCGGTTGCAGGTAATGCGACTTAGTTCAAAAAGTGTAGTAAGAAAAGTTTTTAATTTTTTCAACAAGTATAGAAAAAATTAGATGAAAATAAAGCTGTACCCGCGACGTCCGGTTGAAATTGTAGCACCTTGCGCAACGTCGTAGAAAAATGACGGCGCTTTCTTAATTTGCAAATTGCAGACTAGCGATCGGTAATTGCCGTGAAGCAGGAAAATTGAGTGTTGTGATCGGTCGCTTATCATGGATGTCAGCTGTATGGTTTTCATGCATTGTTTTCATTCTTTGTCTGCTCAGCCAGTACTTAAAATCTGTAAATATCTAAGATCTTAAAAGATTTTTTTCATTGCTTATCCTCAGCATTACTTAATTGAACTAAGAAAAAAAAACAAGAAAAACGAACTTGGATTTAACACGTAACAGTTCGTTCGACGCAATAAAAATATTTTTTTAATGCATATATAAGTACACACGAGAAAAATTAAACAGGAATATCACGGAACTGTCAAGATCCGTAATCAAAATTACCTTTCCCAGTTGCGCAAGTTTAACAGAGTACAAATCAAAGAAAGTCGAGAAAAATTCCGTCATACTCGTAATACCTTAAAATGATTATTTTCCGCAGATGAACAATTTTTAATCGCATCCGATCGAGCGCGCCGCGTCGTTGAGAAGCTCGTAACGGCGAGTTTACCGCACGGTCGCTTCCGTGGGGGCCGCGCGAGCATGCAGCAGTAAATAGCGGCGCTATAATACCGCGAGAGGTTGCGCAACACGCGCGAGCGCCGGCCGGGGACTTTCGCCGCGGGCCGCGATTCTAAGGCCTTCGCGCGACAGCGGGGACTTTTCGCCGGGGCTTTTTTTGTTCGCGAACGCGGGAGATCGGGCGCAAGGTTTTTGCGAGGCGCTTGCGCAAGCCGCGCGCACAGAGAATTGACGGCAGCGAGCTTTTTGCCGGGAAAAAGGATCGGCGAAGTTTATGGGTCGGGTCTTTAAGGGGCGCGGACGCGGTAAGATTTAAACGCTTCGTGAAAGAAAGATTTGTGGTGGTGTTTGGACGGTATTGATAAGGGTTTTATGACGCGTCGGGTCTTTCTTCGAACTGGGTTAAGGAGGTGAAATATGGACGGCGCGGAATTTGCAGTATTTTAGTCGCTGTATTCGTAATAGTAATTTCGTCTCTTTAATAACAAAAATTATTAGTATGCAGGGTTGAACAGTTGACGTGTATAAAAGCAGTAGAAGTAGCTAATTATTTTGTTAGTTTTAACTAGAGTGTAGTATAAATATTTATAAATTAAGGCCGCATTGTTTTCTCGTAAAAATATAACAGTTGCTTCACATATTTTAAAGTACTCTCGAGTATAGTATACTAGCTAAGTAAAGGAGAAATTTATAATTTGACGTTATTACATTATTGCGTAATGGTTAGGATAATTAATATTAAATTTTTATGCGCGTGAGAAAAAATTTCCCACGAAATATTTTGAAAGGAAGAAAAAATACTCAAATAGAAACTGAAAACTCCAGTTTCTCAAACTTTACAATTATTAATTTATATGCTCGTTCCCAACATTTTGGTCATTTATATAATATGTGAATTCCTTCAATACCTAGGTTAAACTTTTTTATAAGCAGGCATCCTGAACTTTAACCATAAAATTATATCATTTATAACACGATCATTTCTTAATTTTTTTCATTAAATTGTAGAAAAAAAAACATATTTCGATATATTAATTACAGATTAAGATCGAACACCAATAACCTCAGATGCGCACAAAGTAAAGCGGAACTATTATAAATGTTTATCGTAAAATATATCAAAGCATCGCAGAGCTAGCAAAATAGAAAGGGATAACGGTACGCTTCATTACCTTGAACCAGTGCGCAGCGGGCGACCGGTTGAACGTTTTCATTACCGCAATTAGCGAAATCCCCGCGAAAGCCAATAAGCGATGAAGAAGAGTGAAAGAAGGTCGAATCGAGCCTCTCACGCTGAGGAGGCATCTTGTTGAAATCCGTGACGCTTTTCCGCGAGCCAATCATCGATATTAAATTTTCGCGCCAATTGGTCAAATCGGGAGTTCGGTTGATTAAATTATGTTCCGCGATTTTTGGGGTGTCTATCCTTTTTTTTGTATTTCAAATTGTAGAGTCTGTCGGGTTTTATTATATTTCGGCTTTGGGATTGATTTGTCGTAAGATTATATCGGTGAGTCGCATCCAATCCGATTTTATCTTATCTGTACGGAAATAAAGATATTAATTTGAGATAAGTTTTACGCCTGACTTTGATTGTCATTTGTATGCAGTGGTGACTCATCTTTCAGCAGCTGAGCAAATTTATGAAAATGGATACTAAACAATTTAGGATGACTATATGCGCAATGATGAATTCGAGTTTGCAAGATGTAGAAAATATGAATCTCTTTTAAATATTTTGAATGATGTGATTTTAAATGTTATTGTTGAAAACCATAATGAAGATAATATTAATTTAATGTTGTTATTGTAAAGTAAGTTTTAAATTACTTCTTTTTCATTTTGAATATTTTCATCCTTTGTAACTGAAACCTTTTTTTTGTGACAACAGTGATAATATGGTTAAAAGAGCTTACAATTAATAATCAAAACCTAAGCTATACGTAGGCTACGCGCATAAGTAGAAAATACTGGATACTGCAAGTCGATCGTATTTCTCAAACACTTCCTTTTATCTCGACTCCGCGGACGGTATTACAAATCAAAAATTAGAAAAAATCATTTGATAGTCAATACAAATTAATAAACAAACGAAAAGCTAAAAAATTGCATAAAAATTTACCAAAACTAATCGAAAAATGTGCGTACATGCTCGAAACCTGCCTAAACAAGAATTTAAACGTGCCACAAAATCTCAACACTCGCTTGATTCACGCGTACACGTTTCCCACGCTTTCTAGGCATTCGCGCGTTCACCTGCCTTGTACCGGAAAACAATGCGCGATCGAAGACAATGCGTCGCGGGGCGTTGAGGAAGCTTGCAGCGCGCAGGCCTGTTAATTGCGCGAACGGATTCGCCGCGTCGCGGCAAAAAGTGAAAGCGCCCGGCCTAAGTAATAGGATGTTATCGGTTACGTAAGAATGAGCGCGAGGTAAACAAAGCGTTGTTGACGCGCTCGGCGCTCCGGATCCTCCGGGCGATGGGGCGAGATTTCGTTATTTGGATCCTCGACGCCGACTGTCGCATTAGAGAGGTTCAAAGACGTACCTAGCGTCCGATTGGACGAAATGATACGGAAGATACAAAATGGGTCAAAATTTGAAAAAGACACACTTCATTCTATATCATTACTTATTCTTCTCACTGGCGAAGGCGAACTATTTTATTTGTTGAAATGTCTTATGATTTGCTATTGCGTATATTCGATTTTTTAAAGAGATTTTTTAAACACATTTTGAGCACATTTTACTTTATGCAAGATTTTTTTCTTTTGTACCATAAAGTCCTTAATTGCCGATCAGTTGTAGGATTAATTCTCAATATAAATTTAGCAACGATAGTACAAGTTTCTTTTAGCGATTGAAAATAGATGTTTTAAGGTGTTTAAATGTTTGAAATTAATAAATTAGTTAAATTACTATGGAGAACCTATTCAAGATATAGAACAAAATAATACTTGAATACTTACAAACATTTTATTTTAATTATTTAACATTTCCCGCGGTGTTCAATGTACATAACGAATCATAAGAATAAAGATTTATAATTATTGCAGGTAAACTCTAAATATTTATGAGCAATGAAATCTGTATTTATCGTTGCTTAAACGTGATAAAAAAAGAAACATTCAGTCTAAAGTCTTCTCTCTTTAGACTCACGAACTTAATTTGAGAGCTTAATTTGAAGAGCGGCAACGGGGCGAATCTGTGTGGGTCAGCGTACCGCAAAAGTACAAAACGATCGGAATCTCGGTTACCCGCTCGCAATCACCAGCGCACAATCTAGCCCAACGCGGGCAATTAAACCGCGGCACTTATGCACACGATACACTTATATATGCACACACTTACGCGGCGCGCACCACCCGCGGCACAATCGTTATCCAATCGCAATATCCCGCGGAGATCCCTCACCGCGCTAATGAATTTACGTAACGAAGGCAAGCGCGCGCCTCGAGATTTTGCAAGCCGCGCCGGAATGTACCTGTAGAGTGCATCCGCGCCTCCTCGGCCACATCGTCGTCCGCGACTGCGGGAAAAAAGCCTCCGCCGGCGACCCTATTCATAAAAAAAAAAAAAAAAAGAAGAAACAACAGGGAAAACGCAAGGCGTCGCGAGCGCGTAATGTGCGGGATGACGGGAAATCATAGTGCGGCGGTGACACGCGAGGATGACGAGGAGCGAATGAGCCGGGAAAAGTGGACCGCGCATTCTCACGCGAGCGGGACGCGCAGCTAATAATTAATCGCGGGCGAAAACGAGATTTTGTGGAGGTACGCAACGAATGTCGTGCGTGGTTTATAGTCAGTGAAACTGCTTTGGAAGAGTTGAATCAGATGCTTATCAATAGTCAGCTATAGCTATATATTGTGCCAACAAGAAATAATGGGATTATTTAAGTGAAGTCGTTTCGGCTGTCGTAATAATTTCTTAGTGTGTTATGAAATTTCATTTATGCTGTTGCAATTTTTATAGTAATTTTTACGCAACGAATTTATTTATTAATTAGTTTTTATTTATTGTTTAAAAGCTTCGTACTTTAAGTAATTGACATTCGTGAATTCCTGAATGTAGAATTAATTTTTAGATTAAAATTCGACTACGTATCAGTGACTGTTTAACATTACCACGATAGTGATTTTTTCAGTTATCGGCATGCTAAAAATTTGTATGTACAAGTAATTATTTTTACCCTCAATTTTGTATTACAACGTGCTTAATATATTTCTTTACGTCAGTCATATATTTATTTAAGTCAGTTTACTTATTGTACATGCACTGCGTAATGTTTCAAACCGTCAATGATTATTGCACCTACACCGATAAGATAAAAAATGACGTTCGGTTAATTAATAATTATTCCTTCGACACACGAACATTAACTCGCAATGTACACGCATTCCTACATCCGCTTAACACAGTCTGCGTAGAAACTTCATAACAAAGGTCCATCGAAGTCCAACCTCATTACGAAGCCCTTCACCTCGTTCGCTAGCATCACATTAGAAACTACATCCTATCCCACTCGAAGCAAGATAAGTAGCGGTCATTACGATCACCGCGAGTGCCGAAGTTAATCACCGCGCGTCTTCCGCATATACGAGGCATCCAATCCTTTTTTTCCTCGTCGAGGCCCGTGACCTCGGCGGCAGGAGCATTCGCGTCCGACGAAACGGATCCCGGCCGGTGTGGCCAGCCCCTTAAAAGTGAAGGTACCGCACGCGCCCCGACTCTCGTTTTTCTCCAGCACACCGACGCGCGAACGCGTCTCTTTCTCTTTCTCCGCGGGGTAACGGTATGTAAGTGTATGAAAGAAGCCGGGCGATGGTGCGCGGCCTTTGTCGGTCCGGTCACCGGGAATTCGGCGGCGGTAACGGTCCGCCCATTGTCAACGGCGCTTTCAAGTCGTAGTGAATCTCTTATTGAAATTTAACGGAGGTGAAGGTATCTTATTAAGCATTTTGAACTGGTTTTCTAATTTGGGTAGCGAAGTATTTTCAAAAGTTTAAAATTAAGGCGCGTAGAAATTAAGTAAATTCAAATTATAGAGAGAGCTTATATGAGTTTTTTAAGTTTTGAGTTTCTTAAATTTGGTAGTGTTCAATCATGAATGAATTGCATCAACGACCCTTAGCCGTTGCAAATAAAAAAAAAGGAAAAAGTTTCAAATATTTGAAACAGTAGTAAAATCCGCTAGTAAAATAGTAATGATGCCGCCGTAAGCCTTTCTCGTTCGGTTTCGAGTAATTTTTTACGGGGCTTACGGCTAAATGAGAGCAAATTTCGAATGGACACAATGCGTACGTTTCAAGGTTTCATTTCAGTACTCGTTAAAACAGGACTTTGGTTTTTTATGTGTGGATAGATTTTATGTACGACTTTTAAAGAAAAGGAAGACTTGTACATGACATGAACATGAAAGACCGTACAGGAAGAAATAGTAGAACACATTCATAGCATTTTGCGAAGTAATCAAGTTTTAAAGAAATTTGAAACGATGAAAGATATTTGCTAATTTTGCATGCACTTCTATCAAACATTTACTTTTCGAGCACATCATTTATATAATATTTCTACTTTTATATAGAAGTTATAATAATTTTTTATATATACAGAGGTATAAAATGTTATTAACAGAGATCGAAATTAAGTTTTGTTCATATAGATAAAATTACTTTCAGCTAGGTTTACAACCGGTGTTATGTATTATCCGTGTTTTGGAACTCCAAATTTCATGCATCATCGTGCGTAAAATTGTAGGTCGAATGTGAAGTACTTTTTTCCTTAATATTCAACGTTATTAAGTATACATTAAATTACTTTATTTCGGTTCATCACGTTAAAATTTTCATTATATTCAAGTCTTCATTATTTTACAAAACAATATTTGAAAAATAATGAAAGACTGACGCAAAACGATCAACTTCTAAATTGATATTGTTTAACTATTATTATTTTTGTAGAAAATAAAAATATATATATGCAAAGCGTTTTTAAAAATTCTGCAATTCGTAAATCGGGAACATTTCCAACTAGAGTGACATAAAGTACATCGTAAACCTGAGAAGAATACCATTGGCGCCCGCATGTCTGCCTCGGAAATGGGGTTATGAGGTTTTTCTTTCCATTTAAATCCGCAAACGCTCTGCAAAAATCGATTGAAGTCACGAAGAAGACCTGAATAATTGAAATTGAGAACTGTAATTTTATACTGACGTAATTCCCAGTACTGTATTGTTTGGACTCAGATGGCTGGAAGTTCCCACGAAATAAAATTAATAAATTAAAAATATAAAAAAATACTGATTCCGTTAATTAGAAGGAATATTTTTAATAACGTTTTATTTCGCTAACAATGTAACCTTGTAATAAAATACCTGATAAGAAAATAATTACTATTGCAAAACAATTAAAAAGATAATACGAACAATTATTGTAGTCATGATATAAATTTCAAGGTTCCTGATGCATTCAATTTCAGTAATATATTGATTTGAAATTTTTCTTTGTGTATTTATTTTAATTTGATAAAAAATTATTAATTGAAATTTGTGGCAAAAAAATTTTAAGTGTAAAACTATAATTAGTACAATTCTCCTTTTCAATGAAAGTATCGTAATTCCGGTCACATCAGCAATACGGTCGCAGTCTAGTAGCCACTAAACGGGAAAACGTTAACGAAAAATGAATTTATGCGCTCTAGCAGAATATTTGATAGAGCAACCCCCATCTAGATACCTCTCACGATCACACGAAGCTAAATCGAAAGAAAAGCTTGAGTACGACTTTTTACGCGGACAACGGAAATGCAATCTCGCGCTTAATTGCTCCATTAGGCTCGGCAGCTCTCGTCTCCTATCCGCGGTGTTGATAATTTCAATAAAGTTTCTTGCAGCGCCACGCGGAACTTTCTCCTCGGTTGCAAGAAGCGCTAAGCTAGAGTGCGGCTGAAGACATAACGCGGACAAAAAAGAGAAATGGAAGGTGCCTCCTGGGTGTCACGATAGAGCATCTGTCGCGTGCGGAACCTGCCACTCGATGCCGTCGGTTCGAGGGTTTCCTCTCTCTTGAACTTACAGTGCATTCACCCATGCTTTTATTGCGCTGTTTAATTTTTTTCTTATTCATTTTAATAGTTTGTGCGAGACATACAATTTTTTTTATGTTACTCTTTTATTGCCATTGATTTTTAATATAGGAATTGCGCTTCTGTTGTGGAACTTTTTATAGTTATTACTGTCGCATTTTATATTTTGTAAGAATTTAAAATAATTACTATTTCTATGTGCAGAAAAAAGTTAACTTTATGTTGATGTAACATAGAAACTATTAGTAAAATTTCTTAATTTTAAAATAAATTCAACTCTAAATTATTAAAAATCATCGATTTGTTTTAAAATTCTTTCTTAAAAAACTAAAATAAAAATAAAAAGTATCAAAATTTTGTCCAATATCAGCTGTACATTACTATTATTATAGTTCACCCCAAATATCATCAAATATGATCAATATCATCAAAAAATCAACTGTTTTTAAATAATGGACTGATTTGATTAAGTATAGATAAGTATAGATAAATATAGATAATATAATAGATAAAGTATATATTAATATCAAAATTGTACATCATAATAGCAAGTAAAAAATTAAAAATGTTACAGCAATTTTTTTCCAATTTAGTTTTTAAGATAGCAAAATTATTTGCGCGTAAGGGAAACCCTGAATTCAACGAACTTGCGATCGCGTAATTTTTTTAACGAGAACATGCGCATGCATTCTAACGTCACGGCTCGGAAGTTCAACGGTGCGCAAAGGCGAGGCGCGCGACATCGCTGTTGCTCGGCCGAGTCGCAACAGACACGCGGACCGATCTACGGCTTCCGAAGCATTCCACCAGCGAGCCTCTGTTTTTTACCTCCCTTCGCACAGTTCCCCGACTTTCTTGTGGAAAGTTTACTTTGTATTTGAACGTAACTTGAATATACACTTCGCCGTTACTCAAACTAAGAATTGTTTTGTTCGTAGTTTTTAGACCAGATAAAGGAATGGCTTCGCCTACTTTTTCTCTGGTTCTTTCTGAGTTTTACTAAAACTGTTTTGTAGATAAATTTTCGCAAGGATCAATTCAATATGTGCTATAGAATATTTTGTTACGTATTCGTTATTTTGTTGTCAATTTTTTCTTTAATATTCTTAATATCTAAAGTCTATTTTGAAATGAGAACTTAAAAGATTCAACTTTTTTGGCTTTTTGAAATCGGTAAAATTGATGTTTACAATCTTGGATTCCCTCGAAAAGGAAACAAGTAGGAAAAATTGGCTAATGTTTATCCATCCCGTCTTGAAATATTTTCAACATTTAAAGGATGCAAATTTTATTTTGAAGTTAAAATCTGCTGAATAACCCGTGACTTAGAATAAATTAACTTATTATTATCGTAAATCAATTTAGAAACATTTACTATATTAATATTAATAAACTTTTATCAGGATCATCGTTTGAAGTATCCAGTAGTTATTTCCATTACAATAATTCATCTTTAAATTAACATTAAGTGAATAAAGTTGTTCCACTACTGTTTCAATTTCCGTTGCTCTTTATAATTTTTAATACTTAATCTTTTCTCTTTTAGAAATATTTATTTCACTTTTTATATTAAGAATTGTTTAATATTTAATTTAATATTAAATTCCTTTTCCTAAATAAATTCCATTTAACATTATTTTTTTTCAAAAATAATTTCAAATTTACAAGTTGAACCTAAAATACTCTTTATCCTACCGTAAAATTAAACTAAACAGTTACGTAAACAATATTAAACTATATAATATGATATAATAAAATTTCTAAATTAAATTCAGTATAATCTTGCACGGTTTTTTCTACGGTTTTTCACCGAACCCGCTACAACCGCCCGTCATATCAATCCTCCATCACTCGCGCATCTCTCTGCATACATAACGGAATACCTCGCATTACGTCAAGCAAAACAAACGGTGCGCCGCGTCTGCAAGGTGGGTAACCTCCGTAACCCCTTTGCGAATTCACGAGCGGCGCCTCCAAAAAGGTCGAACGACCAGATCATCGCGAGAAAGTTTTTCCCATCAGCTCGTGGGCAGCAATCTCACTTTTGTTTTTCCTCGCGCGTGAAAGTGATCCCCGACGGCCAATTAGAGCAACCGCCCGCGCACGGCCGACGCAACCATGAAGGAAACAACCGGGGCCGTTACGGGAGCGCCTCCTTCTTTTATGCCTCTCTTTATCGCCGGCCTGTCATCTCGACGTCATTGTGAATTAGCATTATGAAATTCAGAAACGGGGAGTTAGCGAGCCAGGTGGAAACGAAATGAAGATGGGGAGATTTGCTGGATGCTTTGTTCAGTAGTGGAGCGAAACTAGTTGAGAGGACTGATTTTTTCGAGATATCGGTAGATGATACAAAATTTGTTTGAATATTTCAAAGATTTTATTTTATAGCTTGTTTAAGGTAAGAAGATAAATTGCAAGGTCGGAAAGTTGAAACTTGAAGATCTTAACTTTGAAATGTTTTACAAGTCGCATTTAAATTTTGTTTGGAGTGATGAGTTTTTTTTGGATACGTTACCGCTTAAACTTCGATTTTTAAATTGTCTAATCTGAAGATCAATATATATTCGAGATACATTTATTAATAAATGTTCATATGATATAACTTTCTCTATCGCATGCTGTGTGAAAGCGTTTTTAATAAAAGATTGGCAGAAAACTTTAAAAAAAAGCCTGAATTGATTGTTCGTTGACTTCAATGTGGAAGTAGAAACAGTCAAGTATAGAAAAACAAAATAAGTTCAAAACAAGTTATTTTCAGCGTATAGTACTAATATTTCAAACTGAAACATTCCTACTGAAATAAAAATAAAAATAAAAGGTTAATTCATATAAAATAACACTTTTCCTTTCAGCATTAAATTAATGGATTAATTTAGAAAATTTATTCGTGATAATATTTTAAATAGTGTGATGATTTTTATAAAAGTGAAAGCACTGTCTGTCATAAAGCATGATAACACGTGTTTTCACAACAGAGACATCAAACGTAATAATATTGGGAAAATTTTCGATTATGCACATGTGACTGTGCACTTTCATAAAATCGCGCAATCTATTTAAAATGCATTGAATTATAAGATATAAGAATAATAAAGTCGAAGTAATAGGAATCCTTTTATGATTACGTGAATCTCTCCGGATTATTTTGTTACTCTAACAAAGTTTTCCGCTTTGTATAGTCGACTAAAGTAATTCAGTGAAAGAATTTTCCATTCAAACGCATTATTATAGAAAAATGCGACATTCTTCATTGCATGACTTAGGTGACTTAAAAACTTGATTATTCAGCGAAATTTCACGACTCGACAGGAACGTTCATTCAAAGGCATAATAAGTAATTTTTTCAAGCGTAGAATTTAAAAAAAAATGAAGGATCAAATATCTCTATAATAAATTTAATTTATGATTAAGTTAATATAAGTATAAAGTTTTTCGCTAATAATGTTTAAATTTATAACTGATCAGAAAGTGTAACACAAAATTGCGCTTATCTTAATTATTTTCATGTCGATTTTAACTGCAATATTATTTTGCAAATATTGTTTGAAAAAATAAATACGTGAATGTTTAAAGCATAATTAATGTGCAAAATTGATCGCAGTTTGAAGTAAAAAAATTATAATACACTTAAAAAATTAAATGATATAAATAAACGTTAATGTACAAACATGAACATACGATCATAAGTACAAAAATTACTACAAACTATTTTTAAAAAAATTCGCCACATCATTGCTCTGAAAAATTTCACAATAAAACAAATTTTAGCATCTATCACCTAATATCCGGGGGGGGGGGGGGGGGGGGGGGGGGGGGGGGGGGGGGGGGGGGGGGGGGGGGGGGGGGGGGGGGGGGGGGGGG
>JAXIUT010000048.1:12130579-12165653 GCA_035586675.1 Eurytoma californica
TATAAAGTCGATTGCTAAGTTAATTACAAAAAAGTACAGAATATTTAATAAGGCGAAAATATTAAGTCGTACGATAAATTAACATATTTATGCAAACTAAGTCCATCACGCAATCACTTTGTTTTCAGTCACAGTACTACACAGCTCATGGTATAAATTTAGATCAAATTGTTTGAAAAAGCCAGTGTTAATTTAACTGTTTTACGTTGTTTTAAACGTTGTTATTCTCCGAAACTTTAAACAAAATCCACGAGTATCGAGAAAGACAAAGTGCGACTAGAAGTCACATGTGGATACACCTTTAACATCAGCTTTAATTATCGTAAATAGTTCTTGCCACTCGAAATTGCGTTTTATTATTGCATTAATATTTTCCTGACTCTATGCTTTAAATGTAGACCATACGGAATTTCGTATAAATATAATAAATATTATGTTAAACAATTTCAGTAAATATGAATATTAAACAATATCGTCGAGTAACATAAATTCGATAAATTCTGCGCAATTACTCGTAGTAATACATCCTGCAAACTTTTTTTTAATATTCACTTTTCACTGACAGCCTTGCAATAAAAAGTTATAAATACAGACATTTTTAGGAATTAACTTTTATTCTTGCCTTGCAACTTCAATACTGCATATCTTGAATCGTAGGTAATAATTAAGATGAATGGAAATTACCTGTTAAGTTGTAGAGAGAAAAATAAAACTGTTAAGGCCATTAATTTTTTACGGTCTTTAAGTGTAGTTACATCTCCATTAGATAAGATATAATGGATCTGTTTTAAAATTCTAAAAGAATACTCAAAATTCTAAAAATATGTTTCCAGTAATTATTTATACTTATAGTGCTTGTTTCTAAAAACGACAAAAAATTCATTAGAACAGCTGTACATACAAATTTGTTATGAAACTGAAAGATGCGATAAATGACACGAGCTTCAACAGTCGGGTGTGAAAAATATCACGATGAATGATGAAAAGACGTGGCCTGGTTAGGCGTACGTCGGCGATGAGTCTCATTTTTCTACTTTACAATGGGCTCAAAATTAACGGATCGTTCGCAGTTATGCAGCAGCGTGTTTATGACCTTATTGCTACCCACAGTCCGAATGCTCGCGCCAGTCTCTCGCAAGCCGCTGTCCATCTCAGTCCACTATCCGTGAAAGGTCCGCAATTATTAACTCGAAGTTTACCAAAAAATAAGTGTCATTAATTTTACTGGCATTTATAAATGAATTCATGCTTCAAATTGTTTATTACGGAATTATAAAAAATTATTCGCCGTAGATTAGTTAAATGTCAGAAAGTGTTAAGTATAGTATAAAATGTGCACAACTAAGATTTTTTATTAAAAAAAGTGAGCACTGCATTGTCTAGTGTTAAAACTATATTTTTAAAATTAGCGGACTTGTTTTTTCCCGCTGAAAGTGAAGCGCAGCCAATGGTGTGCAAGCGCCAGCGCAAGTCGCAGGCGTCGCAGCTGCTGAGCCGTGACGTCACTTTTCTAGCATCGGTAATTTTCTAACCCTCGCTCAATCGAGGCATTGAATGTGTTCTTTCAAAACATGATAAGCGTCACGTTGATCAACGCGTCGATTTTTTTATTGTCCCCGAGTGGCTCTGCGTCGAAAATGAAGCGGTTAAAATGAAAGAGACACAGGGCGTCTCAGGGGCTGCGGCGCAGGCTTTGTGCTCGTTAAGTAAAACCAATTCAGGCCGCGAGTGCGCGAAAAGGCGGCCGCGAATCCATCGAGATTGCACATAATTAATTAGCATTCATTAGATGCCAGCTCGTCCGGAAACACCTTCGCTTAGCTTTTTTTCCTACTCGGCGGAGGTTAGCCGAGCCCGAGAGGCATCCAGTATGCACCAGTGCACGTACGGAACGCTGTCGCATCTACTTTGCACAATCTGTGATGAATAATAGTGTAAGCAATAATTACCGAAAATTGTAGAACGTAGCACCTATCTGCTGCACTAAACTTCCTGTCATTGGGTGCACACATAAACTGCGAACAAATACAAGCTTGATAATGCATGGCTATGGTAGCCTTGAGTAATCCGTGTACTCATTCCTTTTTTTCATCTACTGATTTCACTTGTTTTTTTTCTATCGGCTATTGTTGTTGCTGAAGAACTCTGTCAGAGATTTATGTCGTAACCGAAACATTTGCGTTACATCCATTGTAACTAAAAAGCATTTTTCTATAACAAAATCAAACTAATTAGTATTGATTTAATAATGTATAGTAATAGTATTTCAAATGTAAATGTTTTTCTCTAAAATATTAATAGTGATTCATTAATTTATTAATAGTAATTTATTAATTCCTTCACACGCTACTTATTAGTCAAAAAACTCCACTTTTAACTAGATTAAAATATTTATTAAATGTTAAAGAATTTATTTTATTTTTATTTTTATAAAATACATAAATTTTATAAAAAGCAATAAACTCTGCATAGCATTATATTTGAAAGCAAATAATATAGACTCTCAGTAGTCTTATCTCTGAAACCATATATACTATCAGCTTTCCACTGATATAAAATAACCAGCAGGAATAAAAAGTGTATCCTGTGTGCTCAACATTCAGTACATACTGAACTACTTAAATGACATTAGTTTTTGTCTTGTAAGCAAGTAGTTATAAATTATCTTTTTATTTTCAGAAAATTATGAGATACATATCACGAAACAATGGCGTTCTGTACTCAGTGATCAAGGATTAGATTGTTTAATATTCAAATAGAACTAAGTAAATAATGTCATAAACCAAAGTAAAAGAATCAATACTCATAGTTGCTTAAATAATGGTGAATCAACACGGTAACGGTGAATTTTTGGTAAGTAATTTTAATTTATGTTACTTACCTTTTATTGTCATTAGTTTAATAGATTCATTTTAATTGTTGTGAATGTTTATTTAGAATTTTAATTATTTTTAATACAATTGCAAATAAATTGTAGAAATTACAAGTAAATACTACTGAAATTAATTTCTTCTTTTTTAATTTTTTCTTCCAAGTGTAAATACTCATTTAAGCACCAATCATTATTCATTTCTAAAGTACTTAGATAAACTTCTAATATGAGATACTCATCAGAACTCCAGATCAAATTATTTCTTGAAAATAGCAATCATATTTCATAGAACTAAAATTGAAAGAAGCCAAATTTTAGACTAGTGCTCAATAATTTTTATCGGTGAATCTTATGAAAAATAGTAAATAGATGAAAAATCATATAAGAAATATTCATTCTAATGTATAGTAGTTTTTCCAATCTGATATTGGATAACTTTTTAATGAAATGAAATTTTTAATGTAATAAATGTTAAATTACAGCTTTTCTTCTCAATTTTTCACATGCATTGGCAGATTTATGTTAAAAAACACATACATATCTTATAGAGATTTAGAGCAAAGTTATTTGAAATTTCATTACACTAAATTAACTATACTGTGCCTTTTAGCTCATCAACTATTGTGTTTTAGAATATAAATTTTTTACTTATTTTATTTTTGTACACAAAGAAAGATCTGCCATAGTTATAATAAAATCCAAGATCCATTGTTCTTTTGCTCACCTAGTAAGTAAAATTGAACGCTATAATTCTGCTAAAGTGCAAAAAAGTTTTATCACCAGCCAATCCTAGTGAATTGCTCTGTTGTATAAAGTCGACGTGCTATCAGCGACCAAATAGTACAGTAAAATTTTAATCGAATGCGTCATTTCAGGTCGAGCTCAGGAAAGGAGCGGTGGCGTGATCGCGATGCTGGCTGCGGCGAAGGGTGCAAGGGTCAACCGTCGGCTGGTGCTGACGTTGGCGGCGGGTGTAATCTGCGGCTTCCTCTCGGCGTGCCTCCTTATCACCGCCGCCCGAGACATGCCCCACGTGCTCTACTGGCTACCAGCCGGCAGTTCTTACCGCGACCCTCATCACTACTCTCAACTCGATCGCGAGGTAAGTCACCTCACCTGTTTGTGTAGATGTTGCGGCATTTGACTACGCGTGCCGATGACACCTGGAGCTTACTTTTTAATTTTCCTCGACTAAATAAAATTTAAACAGCATCATCATTATTATATTTTAAAACGTGAGGAATTTTTTTAAATAACAGTAGAGCATTTTTAATTTAGTATATAACAATTAGGTATATGAATACATAACACTAATCTCTTATTTCAATCATCTAGTTCTTTTGGTACTAAAACTAATATTTCTTTAGCAAGTAAATTGATTAGTATTTAATTAAAAAAATGTACAAAGTGCTATAAAAAAGCTATTGTTTGGTTGTGTTTAAAACTGTAAGAAATAAGGTCGCGATAATAAATATTGTGGTTGTGTGCATCGGGTGATATTTGCGCATCAAATTCTAAAATGGATTTAATGGAGAAAATTCAAAGTAGATTTATTAAAATTAATATAATTTAATTTACAAATTGATTTGTATATATTTTTCTCCCTTTTGTATTGACTGCTATTAAATGTGAAGTAACATTTTTTTTAAATATTGTAAAGTGCACATAATTAGTGTTTAAGTGCATTCTTATCTTCTCAAACGGAAAGAAAACAAAAAAGGCTTATAATTAACGCGGATAAGGTAAAAAATTAACATACACTATTACATCATTCTGAAAGCCAATACATTTTCGCAATAAAAAAATCATAATGCTTCATACGTTCTCTCCTACAAATCTATAGAATAAAAGAAACATAATATCCAATTATAACTATTTTCTAAACAAATTCCAGGTCGGTCCGGAAGTGGAGGTTTCGTTTCACAAGAACGACGAGGACTTTCACAAGGGCGAGGATGTGGTGGCGCAGGAGTTGGCGCAGAAGGTGCGGGTCCTCTGCTGGGTCATGACGGCCCCAAAGAACCATCAGACCAAAGCCAGACACGTCAAGGCGACCTGGGGCAAGCGCTGCAACATCCTGCTGTTTATGAGCTCGGGAGAAGGTGACTATCGCTCTCGGAATTCCCGCTCACCTCCGCTTTACCGGAATCAAGAAGATCAGAATTTTCGCGCTTCCGCGTTCACAGCGCATCGTTTTCTTCGAGGCGTTACGTTAGATTTGTTTTTAGTAACAGTACAAGTTCTTAATTGGTCGATTGCGAAATTGATTGTTATTTTAGAAGGAGATTTTAAAAGTAGATTTGAATTCTAGATTTCAGAGTCAATTCTAAGCTCCTAAAGTTTTAAGAAATAATAATTTTTAATGATTAGTAACTTTAGACACAAATAATTTAATCATAAACTTTAGCCAATAGAACAATTAAATAATAAAACATTTTTTCCAGAATTAAATTATTTATATAAAAAATGGTTAAATTGCTATTGCATTGACCTGTTAATATCAATTGATTAACAAAATTTTGTTTAGAAATAATTCTGTTTAGTCGACATATCATCTTTGCAAAAAATACAAATAAAGAGAAGTGCGTCATAGACGCCATCTTAAATGGCAGAAAATTAATTAATGGAGAGGAAAGAAACAAGCAAAATTCTAATAAAGCTTTAAAAACGTTTTCCAAGCGACGATAATTTAAAAAAATATGTTGATCCAATAAAGTACCGGTATAACTTTCAAAAATTGATCACTTAACTCTAGAAATAAATTATGCAATTGATGCGTCAGTTCTAGAAGATAATTTTATCGTATTTGCTAATTCTTCCGTTTGTATGCTTTTGTTAATACTTCTGGAATGCAATGCATCTACATGCAACACAATGTTCAAATTTTTAAAATAATTTTTAACTTTCCTTTTTTTAATATTAAAAAAATGTATAACTATTAAATTAATTCCTTAATTTTTATTTAATAATTCAAAGAAAATTTCACTTTTACAGATCCTAATCTACCAACTATAGCTCTACCAGTAAAAGAAGGAAGGGAGAATCTGTGGGCAAAAACCAAAGAAGCATTTAAATATGTTTTCGAAAAATACAAAGATGAGGCCGATTGGTTTCTCAAAGCCGATGATGACACGTAAGATTTACATTTTACTTTGACATAATTTTTTAATAAAACGGTAGTTTTAAAACAGATTATTATCTAATACATGATGATCCTAATAACTGGCATTAAGCAATATTGATTAAATTGTATGTTATCTGCACACATACACTTTAAAACATATCAGAATAAATGATCTTTTTAATTAAAATTTTTACAGTTATACCTATTTTCAAACTTTAATTTCTTAAACCAAACTAAATACACAAAAGCTTTAAAAAAATGTTGAGTAATGTCATGAAATCGAAAATAAAAAAAATGAATAGAAAATGATGGAAAAAAGACAGTTATGAGTAATTGCTATAATATTCCACAACAGATACGTGATACTGGAGAACCTGCGCTACATGCTGTCTTCATACTCGACGAACTCGCCGGTGTACTTCGGATGCCGCTTCAAGCCATTCGTCAAGCAGGGCTACATGAGCGGTGGAGCGGGCTATGTGCTGGGCCGCGAGAGCCTGCGGCGCTTCGTGGTGGAGGGCCTGCCGAACTCGACGTACTGCCGGCAAGATGGCGGCGGCGCCGAGGACGTCGAGATAGGCAAGTGTCTAGAGCGCGTGGGCGTCAAGGCGATGGACACCCGCGACCCTCATGGCCGCGGCCGCTTCTTCCCCTTCGTGCCCGAACACCACCTCATACCCAACCACGTTGATCGCGACTTCTGGTACTACAAGTATATATACTACGAGGCGAAGGACGGGATGGACTGCTGCTCCGATAGCGCCGTCTCCTTCCACTACGTCAGTCCGAATATGATGTACGTGCTGGAGTACTTGATTTACCACCTGAGGCCGTACGGTATCGATCACTCCATAAGGGAATTACCCGAACAGAAGACCAGCCAACCTGGCGTGCGATGATCCTTCAGTGCGAGCTAAGAGTCTCTAGTCGTGACAGCGCTGTGCTTCTAAAGTAGTGAAAGTTGAGACGCGGCGGAAAATTTGGGTGTCTTCGACGAAGACGTAATTTTTGTTTCTTTCTTTTATGGTTTGATGTGAAGGTCTATGAACTTTGTATATAATTATGCAAAGTTTCTTTATTAATTTTGGTCATAAGTTGGACCAAAGAATAGAAAAAATGTAAAATACTTGCTCGCTCTTACATTGAATTGCTGTTTATCACCGATTTTATAAAAATATAAAATTCAATAAAGTGTAAGATAGTAGGTATAATTTTGCATAAGCACGCTATCACGAGATTAGATAATTATCGCGAGTTTTTCACGATCGTGCACTAAAAAGTACAAATGATTTTTTTAACGCATTCCTTTAAATAAATTTCGTTGCGTCTCAACTTCTGAAACTTTGAACTCACCCATTGTCTGCTTTTCGTTTGTTTGTCCGTTTGCTTATTTGATAATTAGATTTATATTTAAATGTGCGAGACACTCTGGAGGTAGCATTTTTTTAGCTTTTTTTGGTATTATGTGACATTTGATGCCAATACCATGATAAACTCCCTTATTTTGCTGTCATATACGTTGACGAGAAGAATTTCCAAAATTCTCAAAAACGTATTACTGATTGGTTTTCGTAATAACTCGAAATACGTATTGAAAACCTTTTAGAGTTCATTTTCAATCGTATCTTTTTTGTGTAATTATTAGGTATTTAAGTACGACAGCGTTACAGACCTGCTCTGGTAAAAAAGATGATTTTGTCAATCCTTCGACGATATTAGCTCTTAAATGAAAACAAAAATTCAATAAAAATTGATATTTCAATGTGCCTATAATAAGAGACTGAAAATGTAAAATTGCTATAATATTTTATAGTCTCTCCGTAATATTAGAATCGAAATTCTTAATTCGAATGTCAAAGGATTGTCAAAGATGTTGCATTTAATTTTATACTCAAGTGTGTTTTATTGTAAAAAAAATCATAAATTACTTTATCAGAGGGGTATTGTATAATTCTATCGTTTAAATTTTCTTATTAAATATTTTAAAAGAAAATTACTATAAATTTAATGTAAATCGTTTTTTAGCAATAGCGCGACACTTTTTGTCTGCTATAATAAGACATTTTAAATGAAAGGTCTAACTATATCATATCCAATTTTTAGACTATCTGTTTTTGTAGACACACTTTACATCAAAAAAAGGGTTAATGTAAAAATGAAACAACTTGTGCGCAAAAGCACTCGATAAACATTATTTCCACATCGATCATTTGTCGGTTTAAAAAACATTTGTTAATGTTTGCATATTACATATTACATGATTTGCACTCGTTATATATACTCATAGTAGCCAAATATTGAGTGCGAAATCTACTTTTTATATATGCTATTTGTGATTTATTTATTTAAACAATCATTCAATCTAATCGGATAGTCATAAAAAGTACTTATACTTTTAAGTTTTTTTTTTTGTGATAACATCCGCTGATATTGAGTCGATAAGTCATCAGTAAGCTTTTGATAAATATCTGTAAAATAAAAAAAGCAAAACTTAGTTACTTTTAATATTAAATAAGGACGTGAAATTAAACATCAGTCTATGATTTTTATAATACATATGAATAAATTAAGCTAAAAATTTGATTTTCTTAGACACTTATTGTGTATAGAAATCACATTAATGATTAAGTGAACAAAATCTATTGTTGCCAAACAAACAATAAAAATTTATTTACATATTAAAACTACTGTACATAATTTAAGTACTATTCAATGGTAACGATTATTATAAAGATTAAGATTAGCGTGCCATACTTGTTACGTTAAAAAGTGTCATTTTCGAATTGAAGCACTATTCTGTATACTTTTACCTTTTTTTTTTATTTTATCAAATCAAAAGTAATATTGGCGAATTATTGACTCGAATATTGGAACGAGTTATCACTATGTAATTGCCAAACTATAACAAAAAAAATCGTGTGCCGTTTTATGAGTTATACGTTGTTTTATAATGTATTGCGATTAACTTGCATATTTGTAGATGTACATGTTGGATTTACAACTAGTCAGGCACGCAAACGTCTTGTAAATGGTTTTACTAAAATAAGAAAGCGTAAATTTTACTTGTGCATCGGTGATACTAAAAATGCAAGTATTCATGTGACATACCTAAAATGTAGCAAAAAATATTTATACGACGTATGTATGTTCGAACGAATTGGATCTTGATTTATTTATTAAACATTTTTATCTAACTTGCACTTAGCTTCTGTAGTACTATGATATATTTCAATTCACGATTTTTCAAATTTAAGTCGACGGCTGGTAGTTTTTACAAATAAAAACACATTTTTTAATTTAAATTATAGTAATTGAAAATAAATAATAGAAACGGTCAGGCACTGTACTTACACTGGAGTGTTAATTACACTGGCATGATATATTCAAATTAAAAAAGTACTTATCAGGGTTGTGATCAATTTAAAATTGCAACGTATATCTGAAGATTTTATATTCCACACTAAAATGTTCTATATAAAAAGCAAACAAAATGAATGCTATTATGCTCTTTATGTAATAAAGCTAATTTTTACTATTTCATGTAAGTAATGTAGTTTAAAAAGTAACACCAAAGATTTGCTTGAACTTGTCGACGAAATTATGTTTTATAAAAGATTTGTTAATTGAATTACGATTGATTTAAAAAAGTACTGGCCATCGGCTTTTGAGTAGAAATGAAGAGTCGCTGATAAGATTCTCTTGAGTGTGAAAGAAAGACAGGAACAACGAACGATAAGAATCGTGTAAATCTCGCTGACTGAGGAAATAATGTAGATTAAAAATGAAATAAAAAGTAATAAACATAAAGAAAAAAAACACAGTTTCAATGCAGAATGGGGTATATAATTATATATACACATAAAACTGTATTTCGTAATATTAATATAATAATAGTAATAATAATCCCAATAATGACGTACTACCCAAGTAATAAATACTATAGATACAGAGTGAGTGTGGGCGTTGTTTTGTGAGTAAAATTAACCAATTAAGGGGGAATTAGGGTACCTATGTACAAGACATTATTTGTACTATGCGACCGACAGTTTTATGCAGTCAGGCGCGCCCCGATTTTCTTCATGTCATTTTCTTCAGTTTCTTTTAGATCCAAAGCGCGGAAAACTTTCAGGGGTCTTTTATTTTCCTCCCAAAGAAGAAAATTTCGAACTTTTCTTTCAATCGTTTCTTCCGTACAATTTTTTACTGTTATATCGCTCGTTCATTTGTTCTCTCTCTCTCTCTCTTTCTCTCTTTCTCTCTTTCTCTCTCTTTCACTAAATGTGCTATAATTTTTCTCGATAATTATCTAATCTCGGCGTTGTCTTTCACTTCGTTAAAATTATTTTGCTTTATATTGAAAAAAAAAACAATATTTTACAATATATAATTATACACATAGAGGTTCGTATTTTTGCATAAAAATCCAAATAGAAATTTTTTTATACGATTCTCTATACACGCGACCATCGAGTCTAGAAAACGAGACAACAGTGACCCAATTACACAATATTTAATCGACAATTACACCTTAATTTTGTTTGTTGAAAAGAGAAAGTGATCGCGCAGCAGGGACTTGTACGCGGCTTAATTGGAAAAAGGGCAAATAAAGAAGTGTATTCATGAACTTGTGTAAATGGAAGGTCAAAAATGAAAAAAGTACCGCGATAGGGGACAACGGATTGTTTTTCATCCATTCGTTCTATATATAATATGCATATATAAGAAAGGGCAGGAGAGAGTGAGGAAGATGCCACCTCTTTTGTAATATCTTCTATAAAATTAAAAAACAACGTAATATCATTATATTACTTCATCGCTATTAATAATAAAAGCTTTGTACAAAAACTCGATTTACAATTAAAACATTTGGATACATAATCGTCTAGATTCTGAATTTTTTATTTTTCTTACTCAATTTCTTATTTTTCATTTATCATCTTTAAAATTGAACTATCTAACGACAGAAAGATCGCAAATAAAATTGATTTTATTTGCTCTTTTTCATTTTTTTAATTCGCTTCTTAATTAACTTACTTGCTTTGTTCATTCGCGCTTTCTAATTTTATTTAATCGCATAGTCCGAATATACACGCACATTCTACATTAATAATCGCGCATATATCCGCCGGCAACCATTATTCTCGATTTTTTTAACTAAGTTTGTTTATTTTTGTTTATCCATTCACCCCTCGTTAATCGCTATTGATATAATTAATAATTAATAATAATTCATAATAATAATCTTCGTTATTACATTTTGACACTCGAAAGTGGTCATTATTTATTCATAATATTGCCTAAGAACACAAATTGTTTTCCTACGATTTCTGCATTCGTTAGAAAAAGTGTAAAGGGAACTTGTGCTTTGATCGTCTTCTTCATCATCGTCATGTATAATAATATATTCAATTTAACTATTCGCGTACATAATTGAACCAACGGTTTCGAAAATATATCGCGTAACTCGTTGGTTGTTTATCTTTCATATGCAGACGTCAACCGACTCCTTGTCATTTCGTAAACAGACAATTTTCGCTTATTCATCATGTCCGTATTTTTGTCAATGTTTGAAAATTAATTTGTTTCTCTTCAAAAAGTAATATCACAATATCACAAAATTAAAAATTAAAAATCTTCAATAATTATGTAAAAACTTTTTACATCTGTTAACAGTGGATACGTCTAAAAACAAGTTCCTGAAGTTTGCATCATCAAAATGAAGCAAATATTTCTTTCCGTATTAAAAACTGATTGTATTGCATTTTGATTTTATACAATTTAGTATAATAAATCATGAAAAAAAATTGTGAGTTAACATTTGAACCTACTACTACTACTATTTATTCGACGCTGTAAACTTCAGACTCATAAAAAATAGCTTAAAAAAATAATCTTGGAAAGTAATATTTACACAAGAGTTTCAAGTTGATCGAAATTCACTCGTCTTAATTTTCTAATCAAGTCGTTTATTATTTACAATGGAATCTCGAATGTAAAGTAGTTCTACTTCAACTGCTGGAATTATATCAGCAATCATTTAAAAAATCTGAATTTCCTTATTAAAATTAACTACAAATATTTTTTTATCTTTTGATTAATAGTCATTTAAAAAATTGTTTTATTATTAAATTAACTTGATAAGTTTAGAATTTAAAAAAGGTCCGATTCCTAAATAGATTTCAAAAGTTTCAGATCCTTATTTAATAATTTTTATGCCTCTTAAACATATATACTCCGATTTAAAGTTCAATTAAAAAACTACTTTTCTCTATATCGTTATCAAAATTTAACGTTTTTTAAGTGATAACCAATTCAAATATCGTAGTTGGAATAGAACTAGCGTAAGGGGACAAAAATACGGGCAGAAGGATGGCGCTCACACGACGACAGTAATCTCTAGTACTGCTTGGAAAGTTACGGCAATGGCGGGGGTGGAGGCTCGCTCTCGTAAAGCCCCGAGTGTCGGCGCATCAGTGAGTGCGTGAGAGAGCGGTCGCTTCGCGCTCGGCGGGAAGGAAGAAGACGACGAGTGGCGCCGGGGTGTGGGTCAGACGAGGGCAGCCGTCGCGTGGTAGAGCTGCATCAACGCCTGGATGTGCACCGGTAGACACGACAGGCGGTCCTTCGTATTTGCGTCTACTGATAGCCATGATAGCGCGTTGTAACCCTCCAGTACGTATCTGAAGTAAACATGTAATTTGAGTACCAAAGTTATAGGTTTATAAATATAATTTTTTATGAAATTAGTTGCTCGCTAACAAATATGTGTGTCACCATTACCTGAGCACATCGGTGGTAAATTGTGAGTCGAGCCCGTGAACGGACACTGCGCTTTGCTGGTGCAGTAGTTCATCGCTGTCCCGTTGAATGGCAGGGCTGTGAAGGTGGAGGGAGTTCTTCAGGAAGACCGGGCATACACCCTCGAGGTGGGGACAAGCTGCCCAGAACCAAGAGGGCATGCGGCCAGTAGGCGCCGTCGACACCAGGTAGCCTAAAGCTAGTGGTTGCTGCAGTAGCGTACCCACTTCCTCTGCCTGCTCCGTTACGACCGCCTAAAAATTCATACAATTACATTTTTATTCAAATACAAAAATGCAGCGAAGAAAATTAGTACCATTTCGGTAACAATGTTTACATTCTACTTAAAATAATTAATTAATATAATACATCTAATATGATATATTATTCAAAGAAGTATGTACAAAAAAAAGAACGTAGACGTACCCTTGGCGTATTACTGCAAGGGAAGGGACTGCCAGGGCCGTCGCGGTTTCCGAGGCTTAAACTAGGTCCATCACCACCGAGGGGCGAGCCATCAGTCCTGCGGGGGCTGCAACTAGGGCTCTGACCACCACCAACACCTGGTTCCGGCCACACGTTGAATATGTCGTTCAAGTCGGTCATGCCTTCCATCCCTTCCATGCCCTCCGCCAAATCGTCGTGAAATCCAGAGAAGAGTTCGTCACCCAAATCTGGGTCATTTATCTGCTGCTCGTGGAAGGCCGTCTGCGACGACTGTAAAGCGGATATGTGCATTAGAATACTTTTCTAAAATCGCGAACGATTTTAACAAACATTAATCAAGGAAATAAGCAATACCTGCGTGGTGGCAGATGTTGGGAAGACGAGGATATGGGTACAGGTGACATCCTGAGGCGTCGAAAGCTGACAGTTGACCGAAGCCTGGCTAAACCTCTCATCAGGCGTAAACTGATCGGCCATCAATCTAAGTGTGCTGTCGGGCTCGAGGGAAACGAGGCAAGCGCTCAGCACGCAAGGCGACGCTGATGGATACGGCAAACTACACTGGCCACATATCTCCTTCAAGTGTTTCGACGCTTTTAGCAAAGCCTTGCGCGACAAAAGCCAACTCCAACCTTTCAGTTCGCCATGACCAATGCGACCTACTCGACCCACCACTAATCTCCATGGCTGTACCTGAAATTGTTTCAATTACCATTAAAATTTATTTACCAAAGATTAAACGTTTACACTTATTTTGTTAAATATATGAAAAAAACTTACCCCTTGGGACATGACGCCAAGAATGAAATCCATGAGCTTTTGGAGACCGGCTCGCCTAGCAGAAGCGCGTTTTCTGCGCTTGCGATTCGGTATGTCGATATTGATCGTCGCAGTTTCGAAGATCTCGCCCCGGTCATCGGTAGCGACGGCAAGCAGCCAGGACTGGTCCTCGCTGAGGCAGTAGCTTAGGTAGAGTACGGCACACTCTTCGGGACCACATGTGCCGAATGATTCCGGTGCCTCGCTCTTGCAGCGCAGCGGCGCCAGCACGTATGCTGGAGCGTACAGTCTCAGCGCTGATTTGTTACGTTCCTGGTGTGCAGGTGCAAGAATGTTACTATGAGACTGCAAAGGACCAGCGGATGGTATACTGTATTTGACTATGCTTTTGTTTCGAACGAATTTTAAGAATTTTTCTACTTCAATCCGCAGAAAATATAATTTAAAGTACTTATTTGTAATAATTTATAATAGTTTTCTTTTTATTTGATCAATAAAGACATTTACATAAATAAAAATGGTTGCTTAATATATTTTTCATGAAATATTTTAATAAAGTTCTACTATTCTAATTAACCCGTTAAAGCAGGCTTATAAGTAAGCCAGATAGGTTCTTACAGACGTATTTCTCGGAGCAAAATGATTTTGTTCTAGAGCATGAAAAATATAAAGAACGTACTTTTTTATGCAAAGGATCACTAAGCTATTTTAAAAGGTATTTACTAAACAAAACAAAATTGATCGCTTGAAGTGTATCAGCGTTGGAGAAAATAATTTAATACGAATTTCTCATAAAATAATTCTAACTTTTAGTCTCACAACTCTTCATAATTATTTTACTCTATTTGATAGAAACTGTAAAGCCACGCAGAGTGAGATATTGCATAACTTAGAAAGCCACGCGAACTACTTTAATCAAGTCGCTATGCACGATGAAAATCTACATGCAGGCTTACGTCTTTGTTTTTGAGAAAGAGATCGGCTGCGGCGGCGGTTCCAAACCCAGTGAGACTCCTAACGGTCGAGTTGTGTGAAAGTAGTCGCCGGCCCTGCAGAAATACGTTCAAAGCCAGAGCTCGCATCTCATCCTGGATCTTCCGCCTTTCGCGCACTCGTCCCAGCTCCATTATGCTCTCCAGTGATATTAACTTGAAGAAAATAAAAAAAAATAGCTTAGAATAGTGAACATTCACGATTTTTATACTAAATAGTTTTATTTTAAACAAACTCTGTTTAAAATATGAAATTATTCACACATACATTTAAAAAAATTAATTAACTTGCAATCGAAAAAAATAAAAGAGAAAAACGTGATATAACAAAAATATCAATACTTATAATTCCACGAATGAATTAACAGTTTACCCAAAGATTATTTGGCTCGCTAAATTAAATAAAATTAATAAATATTGATTAAAAAAATGATGTACCTGTACATTAATGTTAGCGCGTAAGTTTTCGGGCATAGCGTTAACGGCAGCGGCAAACGCTCGTAAAAGTGCGAGTATGGCGAGTCGTCGGCGGTCGGGACAGTCTGCACCCCCAAGAGAAAATGGCTCGACAAGGTAGACGACTACTGAGGGCAATTCAAGCTCTTCCTCGTCCGGACCGAGAGCCGCTGCCTGCTGTTGTTGCTGCTGCTGCTGCTGTTGTTGTTGTTGTTGCTGCTGCTGTCCCGACGAGATCGTCGATTGAGCATTACCCGAGCTCTGGCTTGTTGGTGTCGTATTGCCAGCTATGGAATTTGCGTTCGGAGTCGCTCCCGACGGAGTCTCACTTCGTGCATTTTCACCTTCTACTTAAAGAACAAAATATTAGCATCCAAAATATCAATATATTCATTTAGAACTAATAAGCTTACGAAAGCGATGCATTCAAGAAAACGACATTTCGTGCATATCCAAAAGCCGCTTAAGAGACTCTTCCTTTAGTCGTTAACATTCTTTTTTCTTTATTTTAGACAAGCACACAAGAACACACATCTATAGGACAAGCGAGCGAGTTGAGAAGTCGAACTCACCGACAGACTCAGGTTTGCTCGGCGTGCCATCCGGCGTTGCGGGCATAGTCTCGGACACGTTGGTGCTCGACTGATTCTGCTTACCGCTGTTGTTGTTGGTTTCTCCGGTGTCGAATAGGCTCCTGTCCTGGATGGCTTGGATGAGGTAAGGAGCCAGCCGATTGTTGCATGCCTGCGCGTACAGCCTCAGACATTCGCCGATCTGGTTTTCGCCCAACAACTTGAACCACTCGTCGATCGGTTGAGGCTGCGTTTGCTGCTTATTGTTCGTCGCTGGCATCGCCATCTTCTGCACGGTCGTCTTGCCTACGCGCAGGATACCATCACGCACCGTCTTCGCAATGGGTGTGTGTTTCCCTAACCGACAGATCTAGAAAAAAATCGTTACATTTAATATTTCATTTATCATGTTTATAAGTAAAAAAATAAATTTACATTTTTTATTACATTTATTGTTTACTTAATATGTCTAAGGGATTAAATTGAGCTTACCTCGTATGTAGTGGATAATTCTCTAAAGAATGATTTGACCTTGCCCACGACGCAGTCGTTATCGGGAGCGAGGACAACGTAGGCAACGTCGCGTGGCCCGGCATAGGGTTCAAGTAGGAGTTTCTCCCAGTAGCTAAGCGCGTAGGGAGAGAGTGACAGCCAGTCGCGATCGTAACCGACGATAAGAGCGGGTACTGGCTGTGGTTCGCATCGGTCTTTCGTGTCACGGCCGGCAAGTCTGTGGAAGCCACGCCACGTCAGAATGCGCACGGTGTATGGTGCGTCCCACATCCGCGTCGCCTTCTGCTGAATTGCCTCCTGCAGTAGTGGCTGAACGCTCTTCATCACTCGTATGATATCACCGTTGCACTGGGGACCCTTAACTCGTAGGAACGCCCAACGATGCACCCCACTCAACCGCTGGCTGCGATCCACTGGCGAACCTATAAAATTGTTCGATGTAATAATAATATTAAAGCAAAGAACATTTTCGAACAGAGCATCCTAATAAAATCTGCTTATAATATCTTGTATTTTAGAGAAATTTTGGACTAACCATCGAGTTTGCCCTGATCGAGAGCTGCGAGAGTGAGTTCGTTGCCGTCGCTAAACTCAAGGGCATTTACGTTAAGAGGACTGGGCTTAGTGTGGTTAGCGGCATAGAGCCGTGCCGCTCTGTACATGCTACTAGCCGAGCTGTGGACGATGAGACACTGTTCGCGCAACAATTCGAGTACCGACGGTGGCACGGTGTCGATACCCTCAGTCGGGCTCTTTGAGTCGCAACAAGCGATTGCTGCCAACGAACCCTTCTTCTTCTCGGCAGGGTCCTCCGCGATACCCGTGATCTCCATCTCATCCTCGTAGAAAAGACCTGCTTTGTGCGCTAGCCGACGATTTACCACCGCGCTGAAGCCGCAAGTGCACCTTATCTGATCATCGTCCTGAAAAAATCATATTATCGTTACTTTGTTGACTTATTTCAATATTTTGTATCCTCGGATACTGATTAGACACTCAGTAAAACTATTTTAAAAAGAGAGATGAAAGTATATTGTACCTGGAAGACGTTGTTGGCGGCCCAAGATCCAGCGAGGTAGGTGCCAGCGTCGGCACCCTTTATATTTCCCACGACTTTGGGCCCAGCGTTGCACACGCAAAGACTGCAACTGTCAAAATTGTGATCACGGAAGATATTGAGGGCGGTGTCGCCGAGGAGTATGTTGACGACGAGAGAATTCGATTCAGGAGCGCGCATCGGTCCCGGAGTGTCTGCTTCGATACTGTTTAGGTTCTTGTTGAGGTAGGACGAAGTGGTCGAGGTCGCGGGCGACGGCTGATCGTAAGGCGGAGGTGGTGGTCGCACACCCATTGGACCTGCCACCTGCGAGCCTCGATAAGGTCCACCCAGCTGCGCTGGACTCGCCGGCATTATTTGCTGCTGCTGTTGTTGCTGCTGTTGCAACATCTGATGCGGCTGCTGCGGTTGCTGCTGCGCATGCTGCTGATGCTGCGACTGGTGCTGCTGTTGTTGTTGTGACGTTTGTTGCTGCTGAACAGAGTTCGGCCGGGCGGGCTGCGAAGACTTTTCTTGATTACTAAAAATAAAAAATCAACACATTGAATTTACAAATTCCCTTTAAATTTAATGAAAACATTGCATTGTTGTAAAGCAAAAAATAAAACCGTACCTTTGATTACTATTGGCGGTACTACACTGCCAAGAGGTGCGATAAACACAATGGGGTGGAAGGGTGACGGGTGGTAGACTCTGGCTGGGCAGATTGGTGAGAGGAGCGTACTTGGAGGATCCAACGAGTTTGCACATTGTGGGCGGTTTAAAAACATAGGACCAGTCCTCGATGGGCTCCTCGGGCGGCGAGCCCATGTTGGGGTAGATATCGGGCACCTGTCGCTGCATTTGTCCAGCGCGCTGGCTTAGTTGGCTGCTCAGGTCAGTCTGCTCGAGGCTAGGATCGCTCAGCTGGCAGGGCGAGGCCACGGGATTGTGCTCGAGAGACGGTGGTGTAGGGAACATCTTGGAAAGCTCCTCGGGTCGCAGTACGCCCACGCCCCTGCCCGAGCTGCAGGACGACGAGGACGATGAGCTGTTGTGCTTGCCTGAGCCGGACGTATTCGCGCCGCCCGTACTGGAGCTCGTCGAACTCGGCGTCGTACCGTCCAGTCGAGTGTCCATACTGTCGTGCGGACCACAGCCACCTGATTTATTCGAACCCGGTGGGGTCTGCACCTGCAGCTGATTGAGGTTCTGAAAATATCGCAGGATGCATGTTAGATGTTTCGTAAAAAGTTCTTTTAAAGGTAAGTTGTAAATTTCACGTGACTTACAGTTTCATCGCTGGAAGTATCAGGATCGGAATTATCGAAAATTTGATCTAAATCTTTATATGATACTTGAAGACCTTCCCTAGTTAATAGAGAGCTTGGCTTGGGATCGTCTCGTTGCCTTTTGAGTCCGTCGACGCCAGTACCATTTTCTTCGCCAGTCGCATCAAATTCGTAGGGATCAGGTCTTCCTCCTATGCATTCACCCTAAAATTGCATGTACACATAGTTAGTAAATGCTCTGTATCATCCTTTCGTGCAAGTCTAAAAACTTGTTTATTTGCGTAATACTCCTTTGTAAAAAAATAATTAAATCAATTCGATCAAACTACATAAAATTCCTATTGAAGTTTTCTGTACAAAAAGTTAAATTATACAAAATGCTCAAAAATTTGAAATATCTAGGTAAATATTTACCTCGTACTCAAAAGAAAGTAAATTTGTTTTAAAAATCTACATGATCAATTGATTTTCGTGCATAAAAAAAAAAGAAACAAATCGAACTTGGAAACTTTAAAAAAAATGTTCAACCGACGAAACTTACAGGCGTCGTGCCCGGCTCTTGCTTGATCTCGAGCTTGATCTGCATCGCCTGGGCGCCGGCCTGATTCTGCGGCGAGGCATCGGGCTGGACGTCGGGCTCGCAGCCATCCGCCGGTTCGGGGTACAGGCAAGCCCTACGCTTGTCCAGGTTCGGTCCGGTCAGCTCGACCTTCAGCCGTTTGATCGGATGATTCAGCCAGGCCTCCTGCTCCGAGTAATCGTAGAGCCAGGGCAGCGTCTGCTCCTCCTCTACCAGTGCGCCTTCGTACTCCCTCGACGTAAGCAGCGGTCGCTTCAGGCTCGGTACCGACGACGTCTGGACCGGCTGCGTCAGGCATGCCACCGGACTCGCTGCCTGCGCCGTGCCCGACGATATCGACTTGGGTCCCTGCGAATCCGACTTGCAATTAGTATATTATATTAGTAAATCGTTGATTTATTTTTTTTATAGTTTTTGTGATAATTAAATTTTTTATTATCATTGAGAAACATTAATTGTTAAACAACTAATATAAATGCGGAATACGCAATAGTACATGCTTCAGACACGTTTAAGTAGAAATATCCGATTTGGTCAGACATCTGGACTTTATATAAGTATAAAGCGTAAATAAACTTAATAATTAGATAATACAATCAACAAATTCATCAATTTTTAAAATACGTGTGAATAATATCAGATCTACATTTAACTTCTACTATTAAAATTCATATAAGTATCATAATTTGTATTTTTTCTATTCATTTAGCTTTATCATTTCTTAAACAAATTTTATACAATTAAACCGCCAACTTTTTAAAAACAATCAATTTTTGCAACATAATATATTAGTATCATACTACATAATTCCACTACTCTCTAAAATAATATAACTTGTACATCGCTAAATCCAGGTGTAAAACTTAACAGACTTAATTAACCGACAAAGGACCAGGTGTAAACTCACCTGGGAGGGTGTGAGAGGCGGTTGGGGAGCGCTGGCGGGCTGGCTGCCGGGCTGCTGGATCTGCGGGCTGAGTCCTGCCCCGGAGGAGGTCTGGAGGCCGTCGGCGGGCGGTATGCTGGCCGGGGGCTCGGAGTGCGGCGTCGGCAGGGGTGAGGGCGCCGGCGAGGCCGGCGAGCCCACCGACGGCACTGGCAGGCAGTCGCCGCCCGTTGGCGGACCGCGGGGATACGACGGCGGACCGCCCTCCGGCGGCGTCTTCGCCGCGTCCGGTCGATTCACCGTTACCCTGCGCACGATAAAGGCTATTTAGCACGATTCTTGTAAATTAATTTTTTTTTTTATATTGTGCAGACTTTTCATTACGACTTATCTGGTTGATTGTTTTATTGTTAGTTTACTGTAGAAATTCTATGTAATGTCATTAATTTTAGCTTATTACATATATTCTCAATTTAATAAGCAAATTAAAAAATTATACGTACACAGTTCTTTAATTTATGTAATTAATATAAAAGTGTAAAATACTAATAAAAAATCTTATTACAATTTACAAAAAACCAAATAGTCAACAAGTTAAAAATAATTGTATGAACTGCCTGTTGATAAGAACACTGAGACGTATTAAATTTAAATAAAATTCTTGAAATGTAAAAGTATTATTCCATTCAAAAAGAAATCTACGGAAAATTGATTTTAATTTTACGTAACTTAGTCTTCTTTGTACGGGCTGTAGTGTAAATATTGTTACTTTTAATGGAATAGTAAAAGCTAATGCTTAAAATATTTTTAATTTTTTTCTAAAATACACAGAGAAAAATATTGCTTCTGAATACTTTAAGCATGTAACATGATGATTTATAAAACAAGATTTTTCTTCATGTAAACGCAAACACAATCCTGCAGAATACGAGATGGAATGATAGTATATAAATTTTAAAGCTCTCAAAGAAAGTTTTTAAATTGTTATATTAATTGCAAATCTTAACAAATCAGAATATCCTTACATTCTGCAGGTTTAACAGTTGTTTGCTTCAATATGAATATGCGTGAATAAGGCGATATTTTTACATTAAATTTATGATACATTAACGTTCGCAAGCATATGTGATGTTAAGATTTTCAGTTAATTGATGTACATGTATTTTCACTACAGTGTAAAATTACCACTTGTAATTCACATTTTAGATAATATCTCCATAACCTATTTTAACTTATGTATAAAAATCAGTCAGTCAGTTGAAAACGGTAGCATTTCCAAAGCAAAACACTTAAACCAACTATTTACATTATAAACATTTATAATATACATCTACTAAATTTCCTACCCTAAACTTTGACTTGCATACTTACTCACAAACAAAAATTTTACAATGTAGTATATACAACATGAATAATTTCAAGAAACACATGCATAAAACGCGTTTGAATACTTAACCAACCCTAAGCTACTTAAAAAAAAGAGAAAAATTCACGCAGCATATGTACACCCAATAAACCAAACAAACATCGCTCTTGAACCCTGTACAAGCCACCAAAAAAGCATGCGATCCTCGATGAGACCTAGAGCTTGATTATGTAGACTTCGTCGATCATGTACATACAGTCCACGATGGTTCGTAGAGAGAAATAGTAAAAGAGATAGATATAGAGATAGAAAAAAGTTTCGATGACCCACATTAAAAAAAATTGTTAAATACAAACATGTCACACTGCGAGAGTTAGGAGATGATTGATGAATGGTATATAAAACGCCTTTGTCGATATTTTACAGATGCACATGTGCCCCGGCTTTATTTTACAAATCGAGTGAGTGCCGCCGGCAAGCTTCCTTGCGATGGAGTAAGCAGCGATGGGGTGACGGTTGAGATGAACTAAATTTTCTTTTTTATTACGACGTTAGATTTCTCACTTCCAACGGGTCGTCGAGAAAAACGTCGCTGTTATATGACGCATTATCGGGCATTTTTTGTCGAGATAAATCATCGATTCGACATTCGAAAAGGAAGTAAAGGAATTGACTCACAATTTACAGGAGTGATAGCCGAGCGTCAGCCAGTAAGTACAGTTGAAGTACGGTAGGATATATTTACTTCCGGAATCAGATGTATAGATTACATTGATTATTTTACATTTACTTCCGAATTCGAATGTATATATGTCGTTTATTTCGTGTTTTCAATTATGATATCATCTTTTTTGTAAGTGGATGTGAGAAATACTAACGATCTACGTAAATTCTATTCAACTGTCTTCCAATGTTTCTTATTTTCTGATGTTAATGAGCTGCCTTTGCTACACTCTGCCAGCATGATGTTAGGATGGAGCACACTGTGGAAAACCATTTCACCCTGTACATTACATTTCTCAAATTTTACAAATCTTTAGTTATTGAAACAAAAATTATATATTAATTTTAAAATCATAGAAAAAATTACTCTGAAGTAATAACATTAGACGGATAATGATAACATTTTTTAGATACACTTTATATAGAAAAGAAAGATCGTTAGAGTAGAATAGACTTCAGTACCAGTTAATTAACAATGAGAAAATTTATTGATCGAAACGAAAGCAGTAACGTCGGTTTAAAAAAAGGCGCGAAATGGTTTTCGAGCGTGTGCGAGCCTGCGAGCCGAGCGGCGGAGAAGAGCGACGATTCGGCTAAGGGGGGAGGAGGGGGGAGGCCGGCGGGTGTACGAACGGTGGTGGAAGAGGGAGATGGACCGGTCGATGTAGTACCCACCTTGGGGCATTATTGGGAGGGACAACGGGGGGGCAAGCGGGGGCGGCTGCGGCGGCGGCGGCAACGACGGCGGCGACTGGACTGGCCGCCTCCCACTGCAGCGTCGAGCGCCGGTGGAACGGCACCGGTATCCTGCGGCCGCCGGCGGACTTCTCCCTCTGGCTCAGGGAGGCCGGCCCCGTCGCGCTGCTGCTGCTGCTACTGTTGGTGGAGCTACTGTAGGAGGAGGAGGAGGTGGTGCCGGCGGCGGTGGCGGAGCCGAGGGTGCCGCCGGCGGCCGACGTGTGTGCGCCGCCACCGGGCTTCCAGCCACCGGGCGTCGCGCACCTGTAACCGATCTGCTTAACCTCCTCGTACCTTTTTTTCCGTCCTCGAGACCTTAAAATTTTTTCATCAAGTTTTCCTATACTGATCAGCTGCGATGGCACTACTCACGACGTCTGTCAACGCCAGTTTATATACACTCTCACGTCATTCATCCATCTTGGTTCAAGTCTTACTTTTTTCATCTTTTTTTATTTCGATCCTGTTCAATATTAAGCGTTACTTTTTTGTTTAGAGAATCTACAACTCAACCAATCATAATACAAGAAAAATTCATTTTATGGGAATTCAATTTCAATGATTTTCATGTCACTAATGAATAATTTTAACAGTAACTATTTAGTTGTACTTAATTTGATTGTTACAACAGAATCGAAATCATAAAAATTTCATCGGTATTTTATCTATATTTCACTCTTATCTACAATATACACTTCCGATTAATTGTAACTTATTATAAATCCCACTGTAGAAAGAAGTAATCGCATTGCGATTAATATAGACCAATTTTGCACTATTATTTCATTATTGTACAAAATTCGACGTTTTTTCATTAATTGACAATATATTAAAGGACTTGGTAATACTCATGCAAACACGCATTGATATACGCAACATACAGGCGCTTATCAGTATACATTGTACAGATAGGTAGGTAATAAACCCTTGCTGACTGAATAGTCACGTATTTAAATACCAAGTGATTAAAAAAGAATAGAACAAAAGTAAGATACTCGAAATCTCTGCAATAAGCAAAATCACGCCTGACTTTAATGCAACAGTAGTAACGAGTTGCAATGTCAAATTACTTGCAAGTTGCACACTACGTTCTCTACTCTCGAGGCAAACGGTAAGTTTCTATACTGATTGCTCCGTACGTCGAGGTTGAGATTAAAGCGTATCGTATATAAGGAGACGAAAAATGAAAAATAAAATAAAAAATGAAACGTAAAAAGGGGGAAAACAGAATCGGACAGTTAAGATATTTTGTTCTCCGTCGTATCGTATCAAACATGCCTCTAGCAAGTTTCCAATAACTAGTCTCCTCTGTGAAGAGAGAGCTACATTTTTTTTTTGCAAAGATCGCTCGACCGAAGTGAAGCTCGTTTCATCTTGCTTTTTTACTTGATTTTATTAAGCTTATTTAAAAGAGTATATTCGATTGCTCCAATCCAAATAATTAGATGCTTTAATTTACATTTGATTTGAAAAACAATGAAAAAAGAAAAACCAAATTTCAAGAAATTTTTTTTTGAATTAAACATTACTTCTAGATTTGACGGAAATCGAGTATTATCGATATTTCGCTTCAATCTGAATCGAGGCGCCATTTCGATTTCGTTTATTAGATTGGATCGCATTAAAATTTAATGTTCAATTTGGGATTCCTCTTTATTTCGTGGATTGCGTTGACCGTTCGCTTAAAAATTTTAGTAGAAACATCAAAACACTGATATACAGTTCAGACAAGTATGATACAGCTAAAAACACTAACTAAATATTACATCGAGTTACTTCAAATCGGTCGAGCCGTCCTCCCGCGTCTTACACTCTACATTCTACACAAAAAAGAAAGAAAACAAAAATAAGAAAAAAATAAATACTAAATAATTAATCCCTAACCGAAAATTGTCAAGACAGACTCTCGTATGACGAGTAAAAGACGTGCAAACTAAAGTAGATTACAGTAGGCTAGGGTTAAAAAAAAAAAGTAGTCGAAGGAGAGCGAGCGGCCGTGCGAGCCGAGCCCCCGTCACTCACTTGGAGCAGCTGCAGGAAGACTTGAGGGTGGGATCGACGAAGTTCCAGGCGCCGAGCTCGCTGGCCTCGTGGCCGGGCAGCTTGGCGCCGACGACGCACTCGGCCCAGACGCGCTCAGGCAGCTCGGTGCCGGGCCCGAGGTCCCGCTGCATCGAGAGCGGGTGCTCGTAGCTCGCCGGGCTGCTGGGCGGCGAGAGGGGCATGGCGACCTCGACGCTCTTAGCCTCGGCGCCGGCGCCCCCCAACATCGTCATCATCACCGGGCCCTCGTCCATGTCCGTCACCAGGACGTAGCAGGAGGGGTAGCGCATGCGCACCCCGCCCACCAGCACCTCCACCAGACCAGGTAGGCCGGGCTCCAGGCCCGTACTGTTGATCGGGTAGAAGTGCTTCCACTCCTCCAGCAGCTGCGAGTCCAGCCTACCCACCTGACCGGTAAGCGTGCCGGCCAAACCGTACGGAGCCAAGATCACTGCAAGTTTCAACATTTTCTCTATTAGTTATTATATTTATTTTTATTTATTTATTCTTATTATTATCATTGCGAAATTAAATGGGATACTGAATAAGCGAACGATTTTCACTTTATTTAAGGTGATTTCAATAGGTATATTAGTTTTAGAAGTATAGAAATTGAGAGGGATTTTGGTTAAAAATAATTTTTTAATTAATTATACATATTTTTTATTTTATTGTAAAGAATTAATAGTTCTTTTTACATCAACTTTTAATGCAAATGTACAAAATAAAAATGTTCCTCTCAATTATCCAATTTAATTCATTTTCATAAGTAGTTTTATAAAGTTAGATAATTTAAATAATAAGAGATGTGTTAAAAAATAATTTTTTCTACGGGATGGAAAGAAAAAAAGTTTTCACATTTTTTTTGTATGTATCGGACAGTTGTTCTTTCTATCATTAACAATGAGAAAAATTCGCTAGTAAAAATAATAACAGTAACTTTTCAAGGTCAAAGTACAATCTGCCACTAAAAAATGTTGTATTTTTATCGGTCTTGTGTAAAATTTGTAGTAAAATGTTTTCCGTGTATGCTAAATATTTCAACGTACTTTAGACGTTTTTTATCTATCCCTATTTCAAGAAACTTATCAATGAAATTTTTATTCTACAACAGCAAAATAGGTAGTTTTAAAATGGAATGTACTAATTTGCAAATATATTTTTTTAATCGTATTATTTACTTAAAATAATTAAATTAATTGCAGAGTGCAATATGAATAAATGAATGGCAATGGATTTTGAATGGCAACCAGTAAAAGGACATTAATAGTGGAAGAATCGTGAATCATACCTTTGACCGGCGACTGAGACGTTTGGGTGCGCTGGAGGCAGGCCCTCGTGAGGTGCCTGACCGCCGGATGCTGCCTCACGTCGACGCTCGCGCACACCGTGCTCTCGCCGTGCACGAAGAAGGCGAACGAGAACGACAGGTGGCTGCTGCAATCATAAACGAAAACCGACAATTTACTTTTCACATCCTCTTGCGCTCGATACTAGCTTCATTGGTCAACCAACATTTTTTTTAAATCAAAGACATAATTGAATCGTGTGTTTTTATAAACAAATAAAACGATTTTTTATTAAAGGAATAATTTATTTACTTACTGAGATATATTTTATATAAAATTGATTGAAAACAATTATTTTAATTGTTTGATTGTATTTATATTATTTTAATTGATTGAAAACATTTTTTTTTTATTTATAAATTTATTCAATAAACATGTTTTATTTTATGAATGTTTATAAATATGTATGAAACATAATGTAAATATCATATTTATTGTTTTTCAAATTGCAATGAAGTAAACTTTTATTTAATTTTTTGTTTCAATTAAATTTCTGGTCCTTACCTGGAGCAACGATGTTTCTCGTAGCCGTCGTAGGGTTGGACGAACCATTTTCCTAAGCGCACGAAGTCGCGGGACAGGAGACACCTCTCGATGAGATTGTGCAGCGCCTTGAACAGCAGCGACCTGCACTCGTACGACAGTCCGCTCTCCCACGAGCCTTGCTCGCTTTCTGCAAAAGAAACGACGGTTTTAGATTTGGAAGCGTTTCCTTTTTTACTTTTTTAGGACGGCCGCGCCGGTCCTCCGAGGCCCGGCGAGACGTCTGCGTCTCCCGGAGCTCGTTTTCATTTTCGAGCTTTCGCAAAAGTACAAGGAACATGCACAAAACGGAGAATTGTATTGTATAGAATCTATAATTTTAAATATGCACTTACAAAATGCAATTTTATAGAAACTTCATTAATCAAAATTAAAAATGATCTCCGTCAATTCACTTCCAATAATTGAAAAAAAAATATTGTAGTTATATAGGTACAACAGGGCAGGACTAGCGATTAGATGGAGCAGGAGCTGCTCCGCTGTGACCGAGAAAAACGGAAAAGTTCTAGAAGCGCGACCGGCTTTCCCTTGGTTTCGCCAACGACTTCGTCCTCTACTCGTAGCCCCGATTTTTTTTTTTGCTTCTCCACCTCCTCAGCGTTTTCCACCTTTTTTTTCTTTCGCTTCCGCAAACCTTCGCCAACCCGTTTGAAACTCATTCTTCTCGCGTGCGCGAGTTTTTGAGAAAAATTGATTGTATTTTCGGCCGGCGGTTATTGACTAAGTTTCTCGTTTACCTTTCGCGATGAATTTTTCGAGAGGGTACTTTTTGCAATAACGTTTCTAGCGCGCAGTAAAAAATGCACGAAGGCGCGCGGGGTGCATAATAAAATGAACAGTGAAAACGAAACGCGACGAAAAATAAAAACGAAGCGAAAGCTTTTGATGAGCGTCAAAAATAACAATACTTGACAAGTATAATAAACACCTTTTGAAATGAATAAAAAAAAAAAAACAGGGAACATCAACTTCAGCTATTTGAAAGTCACGCGGAACCTCGGAAGTAATCTAAATAGCTTTTTCATTTCTATTTCGCTCTATAATGAAAGTTTAATATTCATTATTATCTTCACGAATACAATTTTCACGATTTCGCTTTTCGTGTCTGTTGCGAGGTGAGCTTCTTTTAATACGAGCAATACAATAAATACAACCCCTGACCGTAAGATGCAATCAGAGCGCGCTTCCGGTGAAAAGAAGACCCTGAACTACCCCGGACACGTGTGCAACTTTTCTCGCCGGCACCGTTTCATCGAACCGGCAGAACAAAGCGACCTACCGACACTTCGTGTTAATACGTCACATCACCCTTTCCTCTTTGTTGCTTTATTTTTAGAACAGGTAATTTATTTGTGCGAGCTCATTTTTCGGAGAATAGTAAAATTGAGTTTGACATTATTTTCCAAGGCAATTTTTCTTGCAGTCTAATAAAGCGAAATGCAACGACGAAGGTTAGGTTCGCGACTTTCCTCAAGCGAGAAATTGTTCCGGGAGAAACTAAAGTGCTCGCATCAGTCTGCGCAGTTTGCATTACAACGCAACGAAATAAATTTTTGCCGAGCTAAAATATGCTTGACTGCATTTTTTCTTACTTTTTAAAAAAAGAACTGAATATTATTTATTTTCAAAATTATTTTTTATTTATAAATTAGATTATATGATAATTTTTAATATCGTCTTATACCAATAATACAGTTATAAATCTTATTGCATTGCCTTTCCAATGTGATAGAAAATAGCATGAAATGAAATATCGTCGCCGCAGTAACTAAGAAAATACATTTTCAATTGATTGAAAAAGTCTAAAAAAATATATAACCACTGAACTGAATCCCATTTTTACTTGACTTCAATATACAATGACGTCAGAAGTCTACTTTTATTAACTCTCTATTAAAAATTCATGTAATATTTCCAATTCCGTACAGATAAATAAAACATCGATTGCTCTCGGAAGAATTAAACTAACAAGTTATTGAACAACTCGAGGGAACAATAAATGCAAATTAGTTTGTCCGTTGCACAAACAAAAATCTCGAATCAATAGAACGAAACGTTCGAATTAACCTTTATCCGTGAGAATTAAACCAACCGTGAATTTGAGATAGCCGGCGAATAATAATGCAATTACATCGATTAATTATAATAACCCTGCATAGTGTTATAGTATAATTATTGCCTTGTCCAGTGGAGCTTGCGAGGAGCGCGAATAATAATAATCATTATTATTGTTATAAAAAGAGAGCAGGAGAGACGGAAGGGCTAATTGTCCGCGCGCGCGAAAAATTCCTCGCATTATTACGGTGCGCTCGCGTGTGGGAAGCGACGCTTTCCGTGTCAACGAGTGGACGCTCGAACGAATTTAGAAATCGAACGAGACCTTACTCGGGCTGTTCTTATTGGCCCATTGAGCCTTTGTTTCAACTCGATTGTATCGATGGTAAAATTCCTAGAATCCGCGATTATATTACCTTCACTTAATAGTAGTTAAATTTATGTTACGTTTGTTGGAGTTAATTGACATTAGGTATGTGAGCCTAATAAATTAATCGAATAGGTGATGTCGAGCGGAAGTTATTCGCATTACAAAGCAAGGAAAAGAAATATATTGTGTATAAAATCAAGTTAATTAAAAATTTTTTTTTTACTTTATTAAAAGATAAAAGTATTAATAAATGTATGAAGAAAGTTTTAGCTTTATTCATCCATTTAATACTCTAATAAAACCTCTATGGTTTAAAACATCACTTTCAAAATTTTTATTAAATAATTACATTTTTCGAGGGTAGACTTTGTTTTTTTTTTTTTTTTTTTTTTTTTTTTTTTGTAGCAAAGCAAAAATGCTGGAATTTTCCACTATTTTTCAAACCTGTTGAATGTATTCAAATACTTAAAATATCAAATTTCTTTATGGTTTTAAGTCGATATTATCATAGAGAGAAAACAAATCAATTAAATTACGCATTATACATCGAATTTACTAAATAAAAGCAATTGAATTATGCTGTAACACGGGCGAATCAAAAATTTTATGTAATCCATCCCCTAAAAGAAACCAAATTCAGTTAACAGTGCATTTTATTGAGTACCTCGCACACACACAATTTTTCCATCCTCGCCCGCCTCCTGAAACGTTCGCAATACCCAATAATCAACCAATCGCACTCATCCGCATCGCGCCGTGACGTCACCGTAGGAGGCGTCCCTTAAAAAATTCACATTTCCGACCTGGACGGACGCGGGGAAGAATCGGAAAAAGGACGAAAAAGAAAAAAAAAAACCGCGGGGAAAACAAGGGAGCGCGCGAGAAGGGGGAGAAGCTCGGGGAGAAGCTCGCGAGGGGCGGATCGCGCAGGCGCTTTACTTCGCGGCCGGGCGAAGTCGAAGATCGAAGCGACCGGGGGCGGCGACGGCGGCGGCGGCGGCGGACACGTGTTCCGCTGGCCGCCGGTGGCGAGCCGCCTCGCTCACTTCGATCGATAGCGGCGCGTGTCGACGACTTCGCCCCCTCCCGCCACGCGCGGAGCGCTCCTCTCGCCGCGGCGGCGGCTGCTGCTGCTGCTGCAACGGCGAGCGTATTGCCCGTCCTATAGCGGCGGATTCCGCTACGCAGCTTCCGCGCCCACGGGCTTTCGCCGGATTTGGGGGCGGGGTGAATTTATGCCGCGGCGCTGAGCTTTTGCACACCCGCAAAATGGTACCTGTGGGTATTTTAGGGTAATTTTTTTAAACAAAGATTCGAATAGTTTAGGCGCGAAACTTTTTTAGTAAGTAACGATTGATGCATACTAAAAAGAATTGTTCATCCGTAAATTTGCAACAACTCTACAAGATTATTTAAATTAACAAAAAGCACTTTATTGTGTTAAGTAATAATTGACGTATAACGCAATAACGTGCGTTTTATCAATTTGAATAATCTTGTAGAGATTTTGCAAATTTGCGGATGAACAATTCTTTTTTTATTGTTTTGTATCAAACATTAATACGTACCTGTATGAAAATATAAGTACATCAGAATTGTTCTTAAATAAATGTTTATTAATTAGTTCAATTATAAAAACTTGACTTATTTATAGTATTTGTTTTTTCTTTTAAAATTGGAACTCTCACCTATATTGGACGGGCATTAGCCGTCAAGCTAAACGCGTGTTTATCAGTCCATATCATTATTTGACACTCACGTAGTGAACTCTAGTTGAATTTTTATCAAAAGAAAGTGAGTATGTCTCTACCATGAAAATCAATGAAAAGAGTTATTTCAGACTCATTATATTCCGTGCGAATTTAAATATCCTTACGTTTTACGAGGCAGTATTTTATAATTCAACAAGTGAAATAATATTATGAAAGAAAAACTGTGCTTGAAAAACACGTGATTTATTCAAAAGAGACTTTGTCACGAATAAAAAGTATCGATCCATGCAAACAACTAACAAATTGAGTAGAGTCGAGCTTACCACGTAAGCTCTATCTTGAGATGGCTATAACAATAGAAATACAAGGCACTGAATAAATTCTACATGAAGTTCAAAATTAGCTTTGATAATCTATATTCTTAATTTGTAAAGAAAGGTGCGTGCTCTAATCAATTAGCTAAAAGATTAATCATTTCAATTAATAATTAAATGATTTGCTATCAAATTTATCTCTTCACTGAAGGGAAATCTTTATTTCTACATTTTCTGCAGATTATGTCTTTAATCCCTTAAACTCCTTATAATTCTTCTATTTACATTTGATTTAGTGCAATGTCAAAATTATGTTATCTGAATCATAAATTAACAATACGTAATACTTTTTTTAAAATAATTTTGGAGCTTTTATGCGATACGCTTTGTGTTAGATCATCATCGATAGTGCAGCACGCGTCGAATTCTTTGAATAAAAAAAAGCGCCTAATTTAAAAACAGAGACTCATTTCAAGTATTTAATTTTTCAAACATGAGAAGTAAATGTAAGTGCAACGAAAGGAAATTCAACGGCAAACAACGTAAATCTTTCCACAAGCTATTAATACCCATCGAGGCAATCAAACGGTTAATTTATAAAAAAAATAGAGAGAAACGATCGGCGATGCGCATTTATCGCCCTGCGAGCGTCGGCGCGCGCCCGCGAAGAGAGCCGCTATAAAAACAAAAGCGACCGCCTGTGGAAACATCCGCGTCGTCGCGATCTCCGCGCATTCCGGCGGCGCGCGTGACGTCAATGTAAGCACAGGTTGCGCACGCGGCGCGGAGGGTGGGGGGGGGGGGCGCAGCGCATGCACCGGCGTCGCCACCTTATCGGTGACGCCGGGGCGCCCTTATCGCCGCGGCGCGGAGGGGCGCCTGCGCCGCACGAAACGAGGCGCGTGCCGCGGGATTTCCTTCCCTCCCTCCCTGCATTCACTCCGTGTCTCGTCATTTTTCATTCTCTTTGGCCGATTTTTTTTTCGTCGTTTAATTTTGGGTTTCGTTTATTCAGGGCGGCCACGCCTTGACGGGGATTACGAAGTGCAATTTAAAAATGAATAATGAAAAATATTTGTATCGTAGTGAAAATTTAATTGAGTTGTACGTTTTCATTGTATTTTATTTTAATTTTAATTTACAAACGTAAGGAAAACAAGAAAATGTTTGTTATAAGAGCTTTGAATATATTGCATATATTACTGTTTATGAATATGATTTTAATCGCGTGAAATTAAAATTTTCTGATGAAAACAATGTTTCGGGAAAGCGCATATAAGCCAGACGATTAGGCTTTACCCGGTAGTAGAAAATTAAAAATGCAGGAGCATCGAGCGAGACGACGAAAAAAGAGTATCTTGTGTGTAGAGACAGGGGAAAAACGATAAGCGGGTAGATAATTCGCGCGAGTTATATGGGCAGCCTACAGGCCTACATCCCGCCCTTGTTAAGATTACTACTTGTATACGGTAACCTGTTATCGGTTGCTTTACGCACCTTTTTAAAGTTTTGTCTCGTTTATTGCTTCGCGAATTTTCCTCGGAAATTTCATATTTAATTTGAAAACGAGCAAAATTCAACGCGCTTGGCACACTTAATTTTCTCATATTTTAATAAGATCAAGAAAAATTCTCAAATATCAAAAAATATTTTGTGCTCACGACAGTACTTCTTATTAATTTGTATTCTCTCAAAAAATTAATTATTTATCGTAATTGCCAAATCAATCCCAAATCAAATCAATGGAGAAATTTATTTTGGATAAAAATAATGCTATATCAATAACGCGCCTTGTGGAATGCAAATATCTTGTGATAGTTTGCTCTGTTCGCTGGAGGCATTGCCCGTCCATGTGGAATTAATTTGTCCCAGTAATTCTCGTCGAATCGAGTTACTACGAATGAAATAATTACATTACATACACAATTGTAGTGTAAGGTTGGTTGCAATTTGTTGATCAACTTGATAGAAGGCCGCAATTAGGGCAATCATACGGTGTAGTTACGCACGCCCTCAAGATAAAATCTACTTCCGAATTTCTTTCGAATCAAATCTTCTCGCAAAAAATTAATCGACTTCGTTACATTGTACGTCCGATAAAAAAAAATCTCAATTACTTTCTAAAACGAAAAATCTTTGAGCAGTGCTCGCACGATTGAAATGATATTTCTATTATCTCTGACCAAGTAATAAATTTAGAACGCGCCTTGTACACAAATTAATTATCCGTCATTAATTTCCTTATCTTTTTGATATTTACACCACACCTGACTTTACATTACTTTAGCCTTCGATCTGAAAAAAATTGGATATAAAATTTCAGAATATCGGAACTCCGGGTTCAAAGATGTCTTGGGACGATCCTGAAAGATCAGTGCCTTATGCAAGGCGCGACGGCGCACGTCTCCTTTCCCCGGAGGCCCGTCATTAGTCGCGCCAAAACTGTCAATTGTCGTTCGGTGCTCGCGAGCGCACCGGAAGGTGCAGCGCGCGCATAACGCGGGATTCGTCCGCAATTCGCCGCGACGATGTAAAGTCGTGCTTCACGCGAGAATTAAAACGAGCGAGTAAAAATACTCGTGTCAATAAGGAGAAATATCTGCTAATTGCTGTTTAAATTTTAGATAATATGCTCGTGTTCTGTGGACTTGGTCTTGACCGAGTCGAGATAGGCTTTTTCTATGATTCGGCGAATCCATTACGCGCTTCAATTACGCCGACAGTTTTGAAGGAAATATTGTACGTTAAAAGATCTTCTAGAATTTTTAAAATTTGGTAATAGTAGTTTTTTGTTCGTTCTTACTATTACTACATTTCAGTATGGAAATTTCTTTCTGAACAGATTTTGATGTTACTACTTAATGATAGTTTTTGTGATTTTTAAATAAATTTAAATAAGACATTCTTATACATTCCAATTAATACGTTTTTTGTTGATTTTTAATAAATATTTTAACCGACTTCACCGTACTTATATCGAATCTATCCATCATGCAAAGGACAAACGTACATCTTAAAAACAACGGTTTTTCATTAGGGCAAGCTCCATTTTTCTGGAACATTGGGACAATTCGAAAAAGAAAGGGGGGAGGGGGAAGTACGGAGGAGTTCCACAAGTCGGTGTAGCGGCGGCGCGCTTCTGCTCGGCTCTCTTTTTAGGCCTTAACGGTTACTCGCCGGTTCCGCAATCGGCTTGCGAGCGCGCACCGCGAAGTCGAGAAGAGAGGGGGGAGGCACTCGGAGAGCCGGTTCACCGACCTCCTCGGCGCGACGACACGCCGCGAGAGACTCCTCGACTTCTTCCTCCGCGTGGCCTTCTCTGTCTTACTCTCTATCTTCCTAATTCGCCGAATCTGCCTTTTTCGCGATACCGAGCTTTTGAACGGATCTTCGCGAACGAAGCGGAGCGTCAAGTGTTTTTTAGCTTATGAAATAAATTTTTTGCAATTCTGTGCGTAAAGTTAGTGCGTAAAAATCTTTTGATGCATCTGTCGAGTGCGTAAATTTAACTTT
>JAXIUT010000048.1:12165753-12193908 GCA_035586675.1 Eurytoma californica
ATTTTTGGTTGGTCGAGTCTGTCCCTGCGTTCCTAAACAGTATAGTAATTTTTACTCGATCATTTTTTTCCGTGTAGGTGAACCGGAAAGTATCGAACGAAATTTCGTTAATATCAGAAAAAAAAACTTCCAAGGTCATTATCATCGATATTATTTAGGTCATCGTGACTTCGCTGTTACATTATTAGTGAATAACATTAAAAGGAAATTAATCATCACGCTTGATAATCGCTGTTCTTCTTAACAAAGCGATGAAAGAATTCATAGCGCAAGGAAGAAAATGCCTCTACGAATGTAAACTAATCAATTTTCCGGGGCAATGTTTGATGGAATCGATTAAATTAATGATTTGGCCAACTGATCGAAGTATCGTAATCTGCACTGCAACAAGCATTACACGGTGTATCATTAGCGCTGAAAACAATCAATATACAAAAGGAGAGTGGGTGAGCGTGCAATCGGGTAGGATGTAATTTCGCGGCGGCGTTCTTCAACTTAGTTGATTTTAATCGCACCGACGGTGTTTGCAAAACAGCGAGGACAACAGCAACAACAACAAATAATAGCCGGCAAGTGAATAAATAATGTCACACGAGATTATCGACCGGCTGCAGCCGCGGAACAGACGCGCGAGCGAGTGTAGGTAGGCAGGAGAGCCGTGCCAGGGGTGGCGGTGCAAAGGAGAGCAAACGATGAAGCGGAAAGGACTCGGAGAGAGGGAGAGAGGAGAGAGAGAGAAAAGGGGTGCGTGCTACGGGCCTGTCAGCTGCTGATCAATACAAGCAAGGCGACGTGCAAGGCCGCCGCCGCCGCCTCTCCGGCCATCCGTGTAGGCTAAATTCTCTCTCTCTCTCTCTCTCTCTCTCTCTCTCTCTCTCTCTCTCTCTCTCTCTCTCTCTCTCTTTCTACCCCTCTGTCTCGCTCCCTCTTAGTCTCCGGGTGGGCTTCTCCATCTCTCCGCATGAAGCAGCCCCCTTTCGGCCCGACTTGTTCGTTACATTATGTTTCGCCTCTTACTCCTGCACCGGCTCCCACGTACGCAAACTCGTTATCTCTCGGTCTCTCTTTCTCCCCCATCCCCGCCTCTCTCACTTCGTCTGCGGCGGGCTCGGCCCGCGCCCGGCTCTAAATTTTATTTCCTCCTTCGGCGCTAATCGCCCTCTCGCCGGATTCGCGCCCCGTCGGTCGAATTTCCGCACGGTACACGTTAGTCGGCGTTTTACTACCGTGATTTTTTTAGGGATAGGCTTATTGTCAATTACTTTTTTGGACTTCTACTGGATGACCAAATCCAATTATACATAAGTGAAAATTCACTTATATGAAAAATGAATAGTCACTTATTCTGAGTGGAAAGAAAGACCTTTGACTAAGTAAGCAAGTGATTATCCTCTTAGATTACTTCTTCATATTTGAAGGGCAAAGAATACCAACAATGTTAATCACTTAAATAAATAGAAAGCTTCGAGATAAGCTTGCATTACTGAAAATCGAGCATAAAGAAATTTTTCCAATCGTTTTTTACGCTTATATGATATTTGTCTGCGTGCGCTTCGTATTTTAACAAGAATTATTTAATCGTCGTTTTATGATGAAAAAAATTTAAAAAGATCTAAGACGCGATGTCTGCTTTGTGATGTTAATAGAAAATAACGAATTAGATACGCATCCTTCGCCACCGAGGACCAAATGCATTACGCGTCGGTTGATTTTCAGCCGCCCGCGCCTTTCTTTTTATTTCTCTCGTTACCCATAGGCGGAGCGGACGTGCCTCCCCAAGTCTGCGGGAGCCAGACGCGCACGAAATATTCGGCTCTTGCACGAGCGAACCGGCCCTGAAATTCGAGGCGCATGCGGGTCGTTGCGCCCGACGACGACGACGACGAGGGGAGAGAACCTTGGCCGAGAGAGAAATGGCAGACGGCTTAGCTCCTCGGTACTAATAGACGGGTTTGCTCAAATTTTGCTTGCTTTGTGTCGCATATGTTGTCGCTGAAATTTTGAACCTTATGGCGCGTAGAAAGAAGGAAATCGATGCTCGTGCCGCGCAATTGTTTGTTATTAGTTGTAGTGAACGAAGAATAAAGGTGCATATAATTATAGGCGCACGCATTGTTTACCTACCACCTGATGAAAGTTACTGATAACAGAGAAACCGTAGCCTACCAATACCTTGCCTTCTATGCAATGTTTTATTTTAATAATATCGATTATTAAAATAATAATTATTAATCGTGAAATTATAAGTTGATTTTCTAGTAATTAACTTATTATTCGAATTATCGTTTAACAGGCATAGCTAATAAATATCAGTTTGAATTTACTCGTCGTGTAAATTTTGACCTTATTTAAAAGACATCGCATTTAGCAACAGAAAAAATAAAGCACAGAAACAGTGGCGTCACGCAGTGAATGTCGCCGATGCTGGGTTAACGACTTGGAACCTCGACGCATGAAGAGACTCGTGTCTAAGCTCATCTCGAAAGTCGTCGACATAAGACCCTCGCACCGCGGTGTCTATCCTCTTCAATGATCCGATGGCATTTTAAGTGATCTCTGTGTCAACATTGCTGATTTTTCGATTCAGACTATTTATCACTTTTTAAAATAAATTAGTATCTGCGGTCCCAAGGAATCAGCAGAACATGTCCTATAACAATTGGAATAACGCACCAAAATGCGCCCGTATCCAGTGTTACGCGGTTGATCGATCAAACGGGAGAAAACGGGTCTCGCGCCCTATCGCCCGATAAGAATGATAATACGGGGTTAGTTGAATTCCCGTTCGAGCACAAAGGGACTAGGTTTGTTTGCAGAGGCACCGCTACAAAAAAAAGAAGCCTAGTCAGGGATGGCGGGATCGACCACGCGACAATAATTGATCTAATTGAGTTAGGCCCGCCGAGCTTTTTGATCCGTGCGAAGCAAACTGCCAGATGTCGATATGTCTGTCGAACTCGGGGATTTTCCAACTGAGCTAGGGTATTGTTGTAGGTTATTCGTCTCAATGTCTTGATAAGATTTAAATATTTCCCCTTCCGTGGATTAAACCACGGACGGACGTGATGAAAGTGTTTTAAAGGGAAGAAATTTAATTTGACTAGTAGGAAGTAGGTTTATTACTCGTGAGGTAGTACGAGCCGGCAATTGAGATGGGAACAAATCTACTGACACACTTTGCTATTGCTGTTAAATAGCAAATGCTCATGGGAACATGATGTGCTGCTTAGCTGAAGGTACTCACTTAGGTCTGTTTTCGTAGATTTAACAGAATGGCTTGACAAACATTGGAAAATGTGCTCCAATTTGAAAAATAAGTTTGAACATAGTTCGCATAATAGATCGTCACAGTCATTGGTGTAACTATGTTTCGAAAAATTCTAAAGTAATCTCTTTACTCTTATTCATAGCGGAATTGTAAATTCATCGCAACTTTTTGATATACAGAAAAAGTATTAAAAATAACCTAAAAAACGAAGCACTTTTAACGTAATTTTGTTTCACTAATATTTTTGCATTTCAACTTTTGCTACAATCAATTAATAGGTATAATAATACATTTGCTTTTTTTTCTTAATGTGCTCATTTTTAAACTAAAGTTTCAAAAAAAAAAAACAACAAATGAAATTTAAAATCCAAACCAAATTTTCATCTGATTTAAAAAATAAAAAAAGGAAGAAACTTTTAGTGCTAAATTTATAGAGGCAATAGCGCCCACGTGCCAGTATATTCCGTGCGTTTGAAATCCGTTAATTCGCAGCTTAGCGGCACCATCCGGCCGGTCGGCGTTCGGAAGCATTCGCTCGTTAGCTCTCGGCGTCGGCGGCGGCGGCGGCGGGTCCGGTGCGGCACGAGCCGCGCAGATGCCGGCCGATCGATGCCTCTCACCCGCGGGGAGAGGGGGAGGCGGCGGCCGCGCGCACCGGGCGGCTATAGAGCGCCAACGGTGTGTCGTCGCGCGTCGCCGACTGGCGCCGCCTCCAATCTCATTTTCCAACCCCGTGAGCGCGCTCGAGAAAGTGCACGCGACGCGCCGCGATAACGGACTTTTTTTTGCAGACGGCTGCCGGCTGTCGAGATCGCGCCAAGATTCGCTCGATTCGAGCTAAGAGGCTTTTTGATGGGTTAAAGAGGTTACGCGCGAGAGTAATGCAAGATCGTAGAATTAATGTAGACAGGAGGTATTTTGCGGAGCGATTTAATATTTAAGGGCTGAATAGGTTGATTTAAGATAATATTTTAGTATGAGAGAGTGAAAAAACAGGTGTATATTAAACAAATTTTTTTTTCCACGTTATCAGAGTATGTTATTTTATTATAAATTAAGATTTACTTATAGAATATAATAAAGTGGTACAAATTGGAGACAAACTGAAATTATGTCACCTCAACTATTGATCTTAATTCTATTTCCATAACAAATATCATATTTTTATCAACGAATAGTTTCATTATTTAATTTGAGAAATTATTTCATCTAAGTATTAACTTGGTTGGTAGCGTGCATTTAAAATTCCAATTTTATACTTTTTATTTACTCTGAAATAACCACGTCATAATTTTTACGCTGATAGTTTCTACGCGATCTCTAATCTAACCACCCTTAGCAAGCTGTAAAAATGTCATAATCGTATCGCACAGCAAGCCTTCGTAAGTATAAATTAAGCAGACAAGTGGTCTCATTTTTCATTCCTAAACAAGCCTTTCACACCCCCTAAATGAATTGAAGCCGCGAACGATCTCTAAAAGCTCGAGCGCGACGCGATAACGTCGGCTCGGGGCATCGACGTGTCGGGGGCGCGCATCGCCGTATGGTAGGGGCAAACAATAGCAGCGCCCGCTAATTCAGCCGCGTGCACACCGGAGCGCCACGTGTGCCCCGTTGACCCCCGGATGCGCGCGCGCGGGCCTCCTCGCTTGCACACGCGAAATATTCAACGGGCTCCTCCTCCCTCCCCGTCGTCGGCGCCGCTGTGCATCGGCATCGCCGCCGGCTCGGAGCCCGGTGTACGCGCGGCGACGCGCCGGGGTTATCGGACGCGCATGCGCACCCGCGCCAGGAGGCGGGGACCGTATGTGGGCTGTGACGTCGAATCGGTCAGAGCGCGATTACGAGGAATGTGTCAAGTGCGCGCGCGGGGCGTAAAAGCCGCTCACTCGCACGCTTCCTTCGCCCGCGCCGAGGGGACGAAGGTCGTTTACGAGGAAAGTCCATTCAGGCCGCCGCGGCCCTACTTTCTTCGCTCTTTCTTTCGTATTCGTTTACGCCCCGGTGCCTATTTTCGCGGTAGAAGCCCCCGTGGGCCTGTGTTAGTGTACGTTCCAGGGGAGACGGGAGTGGAGAGGTACGCGGGTGGGACATTGTCGCGGGCGACGTAAATTTTCGCCGTGTCACGGGCGATGAGCGCGCGGTTCTCTCGGTGCGCGAAAAAAAGCCGACCCACATACACCGGGGGCCAATCGGCGAAAATTGCCTTCGCGCGGCACGTGACGCACGCGACCCTCGTGTGTGCGTAGTCCCCCCTCCTCGTCTGTCTGATCCCCTGAATACGCGGAAGGGGGTTAATTGAGGTGTGAGAAGACCTCGCTACCGACGTTTAGCCCCGGCGAGGATAAGTACTTATCTCGGGCGCCGCGCTTTTTAGCGCACCCCATCGAAGTCGGGGTGTCTTAATGGAATTTTATGTGGTTTTTCGCGTGCGTCTAGCAGGGAGTAGTTGGTCTGATTTCTGGGCCGTTGGAATGATTTTTCAATAATTAGACTTTTAATTGATTTTTAATTGAGTACATTGATTGCGATGAAAATTAAGGGACCGTCGGCTTAGGGTGTAACTTAATAATTGGACTGAAATTACTCGAGAATTAATTTTTAATGAGGGAGATTAAATGGTATTTTACATAAATATAATGTTCGTATATACAGTGATATCTTACATATTTTTTTGATAATATATCAATGTTTTTGACGTTTAATTTTAACTTAATTTTTATAAGATAATATAAATTTTTTTCTATTAGAAATTAATTAAGATAAAGAGTTTTTCTAATAACTATCTCAAATTTCACGTCTGCGAAACCTCTATTTTTCGCAGCATCGAGGGCGAAGTGGAGTGTTAAACGAGTCATTCGAAACAATGAGTGACAGAAAAAAGCATAGTCCAAAGAACAAAACAACAAAGGAAGATTAAAAAGCGCACACTCGGCATACTACGTGCGCCACGATTAAGAGTTCAGTGTCGTTGTCTGAGAGGTGAATGCAACTTTTCGTCACGATAAGATATGAAAAGAAACGCAGCTTTTTCCTCACAATCAGTCGCAGCGCGAAGAATTCGAAATTAATGCTCCAATTTTCAATGAAAATATTCCAAGAATATTCCTAGAACACCTACTATACGAGTTTTTTTTTTTAATTTCTACTAAATATGATCTAAATATGAAAGAATATGAATATTCATTTATTCTTCGTTATAATGACGACTTATAACGTTAAAAGAGTAAATTTTCACTCTTTTATATTTAGAGGGTAACTAAAGAGAAATATTTAAATAATAATTTCGTCAACGTTGTGTCAAGACGTCAACGTTTTTCAAAAGATAATAATCTGCCAACTCGGTCGAGTCAAATTCAATAACTTTCGCTGCGCAAGAGCCGACGCCAAAAGGAGCAAATCTCGGATACACTTAATTTCGTGAATTTTCGCTCTCGTTGAGAACCTGTTAGCACGAGCCACGGAGGGAGGAGGAAGGTGGAAGGGAGACGAGAGAGACAGGAGCGCCGGCGCGGAGAGAGAAAGAGCGCGAGAGAGACGAGCAGCGACTGGAGGGGAACCGGAGGAGTAAAAAAGGAACAGGGGAACGGGTGGAACGAAGGAAAGGTGGCATTCCACGAAAGGCATGTAACCGAAGTACGAGCGAAGACACAATCCCGACGAGAGAGCGAGAGAGAAATTCCCAGCGGGTGATCCGGATCGTGCACGGAGAGAGGAGGATGCCTGAGGGCGGCCTCGCGTACCTTGCCCCTAAGGGCTAGACCACACTAGACGCCTAGGGATTCCATAGATTTACTGGTACCTTGTTTTTTTCGGGCTCATTGATTTTTCAGCAAAAAAAAAGTGAGAAAATTGGTTTAAGAGGTCTCTGTGAAGACTGTAACATGTGTCGCTTAGGGAAGACGCTAAGGATTTGTTCTACTGAGGATTAAAATTTTGTAAAATTGAAAGGACCTAAATGAATCACTAAAATGTTTGTTTATTTCAAAAGGAATTATTATAAAAGTTTGTTAAACAAAGTCATTCATAAATAAATAAAAAAGTATACAACTTATTGTTTTTTTGTCCAGAGCATTTGTTAATTAAATAGTGAAGTTAAAAAAGAATTCGAAATGATCGCTTAACCAATGCAAAAGATACGAAAGAGCCCAACATCTCCTTCGTCGAACGACCTAATCCGATCCTTCGTAAACTCGGAATATTGTGAACGCAGCCTAACAACCCATTTTCGCTCCTGCTCGCTCGCTGCCACATCTTCGCTCCTCCTCCTCGCTCCCGCGGCGCGGCGTTCCCCTGGCGACGGGCGCGAGCGCTCTTCTACGAGCCCACAGGATTTCGACTGTACACCCCATATACGCGATCAGGCCCGACGGTGTCGCACCCCCGCGTCCATCAATTCCTCCCGTACGCGCGGCGCCGTTACATTTTTCGCGTGGACAATTTGCGCCAGGGTAACGTTCGCGCTATCGCGATCCGACGAGCTTCCCTAATCTCTGAAGATTTACGGCTTCAGCGCTTTTTTTCTTTTCTCGTTTAACGAATTTCGATCTAATCAGTTTCATTGTTATTTTTTTGTGTGTAGAAAAGCAACTAAATGGTTCATCATTCAATGTAATGATAAACTAATACTATAAAAATTTAAATGTAGTGAGTGGAATAATACTATAAAAGTTTAAATGTAGTGAGTGGAGTAATTATACCTTTCCCGGTAAAAAGTGACCATTTTTACGAAATGATAAAGTGTGAAATGAATTTTTTGCGGATTCACTGCCACCGCGCCAACGGAGCAGCGTATAGGAAGTCGATTAGTAAACACAGACGATTAAAGCGCACGGAGCATCAGTGCAACATAAGCGTTTGTTCATTAGAAAATCTAGACGTGGAATCTCGCACGTAACTATCGCGTTACAATACACGGTCAGGCGCGTGCGCGCGGCATTAATATCCCGCGTTTTTAGTCCGACTTTCTCTCCCGTTGCGGCGCGCGTGCGTGACTCCGACATTGAAAAACAACGAGACCGGGAAAAGGCAATGGCTATACGCTCGAAGCGCGCGCACACACCCATGCCGAAGATTCGCCCGCGGGAAAACGAGTATAAGGCACGGCCAACGGGGCTTCTCGGTAAATTTTCCCCTGCACCTTTTTTTTTTGTCCACATTCGATCTGTATTTTATTTATTTAACTCTGGTTCAAAAACATGCGCATGCATTTATTTGTTTATCGCGTATACGCGGCGCTCGAACCTTGAATCAAGAAAGGAGTACGCAGAAGCTAGTAAATAAATGTATAAATTTTGCAGTTTATTCAACTGCATTCATGCGGACTGCGTAAGTTTCGCGCCGAGGCAGTCGTGCGTTAAAGCGAGCAAACATTTTTATTACCCCAGAGTTCTTTTTTTCATCCCGTTTCAATTGCTCTACGAATATTCCGAATAAACATTGAAGCAAAAAAAAAAAATCGTATGCAAAAATGTGCATCAAAGCTAGCACGTCCACAAAATGCGCGAGAATTCTCTTGCACGTAGAAACGAGAGGGGGCGAGGGCGCGCCGTCGGCCCGTAACCCCGGCGCGCGCGCATAATACGGGTCAGAGCGAAGCGGCGGCGTGGCGAGCCGATTAGCCCCTAATAAAGGACGTCCCACGCGTCAGCCTCCGCGCGCGCGCGCGCGTATAGCCCCACTCGATCGTTCCGCGGCGCGCGCGCGGCTTCTCCGTTTCTCCGACTGCCGGTCTCCCTCCCCCTTCTCCCTCCTACGCCGCGGTGGGGATTATCCTTTCTCCGTTCCGCGCGCGGGCCGGCGACGCTTGCGCGCTGGGAAGCGAGACGGAGAAACAACGTCCTCGGGTGCAAGGCTTTCACCTAGGCTGCCCGCTCGAGGAGAGAACCGCTGCCCGCCGCTGACTCTCCGAGCGCCTCCTTTTTCGTCGTGTTACGTACACCCGGTTTCTCGCGCGGATATAACGCGCCCAGAGCCCCGGCGTTACGACAGCGACGACTAACTGCTTTATCGCGCTCTCGACGTGTGCGTGAGCGCGGCGAGCGAACGAGCGAGCTCCTACCTGGTCGGAGTTTCTGCGCGTTTTCGAGAGTGGAAATTCACCGTGGAAAGCCTGGGAGCCTTGGGAGGCTTTTTACTCGATATGTGGTCCTGCATATTGTTCTGCTTCTGTTGCATCGTTGGGGCGCGAGAGAACGAATGAAATATGTTATTTTTATCATTGTTTCGGTTTCTTTAAGGAAAAATAGCCAAAAGAGCTACTTTCATGCTAAGTCTCTAAATTATCTCTTACTAATACAGTAAAAGCAATTCTTATAGACTATTCGTTATAGTAATGCTTAATGCATAGCGTATTTCTTAATTTTCTAAATATTTGTTATTGTTTTACATGTGAGTCTTAGATGAATAGTCACACTTAAAAATCAGAAACAACTGAATAAAATGGATCATTTGAAAACGCAATGAGGATTAAACAAGGCGCGAAAATTCAAAATTTCGAATTTTTGCAAAAGCTTATTTTGATAGTTTTAATTTTCCAAATGAAAGTTTTTTGAAAATCGACTAAAAGTAGTATAAAAAATCGTGCTTACTAATCAAAACCATCGCAGTTCAATCCACGTTTACGTAGCACACAATTAAAATCCAAAATACTTTATAATAAACAATACAAATTGTCATAAATTCCTCAACTCTTCCGGTACATTCAACTTATTATAAAAGCTCTTGGAATCAGCGACATTCAAGAACAACGGAATGGTTCCCCAGGCAGAATTTTTATATCGGACCGCATCCCTTCACGGCGCGGCTCGCAAAACGCAAGCACAACGTTGCACGCAGAGAATAGGCGAGAGAGATCCGCGCGAGTGAGATAACGCGTCGGAAGGAGTAGGGCGCGGGTATCCTCGGCGCACGTCCCTGGCTGCTGCCGCCGAGTGCGGCAGTCAAAGTCACTCTCGCATGCAAGGAGGAGAGAAAGAGATAGCCAGATAGATGGAGAGAGAGGGAGAGGAGGCCGGGAGAGCCTAGAATGCCTAGATTATACGCGCGCTGAAAACCGCCACGGCGAGGCCGGCGTGTCTCTGTTTCTCCTCTGTCTGCCGTGTCGTGTATACACACAAAGACGCGAGAAAGTTCACGGAGCCGAGAACGCAGGAGGAAGATCTCGACCCGGGAGAATCGTCTCCTCCTGCATGAGCTTCCAGACGATAATGTTTTTCTACTTCGAATTCGCGGGGCGGGTTTCCCTTCTTGTTTTCCCGAGTTCGTTGATTGATTCGTTGGGCTTGAAGTTTTAGAACAATAATTAATTGTTTTTGCTCGGTTCGCGGGAGCCCACGGAGAGCAATGCGATCCGTAGTTCTGCAAATTTCTGTTAGTACAGAGGACTCGAGCAAGAAAAGAAATCCTTCGGTGCCCGCGAACTGGATATACTACTTTATGAAGAATATGCAAAAACGTTGAAGTCTTTATTATGCACGACGGTTTTGCTGCAAGAACTCATGTACTCCAGGATCAGACAACGAAACCTCCGTTTTTTTCCGATATTATTTAGCTCGGAATTTTGAATAACTCGATATTTCCTCACATAGCATAGGTATTGCGCCGGTATGCAGGAAGCGCTAAGAAACAAGCGAGAATCAAGAATGTATCTCTCTGCGTTGCCCTTAGAATCTTGTCCTCGATAATAAACGCGTCATGACAAGCGCAATCCTCATTCTCCTTGAGAGAATGGAAAAGCCTTATAAAAGCCTTATACCCGGGAGAGCGACCGAAAACCCGAATTTGCGAATACAGTGTCAAAAAAGAGCAGAGAAAAATCCTATCGGCCGCTTCTCTTATTTTCTGGGATATTTGCCTTTACGAGGGAGAAAAAAAATTATCCCTTCTGAGAAATCCTCGCGAAAACTCAAATGTAATCTGGCACGGAGAAAGTCGGATTGCCTCCGCTTACGGCCTTGAACCCCCACGCTTTCCTCCTTTTCCCCAAAGCTGCTCCGAATTTTCCAACGGCGATGCTGCTAAATTTTTTTTTTGCGATATACTCGGATGCTATCTCCCGGCTACGTCAGTATAAGCGTCGCGCGGTCGTCGGAGGGACGGGTCGTTCGTGCGAGCTGCAGCGAATTCTCGAATAAAGTAGAGCATAGACTGTAATGAAGCGAGAAATCAAAGGAGTGGAGACTGTTACAAAGGCACAAAATGAGAGTCGTAGGAGGCGGACAAAAGGCGTCCGCTCTCCGCTCCTTTGATCTTCCCTCGGTCCCCTGCGATTCCGCGTGACGATCGAACGGTGGCTAATAGTTGACAAATACACCGCTTGCCAGACAAACAGAGCTTTAAACTTCGTATTTGCGATTGCCTTTATGAGGGTTTCTATTCACACCTTCATCAGAATCAATTTTTTCGCTTTCTGCGGTAATCAATCAAAATAGCAAAAATTAAAAATTTTCTTTTATTATTTCATCGTCAGTCATCATGAGTGAGATTATAAATTCAAGATATGTTTACACTATCAAAATAAATCTGTTTTGCGAACTAGGCAAATTCAGAATTTATTCAATATTTTTTATTAATAACAAATTATTTTTTCTTTTAAATTTTAATTCCGTTAATTAATAACATTCATAACTAAACACGATATAAATTGTGACTAACAAATATAAAAAGAAACCTGTAGCACAAGTTTAACCTCCCTCTTCGATGTAGAACTCGAAGAAATAAGGTCGACTCCTATATCTCACAATGAAGAAGACCGAAGCAGAAAAAGAATGACTGGAATGACCGAAAGAGTTTAGCAGCTTGGGCCGTGGCCGTTAATCGATAAAGAAAGTGCCCAAGAGATCGAAAAGAAGCCGAGCAAATTCTCGCGCTCCTGAACAAAAAAAAAAGACGTGTACACTCAAAGGATCGCGCCATGCATTGTACACAAGGCTGCGCACTTCCTCTTGCTGCGCTGCCTGAATTAAAAATTCTTTGTGTCAATGTTACGCGATTCTTCGAGAGCGAATGAAAAAAAGTAGTCCAGCACCGTGCGGTGGAAGGGAGCCGCGCAAAAATTGCGCATCGAGCGCACGTAACTGGCGATTCCTATATACGAGGTAACTGCGGCGGCGGCGAGGCCCGTGACACAGTTTCCAGACTCGCCTAAGCGCCTCGGCTCGACTCCCTCGGCGAAAGGAATGCAATACGCGCGCCGCGCTCTCCCGGGGCTGGGAGGGAAGGGAGGCCAGACAAGATGGAGATTGATCCGCTGGACCTGCGCCGACAGAGACGCGGGACGAGGAAGAGAATCTTGATCGACGATCGCCGATGTTCAGCTATGGATCTTCCTCTCCGAGATCCCGCCGTGATGATGATCCGACGCAATTCTTTTTCTTTCTTTATTTTGCATAAAACGGGAATCAGGATTCAATGATTTTCTTATTTAATTACTTATCCTCGTACTTATCGGTATACTTGGGATTCTGCTTTTTTTCTTCGCATTCCAGACAAGATGTTTTAATCAAAACTGATGCATGCGGATGCAAACAAATTACTAATTAGAGCCGCAGGTTGTTTTTTCTCATTTATGCAAATATATTTTTTACTAATAGCGTTTGCGAAATTGTACACTTTTCTTTAAAAGCAAATATATATAAATTATTGTTAAAATTGCTGCACAAAGAAAATTTTTACGCAAAAATCTCATAATAGTAGGACGATTAACTATATTGAAAGTTTTTAGGAGAATTTTTTTTTAATTATCATGATTTTCCTTACAAATTATGACAATTCCCTTTATAAATTAACTGAGTGGAATATGCTCCAACAACTACGATAATTGTTCCGTAGTTTTTACTTTTCTTATTTATACAGTTTTTCTCTTATATTTTTTTTGTATGTAAAAGAATTCGGAATTCGTATCTATATTATCTATAAATTGTGAAATAATCTAAAATTGAAATCAGGCACATCCTTCCTTTTGTCTCGTCAAAACGAGTCTAACTGCAAATGCCTAGTCTAGTCAGCTTTCTACGATCTCCATTCCATTTCGAAGGATTCCTCAATCAACCGCGAATAAACTGTGGCACTTCGTTCCCCACGCCGCGGCGTTGGCCCAGATCTAATTCACAGCATCTTACGAGCATTCCAGAGCGTCCGGAAGGGCAGTCGAGCGGAATTGAGTCGGAAGGAGACTCGCGCTTCCCCGTTTCATGAATGAATCAAGCGACGCGGCGGTGGCGGTGGCAACGGCGACACGTGAGTGCTGCCCGTTGTCGTCGAGTCGCGAGAAATCGATCGACTGCGAGAGTCTTCCCTTCCCCTTATACCCTCAGCCACGCTGATGAAGATTAACCTTGCCGTGTCAACTAATCGAGAATCGAGTGGCCAACGCATTAGGCATTTAATTTTTTTTATTCAATTTTTCTTTACTTTCGATCGTTTTGTATTTAAATTAGAGTCACGGTAACATTTTATTTATGTTTACTATAGTTAGTAATTCATTGAGCTCATATAGGCAGCTAGCCATCATTCCCAAATGTGTATAGAGCAATAATTTATGAAGAAAATAGAATGAACGAGTTTAAAGACGTCAGCATTTCAGTCGTATGTAAAAATATCCATATTCAGTGTTGTATTTTTACTTATTGACGTCATCGTTTAATATTTTCTTATTTATTATAATGCAGTACTTCGGCATTTCCAATAATTATACAAGTTTATCAAAAATTGAGGTAAAATTAAAAATTTACAATCTGTTTCTAAATTTACTAAAAATGCATCGCTGAAGCGGAAGATCAGAATTGGCTCATTATACTACGATTGGATCTCAATAAAGTATGAAATAATAAACTATCATTCGATCCCTAACAGCAAAAAGAATTCGTGAAGACCTCTTTCGTGTGACATCTGTGACAAAATTCACATAACAGAATTCTTGAAGAATTCCTTTTGCTGTTAGGGGATGATAAAAGAATTTTGCAATCAAATTTTATGCTTTCAAATAAAAATAATTGTTATCACTTAAATTTTCTTTTTCTCATTTTGCTATCTTAAATCGCTGACATTTAAATTAAATACTGCTTTTTAAGATCCCATAAATATGTCATTATTTTATTTTTATGGCTGTGCTTTTCTTTTTATTTTACGAATAATTGTTTGAATCGTATGTTATTGTGCAGAAGGTAAATAATTTTACCACATTCGGCGGTGTTGCGTAGAAAACCATACTGTCTATTTTGAAAAAAATCATCATTGATGGTTTTCTCGCCTGTTACGTTTGTTCTACTTCTATTAAAAAACAAATTTAATTTCTATCAATTAAACAGTCTCACATCGAATAAAGAAAGCTAGCACCGTAAGGCAAAACAAAATGAAAAACAACGTCTCTGAGCAAGTCCGGCGACTGCTCCTAGGCTTCGCTCGCCCCGGCGAAATCGCTACCTGGAAAGCACCTGCCGTCAACCGCGGCTCGACTCTTGTGTGCCGAGCTTAACGAGAGCAATCCCGCGGCTCGCCTCGCGCAACAAGTCAACGACTCCGGGCGAGCGCGCAAACACTAAGCGCGCGAGTAGAAAAAAGAATCGAGGAGAGGAAGCCGCGACGACGTCTCGCGTTCACGTCTCAATTCCGCGGGGGGGAGCGAGCAAGAGAGAGGGGCCCGTTCCTTCCTCCTGGTCGAGCGCGCGGCGCTGCTGGTGAACCCTAAGGGTCAACAACCGCCTCGGCGAGCTCTTTCTCTCACGAAAAGGAACGAACCTACGCTGCGGTTGTACGGAGCCGCTCTTCCCCCCCTCTAAAGCAGTACCCGCTTCTCCTTCTCCTCTACGTGGGATGCAACGTGACGAGTGTGCTTGGGTGATCTTCGGGAGTGCGTCAAAGGAAGGAGAAAGGTTTTCGTGGTAGTTTTTCATGTGCCGAGGAAAGAACGGGCTTTCGTTCAACAATGGAATATTATGATTTTCAATACTTTCCATGAGAGAGATTTCGTTTTATCACGCAAAACTTTATACCGTTCACGTAGACTTTTAGTTTTTATTAAAATTAGATAATTAAATTAAAATATTAAAAGAAAGGATGCACTCTCGATGAGTTTCAAAAAGATAAAAATTCGTACGTAAACGGAGTAATGAAACGATTTTGTTTGTGCTTTTGCGCGTAAATTTTTTTTTTACAATTAATCAATCTGCATAACAAAAAAACAATTAAATTTATTTCGCGAACAAAGCATTTTTTCTTGCGACTTTCTGAATATAAAACACCGACTCATTCACAAATTCGAGTGTAAGCTAAAGCCGCAGAAACAGTATCTTGAAATTTCAAGTCGGCTCCGAAACTACCAACCATATAGTAAAAACGGAGGAAGGCCTTGGGAGAGCGAGGTACGTAAACGTAAACTACTTCGGATATAAACCGGCGGCTAACGAATTCGTACGGAGAAACCGCGTCGGGCTCTCCCGTGCGCGAGCGAGCGAGTGGGAGAAAGAAGGAGCAGAGTCGCCGAGTAACTATATATTACACACCGGTTCGGCTCGTCGCCTTTTTTTCTTCCACCGGCGCGGCGCGCGCGCATGCTTGAATTCCGCGGCGCACCGAGCATCCTTGCCGACGAGCAGCAGCGCTAGCTTATAGGCGATCTCAATTTTCTGGACGCGGCGTTGAACGCCGAGAGCACGGCGCCACGGAGATAAGGGGGTGTGTAGGTGCGATCCACTTATTTCTCGATGCTCGATAACGAAAAAAAGGCGGAGCCAACGAGCGTAAGCAAGATAATTGGTTAATTGCAGTGGATCTGTTGAAAGGATGTGTTTTTGTTTGCGATTGGTCAGTGTTTTGTAAATACGAATATTTTTGGATGAAATTGTGAAATCATTTCCGTTCAAAATATATTTGTTACTCTTTTTTTGAATGGCCAAATTAATTGCGTTAAATTTAACTAACTGAAATTGCATATGACTTTTATTTATTTATAAACGTGACTCTTAATGTCAGTGAATAGTGAGTATTTTGATTTAGAACTGTGACCAGTAGGGGAAATTAATAAACAATAAAATTAAAATACGCTATACCCGCATTTGTTTATTAACTTATTGTTATATTAAAAATGTTAATTAACCCTAACGCAGGTGGAAGTTCTAGAGTGGCAAGTGAATGTAATTTAATTAATGTAGTGTAATTGATTTTGATAAAATAAATTTTTATAATAAATTTCGTGATGAGAGGTACATTGAAATTAATTACAGGATTTGCGAATGATTGAATACCGTATATTTGTACATGAAATAATTTTAGCTTGTTTGCTTTTAATAATTATTATCAAATATTATTATAAAGTAAATATAAATTCAATTTATAAAAAACAATACAATTAAATTTAAACCTCAAATACTGAGTAAAATCAAAATTAAAATAAATTGATTTTTTTTTAATTTTACCAAATAAATCATACATAGATTTACAGTGCTGTTTAGGATACACCTGGGATAAGTGCCTGCATCTATTTTTAAATCTTTCAGTTTGTTAGCTAAGAGTAAATACTAAGCAACAGACGGCACACCTGTCGGTTCATTCTCCAAGCACGTAGAGGAATGTTACGTTTGCTTTGTCCACCAAGAATCAATTTGTCATCGCAGTCAACCCATTAACAAATTAAATTATTGTTTGCTAAAAATTTACCCGAGCTACTAAATTTGCTATCGCCTCGCTCCACTTAACCGGCATTCCGCTCTCGTTTTTTCCCCTCAATCTGTTTAGTTAGCATAGCGGGCTCTCGAGGAGCTTTTCAATTCTTCCGATGTCTCGCGAGCGTCATTTGTCGAATTACTCGGGGAGGGAGGGAGCAGGGCGCGCAAAAAAAAAGGCGCATTCTCGGGGCTTCGGCGAGGGAGCGCGAGCCGTCGCAGAGGGAGAAAGTGCGCGGGAGTCGGCACGAGAGAGAGAAAAGGGAAATCGAGTCGATATACATTCGCAGAGGACGCAGGAGAGAGGATTCGAGTACAAGGCGGCGCGCGTATGTACACAGGGACGAGTGCTCGCTGTCCTCCTTCCTTCCTTCCGCGCGACTCGGAGGGGAAGCTTCTCGGCTGAAGGTGTGCTAGAGGGGAGGCTTGCCAAGTTTACGTGCCGTTGCCTCCCTTTTCTTTCTCCCCCTTACGAGTACCTTTTCGCGAGTCGTACTCGCCGGGTTGAGACGCAACCCGGCGTTTTTTTCTTTCTAGAATACGATGAAAATGTATTTTGACGAGCGAGCTAGCGGTTACGCTTATTTCATTCAAACGCGCGGAGCCCCGAGATAAGATTGCGATCGCGTAATTTCTGATAAGGCAAACATCTGCGAAATTATATACACGTAGCAATCTTATATCTTAATTTTAGAAAAAATTTCTTTCAAGCGCGACTAAATATCGAGATATTTTAGCGAAAACGGTGTATCCAGTATCGAGTGGAGCGATTTGCAGATGCGCTGAAGAAGCCGCAAACGTGCGAAAATATTGCCCACCCGACCCAGTACCTTATGGTGCGGAGCGCTCGATTCTTTTTATCCTTTTCGCGTTGCATGGATCTGACTGAAATTTTACGGTCGAAGTGTTTCCCGACGCCTTCGTAATTTTCAGAGCCGGGAGAGAGAATGTACGTTCGGCGGAGCCGTATTTTACGCGGCTTGCTTTATTGGACAACGCGTTTTACGAGGCTGCAGGAAGGTTGTGTTTTTGCTTTGCTTTTCAATGTAGCTGCGTGATATTACAAGGTTATTATATGGACTCTGATTGTTCGACAAGTAAATTGTTGCTGTTTACGCTCCGCATTGATAACGAGCCAATTTTTTTTAATTCACGCTCATTTGTCGTTCTTAGCGACGTTTCAGCGGCAGGATTTTGGTTTGCTTTCTTTTTTTTTAGTGGCAGCCAAGGTAAATCGCAGTAATTTGGATCTAGTGATTTCGCTTAGTTTATGAGACGAATAAATATAAATGTTGTTAGTACGTAGAGTTTGAATTACCTAAGTAATTAAGGAAAAAACTAGAGTTTGTGTAATAAAACTATGTGCTTACGAAAATTACTTGGAAAAAGCAGTGTAATAGACGAAAGATAATGCAAAAAGGCCGCCTTTCTGGATTGTAATTCAACGATCGCACGATAACAAGTACCAGATAATTTTTTCCCACCGTATATCCCCGCGAATTAAATTGAATTTACTGTACGCGGTGCACACACGGCGCATCACCGGCTTCAATTAAATTTTCTTACGCGCAGCCTCGTGCCCGACAAAAGGGGCAAAAAGGAGGAGAGAAAGAGGAGAGAGCGGCGACACTTATCGTAAATTTGCGAAGAAACATTCTAACAGCGCAGCGACGCCCGACTCCCGAGCCCCGTGGCGAGCGCGCGAAAGAAGGACGTAAAGGCGCGTGCGCTCGCGATGGATTTCACAAGGTTAAAAGCTGCACGAAAAACACACGCGAAGGCGAAATCGCCGCGCATTTTTCCTCTTGTCGCTCACTCCTTTTAAGCCATGTTCGGCACTGGCATTTCCATCGAGCGCTCGGCCGACTCCGAAATTAACAAACAAATTCGTCGCGCGGGGCCTTGCTGGAACGCCGTCGAAGGTACAAAAGAATGCATCGTCCAAGGAGGCGCTGATTTACTCGCTGCGCCGTGAAGCTCTGATTTATGACGTACAAATGTTTTTACGATCATAACAATAAGCTGTCGACGTTGCTGAATCGTCCCGCGAACTCGATATCTAAGTAGCACACTTTTCGACTCACTGTGCGAATGTTCTTTGCCTTACGTAGCTGGAGTATCAACTTTCATTCAAGAGTGAAGGAAAAAAAATCTTATGCTATAGGTATTTCAGGAATAATCAAAGGAATTCAAGAGATGTACATTATAAGTGAAGAATTTGATTTGAGCAGCTCAATGATTTTGAACGTGAAGAATTTGATTTGAGCAGCTTAATTATTTTAGAACGATATTTATCTCACGATGAGTACATGAGATAACTGAATAAACGATTGGAAGCCTAAGAACACTTTCAAAAAATACCGTTACACCGCTCGTGAGATTACTCGAAATAAGCGAGCAGCGTTAAGTCGAGTTAATTACCTGCAACAAAAATTCCGAGGAGTGTTTCAATAATTAAAGCGTGGAAATGGTGAATTTCCTACAAAACGGGCAGAAACGACAGCGCGAGAGAAAAGAAAAAAAGTCGGCAAACTCTAACCTAAAAATCACCGCGACCTTATCCGCCACTAATTGTTCGTTATCTAAAATAGCGCCGTGTATACAAAAAGCAGCGCGGCAACGAGCTAATTGCCCGTGGGCTCCAGAGGCAACGTCGAGGCGGTGGTGTATACAGCGTCGCGTTACATGCCTGCGGAATCTCGCCCGAGATGCATGGGATATCGAATTGCGCCTGTCGTCCTGTCTCCTCCTGCGATCCGCCTCCGTCGGGCCGCACACCGGCCCCCACATACACGCTTTTTCTCGCGGGCCTCTCGAAATTTCGAGGTTACATCTTCGGCGGGATCGGCGCTGTGTACGGCCCTGTCGTCGCGTGTCATCGCCGTCGTCGTCAACAACGCGGTAAATAAGAGGACCGCGTAACATGGCGGATTTCGAGCGGTTCCCGAAAAAACAACAGTGCCCGCGCGAAATTCCGAGAACCGCTGCTCCAAAACATCCGAGATCATCGAGAGCGCGGGCAGCGCGAGGGAGACGGAGACAGACTTGTAGACTGGGAGAGGGAGAGAAAAAAAGAGGCACAAGAAACATGGCGGCTTATTCGCGGGGAAACTCGCACTTTCCTCGCGCCGATTTCCCAGCGGCGCGGAAGGAGGAAGCGAGGGACGCGCGGGGAGGGCCGGGTCTCGGCCTCGGTACTCACCAAGGCAAAGAAGTTGGTGTGGCAGTCCTCCAAGCTGGCGCCGTTAGTCTGATGCGAGGGGTGCGTCATGGCTTCTCCTCCATCCTCCTGGCTCTCGGCTCACTGAAAAACCCGCCTGCGTCCGTGACACTAGGTCCGATACCGGGGTAACCTCGGCGTCCTCGTCCTGCGCCCGTCCCCGGCGACCCGAGGCGACGTCGAGGCGCGGCGGGAGGGGAGGGGAGGACTGGTCGCGCGCACGCACACACACACCGGGGAGGGGGAGCGCGCGCGCGCGAGAGCAGTAACTGCGTGCACTCGAGGCCTTCCTGAGACGCGCGCGCGCGCGCACTCGCGGCACACTAACACACACTTGGCTGCACCTCGGGCGTTGAGGTTATGTTTGTCGGGGGCGGTTATCCTGGGGACGCGACGCCCGGTCGCCGCTGCTGCACCGCCGCGGCGCGGCGCATCTTCACTCCCCTGCTCGTCTCGCCGACGACTTATTCACCGCACGGCACACACGGAACACACACTGACGCGGTCTCGGGAGGTGGTGCGCGCACTAGGTGCGGAGGCTCGGACACCTCGGCACTGCGCTTCTACGGGCTGTTCGTGCACCTCTTGCGCAGGGCGCTCTCGGCTCTCTCCGCTCGCTCGCGGCTCTCGATGGCGACTGTAAAATGGCGGACGCGCCAGCAGCGCGAGAGAGAGCCAGCCAGCCACAGCAGCAGCTCGGTTGCGGCTAGGTACGCTTGTCCTTGTTTTGCTCCCGAGGGCCTCCACGGCGTTGCCGGATCTCGCAACGGCCGGGACGCGACATCTACTGGCCGCCCAAGCGCGACTGCTCCGTTTCTGCTTGCGCCGCTTGCGGAGTGCGGACAGTTGCGGAGCTTCAGCTTGTTTTGTGTTGTTGCTCCTTTATTTTTATTATTTTCGAGACGCCGAGTGAATCGTGGAGAATCACTGTGCGATAGTGACGGCCGCGGTCAAATTAGTTTATGGTACACTCATGTATTTTGAGTTTTGTTTGATTCTCGGCTTTTTTAGATTATCATCTCATATTTTGGAGCGCTATTGATTTTTGAACACAAACTTTTGTACACCTTATAAAACTTTGTATATAAGTCTGGATGAATTGTTGATTCAGTAGTCTTCTTATATTTTAATAGTTTATAATACTTTGATTTAATGGGGCTATGCTTAAGTCAATTTTTTTAGTATTTTCTGTATGAAAATTTAACAGTATTGTTGCAATATTTAAAAGTACAGTTATAACACAAAACTTTTACAGAGATCTTCAATACTGATACAGCAGCAATATCTTGGGGTCTTTGTTTTTAATATTATATTTTATTTGAAGTTAGATTTGTTTTTAATACTTTATGAACCCCTAAATGTTTATTAATTTTCTGTTTTTAATACTGAGACTGTGCCTATAAAAAACATATGTCAGCATACTATTTTTTAATTTATAATTTCATTTTGCACAAGTTATTTTGATAAAACATTCAGTGGCTATGAGTTTATACTCATCCCTTTGAAAAGTATTATTGTACTTTGAGTCCAATTTGTGCTATTTATTTTTTCCTTGTCAAAGTCATCATAGAGTGATTCATTGCAGGAGGTTTCAAAGCGGTGACTAACTTTACAATCAGTATTTTGTTCACACAGTTCACCTTAAATTCTAAATAATTACACAAATATTTTGATTGTTTACAGATAATTTTAACTGAGTCAATTCACTAAACAATTATTATTCACTAACCAGTTATCTCTTCTATATGATAACCCATACTTAAAATTCCAGTTTAAGTACAAGTAATTTTGAAGTTAGGATATCTTATCTTTGTTCAGTAAAGATACAGTTTCTCACAGAAAAATTGTAAATCTAGTGGCTAAAACGCGTTGAATCTGCTGATACGTCGCAGAAACATTCACCGTCGGTCGTCGATCTGCCGTGGAAAAGTGGAGCGAGCCGACGACACGGTGTCCGCTATAAGGTACTCCGGCGAGGGACCGCGGGGCGCTTTAAAAAGGCCGGAGGCTGATGCAGCGGCAACGCCGCTCGGCGCGCGCCGACTGCGGCGACGACCATAGAGATAACGACGAACCGTCGGCTAAGTAGCAGCGGCGGCGGCAGTAGTTGGCCCCCGCAGACTCAACATGGCGGCGCTCGCGAGACATGCTCTCCTCGGCGGCGTCCTGGCCCGCTCCTCGCCGATCCTGGCACGCAGCACGGTTAGTCCAGCGTTGAGTACGGCCGACCCCGGCGACGTCGGTGCGGCCCGCGGGCCCCGCCGGCTACTGTCCCCCTTGGCACGCGGCTCGCCAGCCGCGACCATAACCTCACTAAAGTCACGCTCGGCCCCCGCGCCGTGTTTCAGGGCGTTCTCCTGGTTCCGGTGCGTACCAAGGTGAAGAAGCCGCCGCAGAAGCCCCAGAAGAAGGCCACCGTCGAGTCGGTCATGTCGTCGATCGAGGCCAAGGGGTGAGTATTTGCGGCTAGGTGCCTGCGGGAAGAGGTCGGAGCCGACGACGTGTGCTTGAGGCGCGGCGCCGCGACTATCGTGCGCGAAACACACGTACGGTGACACGGTGTGCGAATTGTACGCGTGTGTGCGTACACCGCGAACAGCCATGTTGCGCCTCTCCTTCCACGTCCGCGCGACCGCCTCCCCTTCGGTGGCGGTAAGCCTCCGCGCGCCGCGGAAAAAGAGAGCGCCTACGGGATTATTACGCGAGCCTTGCTTTTTCTTGTTTACGTCGTTCGACCCGTGACGCGCTTGTTTTGTTTCCTCCAGGTCCGGGAGAGGTCGGTTGACAAACATGTTGATAAGGATAAGGGTAGTATTTTGAGATTACGTTTTATTTCGTTTTCATTACAAACAATGTTGCTGGATAACTGAAGAGTTGTTTAAACTGTCAGTTATTTCTATATTTTTTAAAATCTTACGAAAATATGGAGCTGAAAAGAATATTAAATAAATTAATTTACAAAGGTATCTCTGTTTTAAAAGATTTTTATTGTTTATTTTATTTATACATTCAATGTTTTCTTTCCTACAAATCTCATGATGTTAAAGTAATAATTAAATTGATAACACGGCTTTGTTTTGTTATGATTTAAATCAACAATAAAAAGGGGAGCTACGCTGTAATAAACTTTTAAATTAATTTTAATGCCTTTACATCCTAATACACAGGAACACCCAGTAGTATTACAATAATCTGATTTAAAACTCGCATATCACTTTATTGCTCGTAATCAGGTAGTTATTGATAAAATAGGGTTTTTTTACGAGGTAGCCGCTCGTTAAAATTCGAAAGGTACTCGTAAACATTTTACAACCTTAGCACTTCACAAAAAATAGTATATCCGCGCAATTAAACTTGTGATTCATCGCGAATAATCCAAAACTGATTTCTAATTTTGGCAGAATAAAAAATTTTAAGTGCGCATTGTCCAGCGGTTTACAGTGCGATCGAAAACCCGCGGTACAATGCAATCTTGAAATCTCCGAAGACCCCTTTTTTCAAGCCGTCGTTAGACTTCGGCTAAATTGAGTACAAAGTGATTGGCTATTGTGGAAGGCCGCTCGGGGTTCCAGTGCGCGGGGCGTATGCACGTGCATAAACGGGGGGTTACACTTCAAGTAACTTAGAGCCTCCTTTCCCTCGCGATAAAAGACGAGGCCCGCAGCTATCTTTTTTGCGCTCGTTTATTTTTATTTGCTTACGCAGGTTTACAAAGAAATTTTTTTTTCCTTCGGAAGATCTTTGTTTTTTTACAAAAATGTGTTTCAGTTATTTTTTATACAAAAATAGTTTGTTAAACATAAAATAATGAAATAAAGAGCTAATAAAATTGTATTTTTTTCTACAGAAATAATAAATGATTTTTTGTATTATTTTAATGAATTTTAATTAAATTGATAGCCTCTTGAGTTTAGTATTTCTTACAGCAATGACTTGACGTTATTTTAAAATTTACTCTTGTATACACGGTCTTTATAAACTCATCGTCATCTTCAATCGGAGCGTATGAGGACGTGGATTATTATCCATATACCTCTTTAAGGATTAAAAAAAGGGAAAGCGTAATTATAAAAAAGAAGCTTGAAAATTCGAATCCGGTGAAGATGCGGCGAAGCGCCGGTACCGGGTCGAGCGTCGCGCGGCAAGCGATGGATTAGATAGATCGCGCTCGTGGGGCTCGCCTTTTCCTATTGTCCGCGCGATATCTCCTCCTCCGCGCCCTTTCGTCACCGCTGACGTAACGCGAGCGCGCCCGCGTTGCCGGTGATCACGGCTTTTTGCTTTCCTTACGCCCGGTGTTTTTATGCCACGCCGCTGGAAATGCTCGGAGGCTCGCGCTCGACGGGGCCTTTGCAATTCACTCACAGCAAATTTTAAGAGTTATCGTCGGCGATGGGAGCTCGTTTCCCTCATTATATGCTGCAGGTTTCACTGGCTGTTGGGGCGGTGAAATCTAATAAAATGCTGGGTGGTCGACGCTCAGAAGAGAGTGAATTTTTTTTAGAAAGAATTCGATGGAAACTATGCAATTCGTTAAAGTCTACTCGTGCAGTAATAATATCCTTTGGCTAATTTCAGCATTTGATGTATTTCAACCAATATTAAAGCATATAAAAATAATTCATTTAAATATTTAATAAAAGCCAAAAAAAATTTCGTTAGATGCAGGCTTTTTACATTTCAAATAATTCAACATAAATCTTACTAAATGATTGTTCTTAACTATTCGATCAAAGATGAAAAGCCGACACTTTTCATCGGCATCGAAACCGGGACTTTCTCCGGCGTCGGAATTCGAGGGCGAACACTAGCGGAGGAAGAGAGGAGGGAGCAGGAAAAAAGAAGTCTCCCCATCGACGGGAGTCTCGTGCGATAAGCCCCATGGAAAAAAGAAGCGTGTGCGCGGCCAAAAATAGGCGGGCGCACAGCACGCGTCTTCGGGTGCGAGCAACGCGCGCAAGATCCCACGCGGGTTATTCATTCCATGATGAATAAGGAGAGAATTTTTTCATAAAAATTGTGTTATTCTCAAAAAATTCTCTTTAATAAAAAAAAAGAACGGTGTACTCAGAAATTATTAGATCTTTAAGTGTCTTTAATGAATGATTAATGAAGGGAGTATAATTGATTGAACTTGAACAATCATTAATGTTAAATATTATTACAATTGCAATCAGGAATCCCTCGATTATAGGCATCGATGAAGTTCACGGCAGTGGCACGCGCGCTACTGCCGGTGTTGTTATGATCGCTGAAGCAATTGTATTATCAGATTCCCGGGGATAACATGGTAGTTAGGTCGACTAATGTTTGCCCTGGTTTTGGCATGTTTTGCATTGTTTTCCTGGGGTTTTATAGGTGTGATATTAATGAGGTGCTACATGTGGTCATAGAAAATTCGTTTATGGGAGAGAAAGTCTGATAAAATATGTGCAATTTTTTAACTGAAAAATTTATAATTGGCAAAACTTCACTATTTTATTATTGAAAAATATAATAAAAAGGGATCGTATTTTATAGATTGCCTGTAAGAGAAGTGTCGATATAGTGAATCAGTAATTTTCCAATTCGATAAAGGATAATAGGACGGAATTATGTAGTGTGACTGAGTGTGTTCGGTGTGAAAGCCCTAAAAGACAATTTTTTTAATATTTCAGATCACTGAATATATAGTAACTTATATAAACTTGGAGAGGGAAATTGTAAATAATCTTCGAGATTTTTAAACTGAATCGAAAGTATCTTAGGCTTTTGGCTCTTATAAAACTACGGTTTATGACATTTTTTATTTCCTCTTGTGGAACGTACGTAAATTTCTTGCATCATTGAATGGCCAATTGCAATATTTTCATTCCCGCGTCGGGAGAGAATGATACTTTAGGCCCGAAGAGGAGAAAACAACGGCAAATAATGCACCTCTCATCCCGCAAAAACTTATTTTCCATGAAAACAACGACACTTCACAAGCGACGGAGCGAAAAACCATCAGAATCAAAGAAAAAAAAATATGAACAACAATTCGGCCGGTGTCGGCACGCGGCATAGGTACGCGCGCACTCGAAGGGTTCGGTTCTAGGGGCCACCACCGTACGGGCGCGCGCCGACACATCGATCCCGCTCGCCTCCTCCCCGCTAAAAGCGCGGCCTCCCACTCTATCCCTCCGCGCCATTTTCCCGCCCCGGCGACGGTGGGGGAGGGATGTAAATGCGAAAAGTTTGGCGCGCGCGCGCCGCCACACCGGCGGCCGGTCATACGCAGCCACTCGAGCGCGCCGGCGATTCTATTGATTCCCGGCGTGCAAAATCAATGGGCTGAGTGTGCCCGCCCGTGGACCCCACCTCCATCACCGCCCACGTGAGCCGGCGCTTTTCGGCTTTCATTGAAGAGTCCGATGACCGATTACGGGGTTCATCTTCGCGGCTAAGAGGCGCGCGGCGGAGGAGTGACCGAGCGGTCATTCGTTGCAATTAAGCGTGGCCTTTCATTTGGTCGCTTTTATTTCGCGTTTTCGTTAGGTTGTAGAATGGTTCATCGTTTCGTGCTTTCCGTTTTTACGCTGATCATATTGTGGGTGATAAGTATCAGAAATATATTTTGGTACACGTATTTTTAAATATCAAAGGGAATCCACTAGATAAAGAGCTTGATGTTATTTCTGCGTTACGCGCTCAAATTTCTTATCAGCTTGACATTCGTATAATGCATCCATTTGTGTGACAAGTGTTATAAGCTACTTTGAAAAATTTTAATATTTTATGAATGAAGGAATTTTTAGTTTGTCAAGCTTGTTTTGTTGCAAAAAAATTAGCAGAATAAAGTAAGAGCCAAGCTTAATTCAAATGAATACCTTCTCATAAATTTCACTCAAACGTTCCATAAAATATTTTCCTTTTAAATAAAAATCCAGCGAATTCTTTTCTATTTCAAATTTATATATATGTATAAATGATAAAACTTTTCTGCTCGGCTTTCGTAACCGAAATTAAACATACCTTACTGCATTCTATACATCGCAAGCACTGCGACACGCGAGTATCTAAAAAGACCTTTTGAATTTCGCGGCCTCGACAAAGCTCCCACGGGTTTGAACGAGGCTTTCAAGCATCAGTCGCGCCGGAGTCTCCGCGTGCATCGGACAAGCAACTTTTTTCCTTATGGTGACAAACGAGTTCACAACGCCGTCTGAAAAGAATCAACATTTAAGAAATAGTGTAGCGTTTCAATAAAATATAAAGATTATTATATGTGCACGAGAAAATTTTTTGCACATGATTCACATTTTCTCCTAATTTGAAATACAGGATTAATAAAATTCACGTAGATTTGGCTTTTGTATTCGTTATGGCATTTGCAATAAATTCATTAAAAATATCACTATTAAGGGCATGAAGTTTATCATCCGAATATTTTGCTTAGTGCAATTCATGCGATACACATTACTTGAATGCCTCCAAAAATATTGATTTCATATTATGGTAAAAATGATTAGTGTGATACAAAGGATGAATTATATAACATCAATATACAATCCTTTTCAAAATATTGTAGTAGAACAGACAGAGCTGATCCTAATTTATCATGCCTACACTAGGCTAAATCCTAAATTCGTACGTAAATGAATAGATTATGTTCTTTGATGTTGATCCTTCTTGGTTAACACTGTATACTGTAATGGGTCTTCAATAGCTTGTCCTGAGTGCGTAGCAGTGTGCACAATCAAACATAATTCATAACTGATCGCAATACAAGCATAATTGCATAGGAATATTATATTCAACAAATTCTATACTTGAATTACATCAATCACCAGTAAATAATTTATTTACTTGCCAATTGATAAGAGCTGAGCTTTTATCACATCTGTAATAAGTACGAGAAGCTACATCCCGACACGTCGCGCGATAGTGACATCTACACAGATAAAAAGAATTCTTCGTGGCAAAGTCGCTGACTTAATAGTTAATGAATGTGACTTTAAATGCCACCAAATGATTAGGAATTAACA
>JAXIUT010000048.1:12194008-12251462 GCA_035586675.1 Eurytoma californica
ACCACTGATGTAAATTTCTGATTTAAGCATATTGCCTATTTGTAAATAGGATTTAATCGATTCTTCTGAGTAGGGTTTATAGTATAGTTTGTCTTGGCGCTATGGCCTTCTCCACTTGAACTTAATCGATGTAATTTGCTTAGATCGGTGTACTATTGCGAATTGAGGATTAAAATTTGCCAAATAATGCACAATTATATGACTGACGTATTCGACGCTTTCACGTCAAGCAGTTATTATCCGACATTTTTAAAAGTAAATTTTTATTATGCGTTAAATTCTAAATTTGACGATTGTATCCGATGTATTAATTTCATCAGAATGCACCGGTGACGTCAAATTGCAAGAGAAAGGTTTCATTGAATCGTCGCGCTTTTTGCTAGATTTGAATGTGTCGAATTAAAATCAGCTGACTTAAACAGATTTAAAGGCAATTAATAAAGCGAACGTAATAATAAAAAGAAAAAATAAATGAAATTCGAAGGCTGTACACCGAGCGTGTAATTTCTCAGTACCTCAAGTATTATTATGACTAATATAATTATTACGAATTTTAAAAGATCTATTGTACACTGTTATGATTCTTACTGTTTATCCGCCGCGCATCTGGCGTCATTTTAATAAAATTAAATGACTCGCAAACATATATATAATAATTATCGCGGAAATCCGTGCGATTTGCAGGATACAATTGTACGCGTTGACGCAGTCGTTGATCATAGGATGTAAATATTAACGGAAGAGGATAAGCGGTAGAACTATGTTAAGTCCCTGGAGGAGTAAAGCTCTACACCAAGGAGAACCTCGACAGTCTTGTGGATTGGTAATTGAAACAAAATCTATAAATCTTGTATGCATCCTCTGCAATAAATATTTTACTCAACAAAAAATCTTTTTTGTCTTCAGATATAATTTATATATATGCATATTCCGATTTTTAGTATTATTTATTGGGTACGAGTTAAGCGCTTTATTTTCATTATTAGAAATTTTTTTAAATAAAGTTTAAACAATTTCATTGAAGTAAAACAGCTTTTCTTAAACAAATTTGCGTATTTAAGATTGAATGTTGGTACTTATAGATTTGGCATTTAAATTTATAAAACTAAGTTTATAAAATAACAGAAAACATAAATTATATTACAAAATTATAGGATTTCAACAATTTCTTTGCAATTTGCATTGAGAAAGTAAATCGTTAGATTTAAATTATTTTGAAGTAATTGGTATAAAAATACATTTTGTAACTTAATAAAATCTTTCAATTCATAAAAAATATTTTTATTATCAGAAAATATTTATTTACAATATTTTATATACATTCTGCATCATTCTCAACCTTTACCCAAAATTAAAAGTCATAATTGTAACAAGCCATAAATTCTACAATTAAAAACGTAAATTACGTAAACCTAAACTGTCAAATAGATAATTTTTTTTTTAATAATATCAGATCAAAACTGTTGGTACGTCTTGTACGTTACTTAGAAGAAAGTATCCATCTAAATAATACTAGCCTGACCCAACGGCATCGGCGACAGACTTGTGTCCATCACGTTCGAGTAATGCAGCGAGTTCTCGCTTGATTTTTGATACGATCGGCGGACCGTAGTAAGCAAAGGAGGTGTAAATCTGCACTAAAGAGGCACCTGCCTTGATTTTTTCATAAGCGTCCGCTCCATCGAAAATTCCTCCTACTCCAATTATCGGTATACGACCCTTCGTAAGCCTGTGCATGTCACTGATCATCTGCGTCGATAGCTGCGAAACTGGCGCACCGCTCAAACCGCCCATTTCTTCTTTATTCTGTTAACAAAAACACATTAACAATTAAATCTGCTCAAAGGAAAGGCGTTTGATTCAAAACACAAATTAAAAAAATACAGTGAATATTGGATCAAGCAAATTCCTGCGAAGAATAAGGTTTTGTTGCATACTTACGGGGTTGGTTAAATTTTCACGGCTAAGAGTAGTATTGGAGACGACAATTCCATCGACTTTGGTAGCACTTCGGAGCACAACGTCGGCGACGTCCTTACGCTCCTCCTCAGATAAATCCGGCGCCAGTTTTAAGAGAAGCGGCGGCCTTTTCTCCGTTTCAGCTCTTGCCTCGTTTACCCTCGTCAACAGGTGTTCGAGTTCCCTGCGGCCTTGTAAATTGCGAAGTCCCGGCGTATTTGGGCTGGACACATTGACCACAAAGTAATCTGCAACATCGGAGAACCTGTGTATTCCAGCGACATAGTCCGCGGCCGCGTCTTCGCTTTCTTTGTTTTTTCCAAGGTTCACCCCCACAAGACCCTTAAAGCCGGAGTCTCGCAGAGACTGCAATCGTTCGTGCACAGCATCGTGGCCTGCGCTGTTAAATCCGTAGCGATTTATGATAGCCCGGTCCTCTGACAGTCGAAATACTCGCGGTCGTGGATTACCTGGCTGTGGTTTTGGTGTCACCGAACCTTAAATTATAAGAATGTTTATTTGTAAATTGATTAACTTAGCATTAACTCTGTAGTTTTAAATAAAAGATCTGTTTTACCTATTTCTACAAAGCCAAAGCCCATTTTGTGTAAACCTTCAACAGCTTCCGCATCCTTATCAAAACCAGCAGCTATGCCAATGGGATTGTCAAAATTCAAACCCAATAAGTTTGCATTGAGCACGGGTGGATCTGCAATTTTTTGGGTAGGTACCAGTCCAAACTTGACAGATACAATAGCTAAACGATGAGCTGTCTCTGGATTTACCAAGCGAACCAAGGGCATAGCAAAATCATTGTAAAATTTCTCATTGCCTTGGTACAGGCATATACCAGTGAACAATAATCCTGCACCTGCCGATACTCCCAATAAGGACTTCAATTTTCTCAAATTGTTATACCCTGCTATATATTTCGCCATGTTGCAACTAATTGAAATTATTGAAACAATTTTGATTTGAAATAAAGTGAGTTTAAAATAACAACTCTTTAGTGTTTAGTTTGACTGACCTTGTAATCAAAATGAGTTTATCACATACTACTACATTTATATTTGATTAAAAGCAGTAATTTTTTCTACATAAACCTTTTTATCTTCTTTACTATGCTATCGGCATTATTTATAAAATTGTTAAGGTTATGTTTGTTGATCCGGAACCGTATCTATGCATGCACGTGTTTCCTAGGGAATTTATCAAAATTTTAGGGATTTAATTGATGTTAAATAAATAACCATAAAGGCGGGAAAATTTTAAACATCTTGCAGAAATACAGTTTAATGCAAAGATTAAAACATGACACATAGTCTTACATTATTTTCCTCTTAGCCACAGATATATATAAATTTAATCGATTATCTCATTATTATTGTTTGTATGATTTCTTTAAACTGCTTGGAAAACTCAATGACAATGTGAGCAGATTTTGGAGGTATGACTTCCAGTTGATGTGGTAGTACCCTAAAGATGTGCTTGTAAACATAACCTAAAAAGAGTGCGATTTCCTCAATCACGAAATTTTAGATGTTTGTCTCTTAATAAGATACATTTCTTCTTTTTTTAATTAGAGTTATCTTAGACTCATTTTTTCAATCGATGAAACAAATATTTTTTTACAGTAACGAAATAATAGTTCACAGTGCCACATTCATTAAATTGAATAATTTATAAAGTATATCTATACTTATGTCAGGTTTTCCATTTTTAATTAATATTGCAATGTTTTGATAAAAGAACGATTTAACTATAAAATCTGTGATATATTTTCATATTCAATGTCCTGACACAAAATAAAATAAACGTAATATATGTACACAAAAAATTAGATAACATTTTAATAATATAAATATGAAAAATTGCTATTATAATAATGCCAATAAAAGAAATGTATAATACTCTCACTCACATAAAAAATGGCAAGAATACATTTATCTGTGATAAGAAATCTAAAATTTTTATGGTAAGCAAATTTTCTACTTGTTTCAGAATAGTATATTTTTTATAAATTGATATTTATTAATTTAACTATTTTCTTTCAGTCCCAATTTCAGTTTGATATTATTGAAACTTCGCATAACATTCAAAACATTATTCTACAATCATTATTTAGATTGGAATTATGTTTGCGATACTTTATTAGAGCCAATTTTATGGTTTGTAGAAAATTTTACTGCTTGTCTTGGACCAGTAAGTATTCCTTAAAAGTTAAATGAAACATTCATACAACAAATAAAATATTTGCGTCAAACTATTTTTTAGGTATTTGTAGTAATGGTCAGTTTATTGACAGCTTTAATAGTCTATATTGCATATTATGTAGGCTTTCCATATTGGTGGGAGAAAAGTCCAAAATTTACCATAATTTTATTAATTGTTGGAAACTGGTTGCTAGTTAATGTCTGTTTTCATTATTATATGGGAGTTAATGTACCAGCAGGATATCCACCAAAGGGTGGACTTATTCCTGAAGCTGTTAGTATTTGTAAAAAATGCATTAAACCAAAGCCACCAAGAACACATCATTGTTCTATTTGTAATAAATGTGTGTTGAAAATGGACCATCATTGCCGTATCCTTTAACTTTAATATCTAAATACAATCATTAAATAAACATAAAATTCCCTGACTCATTCCTATAGCTTGGCTCAATAATTGTGTGGGCTACTTTAATCATAGGTATTTCTTTCAGTATATGGCATTTACAGTAGCAGGAATAATATTTATTATAATATTTGGAATACAACTAGCATATGAAGAATTTTTCCTTTCTCCTGAACCAGAATTGGATGGCCATCCAGTTCGTATTAATAATTCAGAAATCATTCCAGTGGTACAGAAACTTGTATAGTTGCATGAAAAAAATTAAAAGCTACTTTTATTAAACGAAAATGTCAAACTTTTACAGACTGAATCACTGGAACATCTTAGTCAAGAGGAACGTGATGAAATTGCAAGACAAGCAGCTGAGAGAAAAGAAACTGAATATAAAAGAAAGTTGATCGTGCTAGCAGCTCTGATATGCGTAGCTACACTTGCAGCCCTTGGTGCTTTAACCTGGTGGCATGCTGGTTTGATCTCCAGAGGAGAAACAAGCATTGAGTCTCATATCAATAGCTCTTTAGAGAAAAAGTACAAAGCTCAGGGAAAGAAATACAAAAATCCTTACAACTTTGGTCAGAGAGAAAACTGGAATCTCTTTTTAGGCTTGAAAACCAGGTAAAATATTTCTCTTAAGAATATTAAGAAACTAAACTAAATTATTCTTTTGATAATTAATAAAGTAATTGATATTTAATATTTTTCCAGAACCTGGTGGCATTTGTTATTTCCTTCAACGCATGGACCTTATGGAGATGGTCTCATATGGGACACAGCAGATATAGAAAAGATATCTTGATATGAAGTGTGTGTAAAATGAAATGTTTCAAGTGATGTCAGAAGATTATAATTTTCATCGGTGAAAAAACTTTGATATTTGTACAACTGCATTGTGTGATCTATTTAAATAATCTAAATTTTTCCATGTTTTGTAAAATTACAAAATAATGAATAACAATAATTATAAAAAAGATAATGCTCAAATTATACTTCCAGTAAATAATAAAATAATACAATGTTTTTCCATAATTTTGTAGACTTTAAATTATTTGAGAATTCCCTACCAACATTAAAAGATCATTAAAAAAAAGTAAAAAAACCGTGCGAGTCACCTTGTCTTTCTCTAACACAAATTCTAAGTGCATCTTCTGTCTTTGTTCTTGTATGTCTCTTCAAAGAGTCGGGATTTTCTTGCACCGTGCAACGCATGTAAGTGAGATAGCTTTCTCCAGTTCTCCCCCTACTCCGATGAGTCCGAAGGCCCGAAATAAGTACCCCTCCCACTAACCAAGTAAATGGGACGGCCCTTTAAGTATTACCTGCCCGTATACCAGTACCAGTAAATATGCAGGTGCGGCGTTTTTAAAGTCCGTTGATGCGCATGCGCAGTTTGGACCCGAAGGGCCCGCCAGTCGGGATTCTGCATGCGCGAGGGAGCTGCGAGCAGGTCGCGAGGAAAAAAGACGAGATTTGGCGGCAGACGCGGCTTCGGCGTTTCGCTCGCTGCACTCGTTCCGCGAACCCACGCTGCGCCGCACCAGTCCACTCGGGCATCTCCTGCACCGCCACTGGCCCCGCTGGAAGCGGAGGGTCCGGATCAACAGGCCTGCCTCCCGTCCCCACAGTGCAATAGATATATTTAGGATTAAATTAGTATAGTGGCGGCTAGCAGTCGTGGGCAACGGCGACGCGCAAGAGGTCTGTGCTCCGGCCTCGGGTAGTGTTTTTAACGAAGAAACTGGAGTCAATAAAATGACGGGGGGAGGACCGTTATTTTCGAATTCGCAGGAAACAGCCTTGTATAACAGCCTTGGATGGAACGATGACTTTAAAAATCTTAAAGATGAAATGTGAGTAACACTCGGCGCATAACCTCTTGCGATCTCTATTGCCCCTCCCCCCTCTCCTTTCGCGGCTGAAAAAACACGCACGGACTTGCATCATCTCCTTGAGCGCACCCTTTTCGCTTATTAGTACTACTTATTAGGCAGCAGTGCCTCGAAGGGAAGAACTTGGCCGTACACTTAGCATCTTTCTTCGTGCATTACTTTATTTTTCGCTTGTTTCGGGGTGCCTTTTCCCAAGGACAATCGTTGTTTCTTTGTTACGTCCTGCACCCCCCCATTTTGACTTTGCGTTTTCTAAGAGAAGATCCTACGATGTGGTGGTGGGAAAAGAAATTTAATGGTCTATATTATTACAAAGTTATTTATAGGTAAAGTTATTGAAAAAATACTTCATTTTATTTGGTAACACAATTGAGATGAAAGAAAATAATTTTATATTCAATATTTTTTATATTTACAAATAGAAGTAGCTGAATTTATATAATTCACAAAAAAGTGGTGTTGATGCATGTAATAAACAATTGGATGACAGTTATTAGTTTTTACATAAAAGATACGGTGGGTCTATTCGCACATAAATCCACATATTTTACGTGAATTTAACCAATAATCCAAGTACCCCTGCAACCGAATTTGCATTTACGTGGATATGCGTGGATTTAAGATTTACATGGATTTAACCAATAACCCAAGTACCCCTGTAGCCGTATTTGCATTTACGTGGATATATGTGGATTTAAGATTTACATGGATATATGTGTATATACATTGATTTATGTTGATTTTTGTAGATTTTGTCTTATATCACACACAATAGACACACCGTAAAAGATATTTGCAAAAATAGGTATCTTATAATGTTGCAATATTCTATATTCAATATCTAATAATTCAATTACCTATCCACAAATCAATCAAGCATATTTACTTAAAGTTTCTTGTCAGGATCTTATATTTTCAAAGTTTAATGTTCTTTTATTATTGGTTTGTTAGCCACATTAATCTGTATGTACCTCCCATATACAGTCAACTGCAATAATTTTTAGAACATCCTTATAAATTGTGATTTAGTATATACAAATGATGGTTAAAAAAGTATTGATATCCTCAAAAAATACAAAGTAATAACAAGTCTCCAATGCTATTTTTTTTTAATTTTTAAACACATTCTGTAAGAAATTATTTCAATCAAGTGTGTACAGTTGCCTTTATTTAGTACGCTAAGTCCTGTGATACTGTAATCTAATTTCTAATTTTTTTTTTTTTCAGTGATATCGATCCATTCCACTTTCCAATGGACAATCTTTCCCAGGAAATTAATAGTCAAGGTTTTGTTAATTCAAATAATTTTGATAACCAACAATCACTGGATACCACCAAGTATCCATTACAACACACAATAGGTGCGATGCAACAAAATACAGTTACACCTATTTTAGGAAAAGAAGAGTTTGCTGGACCTCTGAATTTCCAACTTATTTTGAATGATCAAAACAGTGGTAAACACTGGGTTGTAAGTATCAATTTTGTATTTTATTAAAAAACAAAGTATGAACTTAAATTCAATTCAAAATTTTTCTATTTTCTAGTTTTCTGAAAAGTTATCCAAAGTGTTTATACACATGGAAGAAGTTCTACCATTACAGTTTCAGTGGACTCCACCCACTGATGGGCTATGGGTGAGAGCCACAATGGTATATAAATTAGATCAGCACAGGTCTCAACCTGTCACTAGGTGCCATAATCATATGGCACCAGACAATAACAGCAATAGAAATATTGATCCAAAGCACTTAAAGCATGTAATAAGATGCTTACACAATACTAGTACATATGATGAAAATCATACCAATGGACACTTATCAGTTTTAGTACCGCTAGGAATGCCTGAAGCTGGGGTTCATAATGTACCCATGGATTTTCGTTTTTTTTGTAAAAATAGCTGTACCTCAGGAATGAATCGTCGAGCAACTGAGGTCATTTTTACATTAGAAAATGAACAAAGCCAGATTTTAGGCAGGCGAAAGTTAGAAGTTCGCGTTTGTAGTTGTCCAAAACGCGACAAAGAAAAGGAGGAGAATGAATTGGACAGTTCTTCAAAAATTGGACCTGGCAAAAAAAGGAAACTGATGTCATCTGCCTCCCCTGCCCCTCCACCAGGGAAGAAAATAGCTATTGATAATAAGGTTTATGCATTAAATTTGAATATTGTAGGTCATGAAAATGTTCAGAAAGTCATAAAATATGCATACGATGTAATGGCAGGATCTGCCTATAAATCTGGGAACTATGAACATTATAAACCTTACATGGATGAAGCTTTAAAAAAATGTCCATAGTAACTTTACTTTTGTTTGTATGAGGATATAAGATACCAATCCACTAATTACGTTTTATTAAAATATGAAAATTTATTCAAATTTTTTTATTTTTGAATGTAACTTTTTATTATGTTATTTCTTGATTTATGAAGTGAATCTGAAATTTCAAATTTGTTATAGTAATTTAAATATGATTAAATTGCAATACTACTGAAATTGTGACAAAGAGATATAAAATCAGAAAAATGTTATTTTACACTTGTTGATAGGTATTATACATCCTCAATTCAAACAAGCATGCATTTTTAAATATTTTTAGTTTTTATATTTTATTTTATTATTACTTTTTACTGTTTCGCAAGTAAGATGTTAGAATTTAAACTATCATTCCAGCTCAGCAATACTTTAATGTTTAAATCATGTATAGATTTAAGCATTGAGCTGATTAAGAGTAACAATTTTTTATATATATAATAAGAACGATCTCCAGTGCCAGAATTACTTTGACGTGCCTGTTGCAAGACAAATGTTACTTAATAAATAGTTTTATTATTAAAACAATTGTTTTTACATTATATTTCGTTACACTTTGACGCATCCTTCATCAACATCGAGTTCGATGAGCGAAATGTCAATTGAAGACGGGAAAAAATTGTCCGGCAAGACTGCCACATGGTAGGGTAAAAGTTCAAATGGTTCACGGAGACTGACAACTTCTTTCCGTAACTGTATTTCGGAATCGTCTTTTGTTGATCCATGCAAAATCCATTCCCAGCAGATGCCACAATTCGACTCGGGGTTGGATAGCCAGAATTTACCATTGTCGTACTAAAAATAAAATTGTTCTAATTAAGTTTTTACTTCTGAAAATTGTATACGTTAGTGACATTGAGTCTCGAGCTTAAAAGAGGCCTTTAGATGATAAGTTGTAAATGTAAGGCGATTTTGAAACGTACAACTTTTTATATTTTCACAAAAGAAAGTGCATGTAATTTTTTACCAACGAAACAAATTTCAAAGTGACTATTTTTTATCTGTATAAATTAATGTAGCACGATTAAAAAAATGAATTGTTATGTAAGTTTACAATTTACCATGTGATAAATAGCAAATGTAAAATTTAATAAAGGGATATCAAAGTTTTTCAAATACTCGGATAGTTCAATTAAACAGCATCCATCATTCCAATAAATCCCGTAATACCTGAACTATAAATATTTCGCCCTTATGGTGCATAATGTAAAGAGCGTCTTGAAATGGAAGCGGAATGGGCAGCGTAATTTTCTTATTGTAAAAATGCACGAGTGGTCCGGGATGCTGGGCGCTCAAGTGATCCACGAGGCCCTCCAGATTGATCGGTTCCCTGCAACCGGTGCGCTCCCTCCAAGGGCAGCACAATCTACCGCTCGTCATCGACTCGGTCGATCCTCCCCAAACCGGAGTCTACAGAATAGGAAAAAACAACGAAAACAAAATGTATAAATTATATCATCTTAATATTCAACTTCAGTCCAACTGTTTTATACAATTGGTTGAACTACCGAGAAACTTATTGGAAATATAAATATATTTCAGATAGAAGAAAATGAGACCTGCGGCACACTGAGATACGTCGGCGAATTGAGCTCAGCGAGGGATCCCTCCGCGGGGCTGTCGGCGGGACTGTCAGCGGGGCTGCTACCGTGATTGTTGAGCTCTCCCGTGCTGGCGGACTTCCTGCGATCGTAGAGCCTCAACAGCCACCTCCGGCCGTACAGGAGATTGCCGTCCATGGCGCAGGTGCCGGCGCCCGTCGGCAGGCTCTCGGTCGAGGCGTTGCGCTCGTCCGGCCTCTGCTTGCTCATCAGCATCCTGGTGAGGAGGTGTCGCGGCCCCTTGCCACCGAAGAGGCGGTGCTGCTTGCGGCCCGCGGGGGCGGAGGCCGCCGCGCCGAAGATGCCGTCACGCAGCGAGCGGCCCTCTAGCCCCGGGTCCAGGAGGGCGTCCGCGAGGACGCGGTGCGACTTGTCGGCCAGGAGGCAGCGACCCTGGCCGAGCCGCACGCGGCACACCGGGCAACGCGCCGCCTTAGGCCGGCAGCCCGAGCACAGCAGGTGGCCGTGGACGCACTGCGACACCGGCGGCGAGGCGCTCTCAAGGCACACCGGGCACTCCAACGCCTTCACCACGCCCGACACCGCCAACACCAGGCGCTGCGCCACCTCCGGTAGCGGGCCTTCCAACAGCGTGCCCTTAGAATTGAGTCGAGTGTCAATGCTCTTATCACGATTTTCATTCATTCTCGCCTATACCACGGTGAATCATGCCAGTCGTACTTAAGTTCTGTGGTTTTATAAGATGCACTTTATTCATTCATAATTTAAAAAGGAGAATTCAAAAACAAAATTTTAATTGGAACGATGTTTTTAACGTTAAAAATAAATTTAAAAGTCGAACAGTCTTTATGCAGTTTTGATTGTGCTGTTATTAGGGGTACCAACGAGGCCGCGCTGTTTTAGCGCGATTTTAATTTTATAAGCATTAGCTTTGCGCAACAACTTGCAGATCATACTTCTTTTTTTTTTTCATTAACAAGAAAGACATTAGTAAAAGGTATTTTTTCATAATTCCAATTTTTTTAAAGCTTTCAAAAAAATTAAAGTGCGTCGCGTGTTTGATGAATAATGAAGAATTCCAGGGCCAAGCTTTCACGCATTTCTGCAGTTTTACAATAGCAGCAGTGCTGCAAAACTTTATTTGTGTCAAATTTTATCTTAGTAATAAATAACCGGTGATCGGTAATATATTTATCTCTTGACGTTAAAAAAAAAAATTCAATGCGTTAAGTAGCATTACTGTCTGATCCGTTCTAGGCTCGCTGGACTCCCGGCAGCTCTTCTCAAGGGAGGTCAAATCAGCGTCGTCGGCTCGGTGCAGGGATTTGGCCGGTCGTCGCCAGATGCTCAAGCTCACTCGCTCGTTCTTGCCGATCAGGTAGGCGATGTCCTTCATCTCGAGGCCCAGAACGTCTCGACCGTCGATCTCGAGCAAACAGTCCCCGGACCTGATGACGCACCAATTACCTTCATTTTATTACGCTCGACATAAAATCGCTGAATCATTAACCATCACAAGATCCATCACGCCTGAATAAAAGTTTCGGTGCTGTAACTTTAAAAAGCAGTAAACGGGGAATAGGTACGATTTTTTAAGTACATTTGAACTGGAAAAATAACTACTGACATTAAACTTAGGCCATTTGTTCTATAAAATTTATTTATATTAAATAAAAAAACGTTATTTATAATCTACAATATGTATTTTGTAACGTAATATTTTATAACTGCCACATTATTTCTGATAGATATAGGAAAAATCATTTCATTCAAGTGGAAAAATTGAGCCATTTTAAGCTCTACTTATTCAGTCCAGCTAAAAACATCCGATTATAACGGATAAGAAAATTAATTGGTTTAATTTCCAGTAGAAAATGATTATATATTATTAGCAGAAAATGATTATGTATATTCAAGCGAATTGCTAATGGGCTACCAGATTTATTACGATTAATTAGTAACAATTTTGAATTAATTGGAATATTTAAATTTTGATAACAAATCAGTAATTCGCTTTAAATCATTTTTATATAATAATTTTTTTGCAAGAATTAAGATTTCCCATTTAAACCGATCGTTTTTTATCTATTTTAATCAGTTGCTTTTAGCAGTGATTTTCCACTCGGGTCATTTTTAATTTTTTCACATTATGATTGCTAAAGTACGAATTACAAGATTAAACAAAAAGATGGGTGTATCATTCGACTTAAGAAAAAAAAAAGTTTATATACTTGAGTCCAGAAATCTCAGCACTGCTTCCACTCTCCACGGAACGAATCCAGGGATAAGGATCCCACTTAGACCTGACGAGATGAAAGCCGTGCGACCGGCGACCCTGTGACGTCTCTCTCGAGTTCGAATTGTCCAGCACCACCTCCTCCCTGCCGATCGAGATGATCGGTCTGATCGGCTCGTCCACGTCGCGGTCCATTGTATCCACCGACTAATCTTTCCTTGCAAAAAAAAATACACGAGACTGGAAAGGGACGCGCCGGTTTGGAGTCGCGCGGAAAACTGAGCGCGCGGTGCCGACGAGCGTCCAGGTAAAAGTGGCCGCTCGCCTTCACCTAAATTCATGGCGCGCTGCGGCCTTGACCGTAGGACCCGCAGTCTCCGCTTCCCCCCTCGGGCGGAATTTATCTGTATGCCGCGCGCGGGCCGTAAAGCGCGTTTCGCGATCGGCGATCATACACTCCCCCCCTCTCGCGAGATTTAAAGACGGCACCTTCGCGGAATTCACAAACGCGGCGATTTCTTATTTTTAGATCGATTGCAAACGGCCATGCCTCATCGGCAATCCCCCGGAGTATACGCGCGCGCGCAATTGAATCCGTGCGCGACGATCGGCAAGGGGTTTTACTGCTTCTTGTTTCGCCTTTTCTTCTACGGAGGATCGGGAGTGTTTCGGGGAGTGGTTTCAGTGAGGCGGGCATGTATACAACGTACAAACGCTTTCGGTAAAAGCCTGCGATTCTCGATTTCATTTATTTATCTTGAATCTCTTTGACACTGTACATTTTACATACAAAATACATATCTACATGTTACGAGTTGTTCTCATGGTCGCCTTCATTACAATTACACGGATGTTCTCTCTCTTTCTAAATAAAAATCTGGAAATTCAACGAAGGCGCGCAGTAATGATCCGCACAACTATTATATACGTTAAAAAAGGGGGGTTACATTATTCGAACTTTACAAAATGGTATATCGGGTGTTCGATGTAGCTAATTAATTACGTAGTTTGCAATAGGGAATGCCTCGGTGAAAACAAAGGTATCACGTACAAAAATCGTTGGAAGGCATTGATTCTGTCGCTCTGTTTTCACTGCTGTAAAACAATGATATGTATACAACAATACGTTTCGCACGATTCTTTTCAAAATAAATCTCGAACGAACAAAGTGTTTGATTATACAAAGAAATTCCCATGGAAAACATTTTGTACTTTTGTACTTTGTTGTCTCGTATATTCCTACACTAAAGAAGCGTATTTCAAAATGCGCGCGATCCGCGCCGGCGCTTTGGCAAATTGGCAAGTGTTGTTTCGATTCGTACGCACGCCGAATTACAAATCTGTGAGAAAACGCAAAGAAATTTCTTATTTTTTTTTTCACGCTCTTTCGCTACTCGCTGATGATATGCAGTAGTGCAGTCTGCATTTTTAACAGGTTTGTGCAATCGTGACAACACGCACACCTGATACAAAAGTTCGACGGAAAACGCACGAATTTCGAAATACCTCCTAAGCCACTCGATAACAATCTATTTCTTTAGAGATTGAGCAAGGATTATATTGATTATTTTATACTCAAAGGTATTAATTCAAAATTAAGGTGTAAATGATGTTTTCGTTTCAACTGCGTTGGGCTTGACGAGAAAAAAAGAATTTTTACTAGTACTCAACGACTTGGATAAGTATGTTCAATATACATAATTATTATCCGTTGCGATAATTTTGAATTAGTTCTTTTAAGCGTTTTCAATGTCGAAATTACAATTTTAATTAATTTTCTTATACTATTTCCTTAAGATAATTTTGAATTTCAGATTGTGTTTTCAAGATGCTTAGGTATTTACTTGATCAGCTTGAAAATTATCATTAGTATAAATATTTCTGAAAACGGAACAATTTATTTATGTAAGCGTTTGAAATTCTTACAGTAAATTTATACCTGGTTTAAAGAAGAAAGCTTTTAAAATGTATTGCATGTTGAAATTAACAGAAAATTGTTTAAAAAATATAAGCTCTAAAAATCACATGTTACATTAAAAAACGCAGTTTTTAAAATTCTAATAAAGTATACACAGTATATTTTTTGAATAGTCTTTCTTTTGCACATACAGTAATAATAAAAAATAAAAGAAAGTACAATAGAACATTACGTTTACCTCCGTAGTGTACTTTTTTAACTGTATAACTGTGTACTCGTTATAATTTACGTTTAAAAAATTGATCGAAAAAAATTTAACTGCCAGCTAACAATGATTACACGAATTGATAACACAATTATTATATGAACTAAGTATATACAGATAAATTCATATACAAATAAAAGCTATACTCTAGATGGAAAATAAATTAAATATTAAAAGCAAGATTGATTGTATCAAGAAAATGTAGATAAATTTTCAATTATAATTACAAGAACGCTATGGAGGCAATAACAAAATATTCCTTGCATTTCACTCTGGAAGTGTCCACTCAGGCGCCAGTTGGACCATCATCACTCATCCTCATTACCAGTCTTGGGCTTGCTTTCGAGACATCTCCACCAGAGTCCCCCATTAAACTTAACTGTGAGTCCCCGCTCCCGGACTGCACGCTACTGATACAAAATATTGAGACATTGATTGAGGGTGTAGACAGTAGCATGAGCTGTGGCCTTGAGAAGGAGGAGCTCCGGGTCCAGGTTCAGATTGGAGGCTTCAATGGAATGAGCAAGGGACTGGCTTTGTTTCTCAGCCTTATTAAGCTGCTCGCGGCAGTTAGCAAATGCATCCAACACCTCGAGCTTCGCCACTGAATTACCGCCACGGAGGCTGCTTGAATGTTCCCTTGGGGGCAGTGGTGGATGGCTGCTGGCAATTGCCCGTGTGTACATCTCTGTTACAGCTCGCAACTTGTCCACCCACTCTTGTCGGGCTCGTGCATCTGTTGCACGCAGTTTTATCATATCACCTGTGTAGAAAAATCATTCTTTTAAACATTGATCAAAGAATTACATAAAAAATTACATACAATAATTCAGCTTGTTTCGTTAATTGCTGTACAAGTCGTATAAACATGTCAAGAAGAGCTAAAAATCATTGCTACTTATCTAATTTCTTTAAATAAATTTATGATTTAATAATTTGAATATACATTGTTATACTATCATTTTAATTGATCATTGTATATATACATCTACTATGTATCAAACCATTCAATGCTATGCAAATCAAATATATATATATATATACGATTTTTTCTTGAATATCAAATGAAAATAAAATAAATTGATAATTTAAAATTACTAAATCTAATAAATTATATATTTACAATAATTGTTATAAATAAATCAGAATTAAATAAAATATAATAAATTTTAGAGGTTACCTGTCGCTGAATTAACAGTAAATGTATTAGAGTCCTCATCACTAGGTGCGATAACAGCTCCGGCAAGATAAATTGAACATCTAGGCCTTTGACTTTTCTCTAATTCGCTTAGAAAGTAATGAAGTTCACCAGTTTCTGGACTTAAAATGAACCAGCGATACTGCCATCCTTTCATAGCATTTGTATACTTGTGAAGTAAACCCTCGTAAGGGTACCTGCTCTGAACACTCATTGTTTACTTTCTCAAATAATCTTCTTCTCTATCAAGTAATACCCACTGCTATTTACAGCTGGAGATCATTTTCAAGCTATTCCACTGAGAATGTACTATGGATAATCAGCTGTTATTTACTTGAGTGAAATCTAGGTTCTAATATTTACAATCCATTCCTAAATAATAACTGTTAGTTTACAAACTCTTTTTAACGAAAGATTTAATTCGGTTATTACAATTGCACAAAATTCTTTTATGGAAAACGACTGAAATACAATCTGAGAGACATTTTTCCCAAATATCTTAATCGTGAATATCGTGATAATTGAAGATAAAAGCCCTCTGGTGGAATACCAGTGTATTAGCACGGCAAAGTCAAAATAATAATAAATTTGAATTTCTTTAAGAAATAAGAAATAAAAAAATTAAAAAATTTAAAAAAAAAAATTTAAAATTTAAAAAATTTAATTTTATTAAATTTCTTTATAAAATAAGAAATTTTCTTATTTTCCGATTTCCTTTTCTTTCCACCTTTCTAATCCACCCACGCTTTTGCTATTCCGTATTCCAGTTTTCCAGTCTAATATTCCAATTTTACCGACATTAAATTTTACCGAAAATCATTAAATATTTTCCTTATTGTATTTCACAGTAAATATTTGAATTATAGTCACAGTATATAAACTAATGTTAACTAAACATTTTTTATTAAAAATACATATTTTATCTTAATGTACTTTAAAATTATGGAAATAAAGGTAAAAGAAAAAGTAGTTGAAAATCGTAATTTTGTATTATAATGTTGTTTAACAAGGATGAAATGGATCCTAAATAATAACTAAAAATTAGGAAACGCTTTAAAAATACTTTATTAAAAAACATTTTCTTAAAAATACTGGTAATACTATGACCATAGTTATAAAAGAAAGAAATTATAAAACGAATTACTACAAATTTGACTAAATTAATCGCGATTACTTAAATGAAGCCTTAACTTCTAACGAAATTATAATCTTTTGGTACAAGCTCCTTAATTCTCAGTCCAACAATAAAACTTCAATGATTAACAATCTTTGAGGCTTGTTCACCATACGTCAACAGTGCTTTTTTATACTTGTTATAAAAATTAAAAGTTTTTATAAAATAATAAAACGTTATTTAACCTACATAAATAATAGACTCATTTATGCAGCAAATTAAATGTACTATTCAAATCAGTATTAATTAACTAAATAAAGTAATTCTTATGATTAAATAAGCTTTTCTTGCATTAGCGCTTCACGTAATGCTGGTATGTCAATGTTAAATGCTCCATCATCCTCTACACTAATGATTTTAATTTCACAGATTTCATTTGGTGTAAGAATATCATTTATCCTTTGTGAAATTTTGCTGGTGAATTTCTCTGGTGGTATTATAGCTATATAATATAAAAAATAATTAAAAAATAAAATTTGTTTTTAAATTAAAATTTTAATAAAATAGAAAAAGTAACTTACGAGATATATTGCACATGGTACCATATGCTCCAATTTTGAGGAAATCTTCGGCGAAGATACGAATGTCTTTATGGTTAACGAGCTCTGTATTACCATAATCAACAAAGAATATTCGACTTTCTTTGGAAGTTGCACTAGATTCTAGACACAACGCTCGGTAAAAGTCGTCTAGATATTTGGCTATACAAAGCTCGTTATCCCGTGGAATGTAATGATCTGGTGTCGCCTCCACATACTTTGTAATCTGTAATCATTTTTATGAATCATATATGCCTATATTTATTTAAATGGACAATAAGAAGTTGATTAAAATTAAAATGAAAAATTTATATATTTAATTATCTTACCTGTTTTGCCATTTGTTCTTGAATAGCAGCGACAGCTTCATAATCATTTGGACCAAAAAAGATGGTGCCTGTATCCGGATAATAACAAAGGAATGCCGCTTTTATTGCATCTCCAACATCACCCAATTTAATAGAAGGCAAGTCTGTAATCCCGTACACCGTTTTATCTAAATATGAAAAAGAAATATTTATTTACACCTTTTGTAGAGTATGTTTCCATAAGTATCATTCAGTATAAAAATACCTTCTACTTTGTCCTGTTTCCAAGTAGGTGTTAATAAAATACTAAGTTTGTCATTTACAATTTCATTTGTACTAGAAGCCTTCAAAATTACACCATTTTCCAATGGATTACCATCAAATGTGCAGATTAAAGGCACTTCACCAGCTATAAGCTCTTGCATATAAATCGTTGCTGCTTCAGTTAAAGGAACATTCTTATCAACATTTTTTAAACTAATTTCTGCCACACATGATGGATACTGAAAAATATATTTATTAATGAACACAAGAAAAAAGGTAATATCTGATGATGTATTTTTACATACCTCTTTCAATTCATCAGGTAATGTATACATTTTAGGCACTGTAACAATTTCTTGATTTCCATAATCAATATACTTTATCAATGCCTTTTTGTCTTCGAATTTCGTTACAATTGCACGGTAATAGTTACCATCAGCTTCATAATGTGCAAGAACTATTTGACCAACTACAGGCATTGTAGGAAGAGGCTCTCCTTTAAATAAATATAAATAATAAATAAATTTATCAATATTGAAAATTAATGTTAAAAGTTTTATAAAATTAATAAAAGTAAATCTTACTATTTAAAGAATACTTTGCAATCTCTTGTTGCAATTTAAAAATTCGCTCTTTTTCACTAGGTTCCACACTTTGTACGTGTATTGAATTTTGACTCAGAAATTCTGTTATACAGACCTAAAAAATTATAATTTAATAATAGAGTTATAAACATTTTTTGCTAATTTTATGGTTGTAAATTTAAAGAATATTTGCTTACTTGATGACCAGAAAGTAATTGTGGTACTAAAAGTCCTTTTTGTTCAGATTTAGGAATCCATCTTTGGACTGTCACAGTAGATTCAAATGTGTCTTCAACATTTATTAATAGAGTAGCAGTAGCACTATCATTAGATTTATTCATTATCGTGAAATTAAATCCTTCAACTAGTGGCTAAAAAATTAAGCTGTATAATTAACTTGATAAGTATTAAATTAGTATTATTAAAAAACGAATTACATACCATCTTAATCCCTTTTGGAAATTGAACAACAAAACCCATAGATTTTATCTTTTCAAAACCATCAGGTAATGGCACACATTTAATGGGTGCAATGACTCTTGATTCCTCTAGTAAAGCAACTCTTACAACTGGCGAGTTTGATAAAACTATGCCTCTGAACCAACTTTCATCTGATGCTAGTGCAGAAACGAGATCTCCTATTTTAGGTCTAAAATACAATATAAAGGTGTAAATTAAATAATTGTGGTTAGCTAAACGAGCATATCTGAAATTGAAGTAATTTACTTGAAAGTAGACTTGTATTCTAAGGACTTCTCTTTTAAATCATCAAATAGACTGGAAAAATCTTGCATTTCACTTTCGGGCACAATTGTTGCACTATATTCATTTTCACCAAGTTGATTGCCTGTCATCATCAAACCAGTTTGTCCAACTTTTGCTTTTTCGAAGATATTCGGAAAATTAACTAGTTTTTCAGAAGCGAAATTTTCAGAAGCAGACCCAACTACTGATGATAGTTTTGGTGAGTCAGTTTTTAAGCTACATCTTGCCATTTGCTTTTCAACCTGTAAAAGAATGTTATAACAGATTAATGAATGGTTCTCATTGATAGATATATATAGTAAATTATAATGTTATACCTTCTCTAAAGGAGACTTTACTGTCTCCACAGGAGCTCTTGCTGGCTCCCCGGTTCCTGAAGAAACAAGCTGAGCTTGGACAATGATAAGACCATCTTCTCTTAGGCTCGTCGCCTTCACCAAAAGAGTTTCACCACTATCAAGTGTCTTCAATTTAGGGTCTGATTCATCAGTCATTTGAATTTTACGAGCAAAAGCTGGTGGATTTTCAAATCCATTAATAGGCCATACTTCTTTTAATACAAGCTCTTCCCAAGTGCCAAAGTCATAGTAAAATACCTGATTGAAATTCAATAATAACAAATTGAAACTTATTAAAAAAATAAATAAAATCCCTTTGAAAAATTAAACCAACGAATGATCATACCTTTGCTAAATTATTCGTGATCGAAATAATAACCGCACGATAAAAATCATCGGATTTTACAATGCACTTAACATTCTCCTCTGGTGGTACAGTTTTTGTTGATTTAGTGTACTGTCGCAGATTGCATAGTAAGTCAGTGATTTTTTCCTCATCTTCGACTCGCTGAACCCAGTATTCGCCTTCGTTTAGCGGCATCGCAACCACTACTTTAATGAATTTATCATGAGGAATAAAAGGTTGCGACTGAAATTCTATATTTTCTTCACTGCTCACTGTCGTTTTGCGAGCGGTACTAGTAGGCTGTTTTTGTTCCTGCTTGCTTGGAAAACTAGCTGTGTCGGCTTTGAAATTCGTAGGAGTTGATAGTTTGAATAAATCATTCTTGTTCTCCTCGGAATTTCGTGAAATCGTGCCGTTTTTCATTGATGCAGCAGGACTTGTCCTTTGTCCTTTCTTTTCTGCAAAATAAATGTTTCCTATTTAGCTATAGAAATATAGTCTTTCCACAGTTGTAATTTTATACTGGTTTAATAAAAATAAATAAATAGAGCAAAGAAACAGAAAATTGAAAAATATTAAGTTAATTCGTCAATATTACCTGGCGTAACTGAAATTTTGTGCTCTATAGGTGCAGCAGTCGATGAATGAATTGTTTCAGATCGAGTTGGTTGGGGTTTTGGTCGCCGCAATTGTTGCGCTGTTTGAGATGATGGCACGGATGATGGCACGATTTCGGGTTCTTTTTGAACTGGTACAACTCCATGGCCATTTTGTAGTGAAGTCTTATTTACCTTTTTTACTAAAGGTCTGGAAATGAAACCATTTTATTTGTACAAGGACAACATTCATAAGATTATTTAAATTTAAAAGAATTTTAGAAGAAAGTTCTTTTAATATTTTGAAATACTAATGATAGTTAAAAGTTAAAGTAACATTCTATTTGGAAAAAATAGATAAATGGGTGAATGCTTAGACCTGCGAAACTTTGCACAATTGGTTAGAAGTAGTTCTTTCCTATATCTGAATAGTTTCTAATTGCCCACTCTTGAAAGTGGGTATTCTCAATCAACTTTTATCCACTATGATTTATTTTTAATTTTCTCCATACCCAAAATAGAACCCAAGGTGGATGAAAAGGGCACAGGGGTGCAAGGATCATAAAATGTACAATGTATAAAAAATGTTTAAAGATCTTGAGGAACTCATAGAAGGCTGTACCCAATGTGAATGGAAAGTAAATTTGAAATTCTTTTATTATTATAAAATAAGACTATGGTTGCAGGTTAGAGTTGTGCAGGGTATTATACCACAGCAATAAAATGTTGAAATTTTCCTAAATGAAAGCTACTTTATTTTTATTTAATTTTTTTTATAGATATGTATCCTTTCTGAAATGAGCAATGCTGGTAAAACTTGTGAAGGCAAGCACAATGCAGTAATAAAAAAATCATCGTAAATCAAAGATGCGATTTTTGCAAATATTTCTCCTTAATTATTTTTGCTGCTCAACATGCAATTAAAGATTTTATAATATTTAATGAAACTTACGGAAGTGGTTGGCATTCTTGTTTGTGTTTTGGCCAATCACTCAATTGGCAGGTTCTGCTACAGTAAAATGCTGTGGTACATTTTTGACACCTATATGCTGTTGGAGTCTGGCAAATTTTACAATTGGCAATTTCGTCTTCCAAATCTTCTGTAGCATATTCATAATATCCCTGAACATATTTAATTTTAAGAGTTATTTACATAATTGTCGCAATAATTTTTTATATCAATAATGAAAATAATATATACATTCTCTCGCTTTTCTAATTCCTTCTGTAGATGTGTACCAATATCATAATGTGGTTCAGGTAAATTATAAAATGTATATCCCCGGCCATGAGCAACATGTCTTCGTCCATCTTTTGATACATAAGCTAGGCCCCTGTTGAATCAAAAATATAAAATTTTTTATAATTTCTATATTCATAACTTAATAAATTCATAACTTATTAAATTTTTTTCATCAATTCTAATCATGAATTTTCATAAATTTCATAATACTACCTAGTAAACATCAAATTGGTCTCACGATAAGGTCCAGAATTACTATATGGATTGAAGATTGCTGGATGAGTTGGAACCTCATATAGCAATTCATCTTCCGTTGTGTAATTTGGAGGCTGCAAGTGAGGAGTACAATTTGCTTTACTCATATCTAACTTTGTACATCGAAATGACCTTAAAAAAAAGGTAACATTAGATAATTTAAAAATATATGAATTTTTTTACTGCTTTAAATTTAATACTCATGTTTATAAAAAATACTTACGAAGACTTATGTCTAAAATCAGGAACTGTGTTTGATAAATCAGTTTCAGTTGTTTTTTCACTTTTCAAATTCTTATCTTTGAAATCAACATTCAAATATAGTGGTGGTTTGTTGTGCAAATCACTGATAACTTTCTCGGCTTCACTATATTTCGAAAATGAAACAAATGCCTGCTGAATATCTTTTTTGGAACCTTTAAGTAGCACGACTCCTGTAACTTCTCCATATTCTCTAAACAAACTTTCAGCTCCTTCCTGTATTTTTAGACAATAGATTAATTTTTCTACTATTATTTGAAATAACTACTTAATTTGTATTAATATACCTTTTCAATTTCCAGTGGTAAATTTTTAATATGAAGGCTAAAATCTTTTGGCCTAATTTAAACAAAGAAAAATTAATATTATAAGAATGTTAAATTAGAAAGCAATGGAAAAAATCAATTATCATTAATAATTTAAAAATATCAAAACTGATATAAATATCATAATCAATAATTAGAAATTTTGTAGCTTAATATCTTTCCTCACCCATTTCCATTCATGGCCGAAACGTGATTCTCCGTAGTAGTAGCCATTGTATTTTGGTCAATCCTAAAGTTCAAGGCCTCTTTTCCCACGAATCGTCTCTATATTATCACGTATACTTATATCTGAAAAATCGTAAATTTTGTTTAGATACGTAATCTGCATGACGGTAATGACGAAGCCAGTACCGGCGTATACAAGGATATAGTCGGCACGTGCTTGCGCGCCGGCAGACAAAGGAAATGCGCCAATGACTTCCGCAGTCGAACTGTTGTTTGTATAGAAAAAGTAGACGTTCTTCTAAGAATTCGTTAAAAAGTCTACATTTTTACTATGCACTTCCTGTATAACAGTGAAGATGTTACAGCGATAAATAATGTGACATGCACTACAGGTTACATCTGTTGAATACATTATCAGCTTTTTACACACCGGCAGGTATATTGACAATAAGCAAACAACCTATTTTGTAACTTCACCTGTCGGTGTGTAAATAGGTTTATGCATACTGGATAAATAATACTTTTTATTTTACATTAGATTTTTAATTTGAGATTAATTTATTCGTCCGAGTTACGTTATTATCTTTTTACTATCGACTTAAGAAATTGCTTATAATATGTACGCAATAAAATGTCACGCGAATCAGTGCAGAGGTAAAATTGAATCAAAATAGTTGTTTTGATAGTCGACGGAACAGATTCTTATGTACACTTAGTTTCTCGAGGTGACTGCGAATATATAAAGTAAACAATGAAATTCGTCACTACGTCGAACGATGAGATATATTGCACGCTTTGTTCAAGTACCGAATTAAAATTTTTTTTACTGCATATACGTATTTAATTGTAGATGTAATTTAAACTGCACGTCTTACCTTCTGGATGCGAAATTTTACACGTGCAAATGAGAGAGGAATAAAATGCAGACTCCGCGGTTTGCGCCTTTCCTAAGAACGCGGCTCATGGAAGACTGAGAGATGCCGGTAACCGGAGGCAGTGAGTCAGTGGAGCTCCGTAAGGCACACTATTGTGTTGTGGTGCGCCGGTGAGTTGTGGTGGGAGAATAAGCAGAATGCGAGAAGCCTAGCCACGGCCCGCGCCACGCGAGGAGATAGCGAGTCCGCGAGCCGGTTTAGGTAGCATACCCACTCATAGGTTTAGCCTTATATTATATAGAATAAAAAGTCCGCGAGCCGGTTGCCGTCTCGCCGGCCTATAACCGAGTTTTTTCCAATTGCTGTAAAATGACGGTCTCAAAAGAGGATGAAATTATGAAAATTGCTCGTAAGACGGATAACATATATACATGAACATAATATACGATTATTTTATTTCACTTAATAATTTAAAGTGTATTGAATATGTTATGTAATTAATTTTTTATTGCAGCGTTTAATGAAAAGAAGCACGTGGTAAACTATGACAGTTTTTTTAAACTGACGCTTACCGTAATGAATACGCGGGGAGAATATACCTTATAAGTAGCAAAAAATTTAAAAATGTGTACAAAAAGGAGAAAAAGATATCGTCAGAAACATGAAAAGCAATGGGCAATGGTGCAGGTCAAATATGCCTTTAGACGTCCTGTACCCGCCCATGGTTTTTGTCGCATATTTTTCCTAGAAAGGGTGGAAAGGGTGGAAACATCCAGAACAAACTATATAACAACACGTTCTAAAAAAGTAACAAATAACGACCCTGCATATATTGGCGGTATGTAATTCACATTTTAGATCTGTACATATAGAATTATTGTTTTTTTTTTTTGCTACAAAAATTAACAAAAATTTAACTAAAACATAAAATAAAATATTAAATTATTAATGCTTGCATAATATTTCGATTATTTATTATAATATAAATTTAAGTAATTTAATAATATTTAAAATTTTTAATTATATATAAAGTAACTGTTACTGGTACATTATAAAGGTAATTCAGTAAATACTAAAAACAATCAATTTTAATAAGGTAAAAGATGGTAAAGTAGAATTCTTTACTTGGGTTGCTAATAGCAACATTCTATTATGTATACAAATACAAATCACATATGATAATTCAGTAATTAAAATGACACCTTGCACTTCAAACAAACAAAAACTTGGAAAATGTGTCACTTAATTATTGCAAAATTTGAATTTCTTTTTTTATTTATTTTATTTTTAAGTGTTGCAAGTGGATACAATGAACAGGAAAATTATTCATTTGAATATAATCACCCAAAGAATTGTAAAAGTAATGAGTACTTTGATATTGATTCATTTTCCTGCATTGAATGTGATGAGAAAATAAATTTGGAGCCATCAGAAAATAGTAAGATTAAATTTTATTTTAATTTGACTTTGGAATAAATTTTATTATTAAACATTTTAATTTTCTAGGATTTGCTTGTGTCTGCAATAAATACAGTAAAAAAATTGGTAATGACTATGACTTACCTAAATGTGAACCATGTCCACCAGGTACAATTTTAACTTCAGATAAAAAAAGTTGTATTTCTTGCAAAAAAGGAGATAATCTTACCTGTAATTGTGGAGTAAATGAAGTAAAAGGTATTTTAAATAAAAAAATTACTTTAAAACAATCATCCCTCTTTGTAACTTAAAATTAAAAATTATTTTTCAGTTGAAAGAGAAACAAATGGTGAATTGTTAAAAAATATAAAATGTATACAATGTTCTGAAAATAGTTACCCATCCGCTGATGGTTTAAAATGTCTTGCTTGTCACAATGTTTCCACAAATAGTCATGCTAATTGTGCATGCCCCATCACGACACATGTAAGAATTCAAGATTTTTGTTTTCGAAAAAATGAAATAGATTTGATGGATGTTCGTAATACATATCTAATGCAATTCTCTACTGATAGTGTAGATAGTTATTATTTAAGAAAAGAGTTAAGACTTGCTGCTTATTTATGTAAGGTATGTAAATTATATATTATATTTAAATTAAATACTACAAGATAAAAACAATATATATTTATTTAAATAAATTTCATTTTGAAGGATGGGGATAAGTCAGCTTGTGAGCATCTTTCTAATATGTGTGCTTTAACACTTACTGACAAAAGTGTGCCATGCAAAATATCAAAATCAAACCAAGATAATTCCATACTGTGGATGTTTTATGAAGAAAATGGGTATCCAATTATTGCCAATAGTAAAACTATTCCAGTAAAATATACATTAGATAAAGATGATGATGTAAGCTTCATTATTTTATATAAATTCTTATTAAAAATAATATATTAATAATTTTTTTCCTGTTACAGAATAATCACTTAAATTTTACAATTGCTACTTTTGCTCTCAATGGAGAATTAAAGTATATTGACACACCAAATTTATTTTGTACTTTTTTAAATGATATTAGATTTGGAGTAAACATTAATAAACAATGTAAACTTTATGCAAAAGAACTGACTACAAGGGAAATGAATTTTTTTGTGCCATATTTAATGTACAATGAAAAAGGGAAAACTTTTTTAAGCGCTTTGCCTGTATTTGTAAAAAATAAAGCTGTAAGCATAACATGAACATTTTAGAAGAGTTTCATATTTTAATATGTTTAATAATATCTAAATATTTTAGTGGCAGCCCTTGAAAAAATTTTTTCTAATTGATAGCATATCAAGTTATAAAGCTATGCCAAATTTAGTTGATGATACTTTTAAAAAGGATGATGAACTTTTAGTTCTTCGATATATGAAATCAATGGAAGTTCTGTAAGTTAACTATCAAATTTTTATATACAATACAGAATAATTGAAATTATTGTATTAAATCATTTTTAGGATCAAAGTACAAAATGATCAAGAAGGAGGTCATATTTACTCTCCATTGGTTGTTCTTGAATATGATGAATTGAAAAAACAAGATATTCAAGACAACAAGCAAATTAAAGTGGAATACAGCGTTATATTTATTTTAACAAATAGGAATGTAAATAATTCTATAGAGGTAACTTTTTGAAGCTTGTTATTTAAGATAATAAAAGTAAAATATACATTTAAAAATATTATCTATATTTCAGATAGCAATTGGGGTTTTATCAGGCTTTGCATTAGCTTATTCAGCCTTGAAAGCTTGGAGCTACTGCAAAAGAAACTTTAATGGTATTCTCAAACTTGGAGTTGTTATTTGGTTCTTCATATACTGCCTTAGTGCTGTTGGAAATGTGTTATTGCTGGTGTCAACCAGTGTTTGTGTCTATACTTTTATATTTTACAAAGGACAAACAGTTCTCCACATCCTGTTGCCAACTGACAGTGTAGAATCAAAAATTTACTTGTGCACAATAATAGCCTTTTGTTTCAAAGTAAGGTCTTAATAATACTGTTAATCTTTTCTCAACGAAAAATTAAAGGATAAAGAATGATTATTCATTTCAGACAGTGGAAGTAGCTGCTCTAATCTATCGGCATCGCAACATCAACGTGTTCTTCATAGACTGGGAGCAGCCACGAACGATCCAAACGTCAATCCACTACGACTCGCCGCACACCTCGTTAAAAAAGCAGTACAGCAATCGTTTTGAGGCGGATCGGACTCCAAGATCGTCGCATGGTAGGCGAGGTTCCGACGGCTCCAGTCAAGAAGCAAGCCCTCACAATGAACCAAAACCAGACTTGCAGTCCAAGTTTTTAGGGATTAACGGAGATCTGGCGTCGTCTTCCGATGGTCGAGTTCAACAGTTGCCTGTCAGCATCTGGAGAACTTATTTTGTGGCCAACGAGTGGTTCAATATTCAGACTAAACGTAGAATCAATGTAGCGCTGCAGATCATCTTTACTCTTTTTATGCTTGAGGTTTCTAATGGCGATTCTCTGTTTTGCATTTCTTAGAAACAGGTAATTTATAAAAATACTAATTGTACTCTTTTATTTTAGATCGTTGGTTTGAAATATTGGACTCAAGCAACACCAGAATTACAAGTGGATGAAAATGAAAGTCATGCATTAAATGAAAAAAATTTTACGTTGAGATTCGGTGTTGGGGCTTTGGTTTACATACTCTGTTACTGCATTCAATGGATAATTTCAATTATCTTCTATGAGAGATATATAAAAAATAGAATGAAGCATTTTGTTGATCTGTGTTCAGTTGCTAATGTAAGCGTTTTTATCTTTGCCTATGATTATTATGGTTACTACATCCATGGACGGTAAAAAATTGAATCAAATAAAAATATATATCTATAAACTTAGATGATTGTCTAAAGAATACTTTTATTAAAAGGTCGGTCCATGGATATGCTGATACAGATTTGGAAACTTTGATTAGTGATTTGAAAAAAGAAGAAAATAATCTCTGTGCTCATAGAGGTTTAGTACCTGGATCAACAAATCAAACTTTTATTGCATCATTATCATCTTCATTTAGAGAAATTTATTATAAACTTTTAGATTTAGAAAATGTATGTTATGGTTCTCTAGTAGAATTATTAGATTCATATCCATATCCTAAATGTTTCTCATTTGATTATAGGGTGAAAGTCGATTTTCAAGACGAAATATTTTAGGAAATTTAAACTGGGAAAAAAGTTTACAAACACATTCAAAAATTAAAAAATTTTTAACAGCATTTGTTGATCACTGCTTTAAAGATTTAGATTATATTATTAAAGAAAGACTGCTCCTGGAAAAGCTCTGTGACATTGAGATAGGAAAAAATGAAGATCAATCTACTTTTTACATAGGTATTAAATAAAGTTAATAAAAATAAGGTACATTCTTTTATATTGCTCTAATAAATTTCTTAATTTTTGCAGACAGTAACAATACATTTGATAGAGTTATTTTCTATGGAAATGAATGGACTTTGGGAACTTTTGAAATATCTCTATTTATTTTTGTACAAGCTTTATCCGAAGATTATATTCTTGCTTGTATGGTTACTTTACTAATATCTCAGCTATTAATAGCCATTTGCAGAATCAATGGAAAAAGAAACTTAGCTAAGAAGACTTTGATTGATGAACGATTTTTAATGTAAAACAATTGCATCAGAGCTATTAATTCTTTAAAGCTGTAATTTTGCTAATTATTTTATCATGAATTTTACTGATTAAAGCTGTCATCAAATTATATAGATTTCTTTAACTTAATTAGTCAAATAATTTGTACAGCATAAATATAAGTTAAATATGTTTTTCGCTTGTAAATTTTTTAAAAATACATCTATTTATACTTTTATTATAAAACCGAGTTCTTACTTTAATATGATTTTATTAAATTTAAAATGTTTCCATACATTATTAACATTAAAGATATAATTACATCTATATATCACCTTTATTTAATGATCTTCTTTGTGGTGATCATCATGACCATGACTATGTCCATGGTAATCAATACCCAAAAAGTGTTCAATTCCAATAGTAAGACCCACAAGAGGCACCCAAATTTTCCAGCCATGGGTAAAAAATGGTAACAAAACCCATTTCGGATGCTTCATATCTTTGATCAGATGGGATCGCCAAACGTGATTTCTTAACCAAGGATCTTTAAGTCCTTTAGCAGCTAATCGGTTCTGTACTTTAAGTAAATTTGGTGCATCTTCTACCTTGTAGATAGATGGATCTGGAACTTTTGGTATCTTAACATGATGATGGTCTCCACCCATTACCTGCAAAAATGTTTTTTGTTATAATATTTTCTTGTTCTTAGTTAACAATTTGTTATGACATTTATAAAAAGATCAAAAATAGATAACGTTGAATTTTATTTCAAATATTAAAATCTTAGGTTCAAATTAATAAACCAATTGCTTAAAAGTTAAATACTTTAAAACACTGACGAGTTCAATGTAACAATAAAAGTACTCACAATTTATTTTCAGTTATAATGAGCTGAAAATTTTGCTTATATAATTTGTTTAGAACGAAGGCTGTAGAGGATCCAATAATGTAGCTAATACAGAAAGTTCAACTATAACCTATAAATGAAATTCACTATGCACGTCGTCTGTTCTAAACTTTAGAGCGCATGTCGAGCCATTGCAGAAGCACGGATTCGAAAAACTGGCGCAATATATACTAAAAAGCAGTTTTATTAAAATATCATACGTATTACTAAATAACAAAGACTTTTAATTTTTCGCTCCTGTATTTTAGATTTATTCGATTTAAGGAAATATAAACAATTTCTTTTCTCTTACCAGCTTTTTATTTTTTTAAAAAATATTTTACATTATTTCATTTATTTAGAGTAAAATACATAACAGTACAAAAATAATAATCTTACAGAGGAAAATAAATTTCCCGATCACAGATCTGTAGCAGAAAACATAATACTATAAAAATGTAAATTTAAATTATTATTAAAATGAGGTATATTAGTAATAGAAATTGCAAACAAAGTCACAGAGCAGACTTTGCTCCACCATATATACATAATTATCGAACGGTAACCCTTATTCTCTAAGGCTGTGTCTACAAAGGCACGATAGTTACCCGGATAGTCCCGCCTCAACAATGTAAACTGAACTTTCAGATGTCAAATATAATATATATATATATTATATATACATTTCTATTTTCTGTATTATACTATAGCGTAGTATAGTATGCTATCTCTTTTATCGGCTTTCCCGAATCCCGGGTCGCAAATCACGGCCTTTCGGGCGCTGCGTCCAGATCGTAACAGTTGCATTGGTGGCCACTTTGGGGTTCGATTCGCTGATTTTCCTGACATAAAACCCTTTTCGGCATGTGGGTCGAAGAATGCGACAGCTTCGCGGAGCTCTGCCGCGGCTATTTGCCCTACTATTTGCTCATTGTTTTGCCGATATTTATTATCATCGCCCCAGCTAATCCCGTAGCCGCCTCTCACGAGTTCCCAGCCTTCCGCATGAGTCAATATGACTTGCACGGTGTACCTCACGGTAAGCTAATTCCGCTATTTAAATCGATGTTTATCTATGAAATCTCCTTCAGGAATAGAAATTCTTTGGGTTTTAAGCTTTGACATGCAGTTTTTACTCCAATTAGTAATCATAGATCGTTTTGGAGAAATTTTCTAACTGCTGAAATACCATTGACATGTAGCACTTTTTCAGGTTGTCGGAGTGCTCCAATTTCTTTAGAAGCAAGATCTCTCACAGGGTGGAGTACGTCTAGGCATTGTATCGTCGCTAGAGCTCTAGATTTGACTCCGGAAACATTTCAATCCATTAGACAAAAGGCTGGTGCATTAATTGCAGTTCTTCCAGAGAAAGTAAATAAATTAACTGAAGATGAAAGGCAGGTAATGAAACGGAATGTAAACATACTTTGCATTTTAGTCTTATAATAATGATTGCAAAATGGAATTAAATTTTTTTAATTTTTTTTATACAGCATATTATGGCCTTGGAGGAATCAATGATCTATGGACCTGAAACTCCAATTCCAGTGTACTTTACACACTGGAATCCAGAACTTCAAGTTATTTTAGAAGATGTGGAACATGGATTCATTACGGATGATAAAGCTGGTTCTGCTGCAGAAGCTTTATTTAATTCCATTTCTGCTAGCGGGTATCAAGTAGTTGTTTCTACTAGTCAAGCAATTGCTAAGACTGACGTAAAAGTGGCAACTTTACAAGCAAAACTGACTGGAACTGGGGCAGAAGACAAATTGCCAACACTTGCACTAGTGGCACATTATGATAGTACTGGTGTAGCACCGGTAATAATAATAACTTAATTTATAAAAAAAAATAAACTCATTTTATTTATCCAATAATATTTTTAATATAAAACAATAATTTTAGGAATTATCATATGGAGCTGAGAGTAATGCTTCTGGTCTGTCAATGTTGCTAGAACTTGCCAGGGTATTTTCAGTACTGTACTCTATTGGTCGATCGAGACCAAGATATAATATAGTTTTTATTGTAACTGGTGCAGGAAAGCTTAATTTCCAAGGTAGCAAGAAATGGTTGGAAGATCAGCTCGATGGTCTTGAAGGATCAGTGATACAGGTAAATGTCAAATTTCATAAATATTTTTAATTTAACATTTAAATAAGATGATAAAAACATTCTAGGATGCCTCTTATGTGATTTGTCTGGACTCTGTGTCATCAAGTGATAATCTTTATGTACATGTTTCTAAGCCACCAAAAGAAACATCTGCAGGTGGACTATTTTACAAAGAGCTCAAGGCAGTTTCAGATAATTTAGGTTACACTAATGTAGAAGGCGTTCACAAAAAAATTAATCTTGCTGAAGAAAGTCTTGCCTGGGAACATGAACGATACAGCATTAGACGGTTGCCTGCTGCTACACTATCCAGTCTTAAGAGTCATGAGGATCCACTCAGAAACACAATCCTTGATACATTGCAGGAGGATCAGATTGACAGACTTCACAAGCACACAACTGTTGTTGCTGAAGCTCTCGCCAGGCATGTTTACAATATAAGTTATAGTCATATTTTTGCTGAGCCTTTGGTAAGTACTCTTTTAGTTTTCTTGAACCAAAATTTGTTTTTATAAATAATTACAATATCAACTGTTTACAGAGCGTTTCCAAAGATTCTTTGACGATGTGGATGAACTTTTTATCGTCACAGCCAAGAGCAGCTCCACTGCTGGCTGATAAACAAAGTCCATTAGTCAATACTATCAAAGAAGCTATGCAAAAGTACCTAGGAGATGTGAAGGTAACACTTCACAGTCCAGACAAACGTGATCCAGAATTTGTTTTTTATGATGTTACCAAAGCAACTTTAAATGTTTATAGGTATTTTATTTTTATTTACTGATCAAATATGGTGAGCAAAGAAGTATTATGTAAAAATAACAATATATTTATTTTACAGTGTGAAACCGGCAGTTTTTGATCTCTTCTTAACTGTTGCCATTATTTTGTACTTGGGATTGGTGTACTTAATAGTGCACAACTTTTCTCACGTGTACAACTTCGCAACGAAAATATCCAGCAAATCGAAAACCTCGTAGATAAATTCGAGCATTAATTTGTTTATAAAAGAGTGTGTAAAGAGTTGATCATAAAATTCTTCTTTATAAAATTTTTCATGATTGGATAGATTAGCAATTTTTTGCGTTTTTCGAATATATACTCTACTTCTCTCTTTTGAATTTGTACACTGAAGCAATTGAAAAGACTCTAAGATTGGGATTTTTCTAATCCCTTTGTTTTAAGCACGTCCTCTACTTGGAAGTGTCTTATTTAATTTTAAGATATTAGGGTCTACAATAATATGAATGTCAGTGATGAAAATGAAGATTTTTATACATACTGATAAGTCCTTGTTTTTAATTATTAGTTGTTTACAAACTTATTAAAAAATCGTATTATATTCTTAATTTAAATCATTGTTTAGGTATTATCAAAATAATTTAAAAGGGTAAAAGTATTGTGCTAATAAATAAATACTTACAAAATCAAGTCTAATACCCGTAGGAAAAAAGTCTGCAGATTTTTCTGCAAGGTTTTCGCTTGCAGAAGATTCTGTGAAAGTGAGAAAATTTTATATAAATTTCTGCAGAAATTTTCTGCAGTAAAATTGTGCAAAAAAGTTTGCAGAAATATCTACAGAACATTATGCAAAAAAATCTGCAGACTTTTTTCCTACGAATAAAAATAAAGTTTTGAAGAAATTATAAAATACATTGTTATGCATAGATTTTTTAATAGTGAAAAATATTCGTAGCGAACTTCGCGCTTTTGATAATGAACAAAAATAAAGTTTTTTAGCTTAAATAAGGAAAATTTTGTAAAGCAAAATACGAACAAGCAATTGATTCTCAAAGAGATTGACTGCAATGTTTTTCTCTCCACGATATACCGCACAATTTAAATATACCTATGTCGAAAATGTGAATGCAAAAGTTTTATTTAACTCCAAACATTTTCAACAAGTCCTTTCATGCAAAAATTCCTAATGGTAAATAATCTCATTTTTATATGTATAATTATTATATAATAACCCAAGCCTCTTTTTAATTACAAATAATATAACTGAAAACGAATTTTTAATTGTAGAAATATTAAAAGTGAAATATTATTGATTTATTTATCTGTATCGAACAGTCATCGATGCACCGGCTCGTAATATAACGCGCAAGAATAAGCTTTCTCTTCCTGACTTTTTTCAAGGTCGACTGGTCCGACCGGTTTTTAAAGAAGAGTAATTTATACCGATCAGTTGATCTTACCCTCGACAATAGTGTAGACCGAGGCGTAAACTACGTTAAATTTTTAGTTCCAGAGAAACATAATGAATTATAGCATTTTGCTAAAAAGTACCTTAAATCGTCACTATAATTTTGCAATAATTTCTACTTTATTTTAAACGTTAATTAAACGATTGTTGTGCTTTCAGCAAGGAAATATGTGGATAAGCGAAGTGTTACTTCTCTAGCTGCCGCTTTGCAACCGGAGTTAAATTCCATTAAAGAGGCTGGAACTTGGAAAAATGAGAGAATTATAGCTTCGGCGCAAAGTACCGAGATTTCACTGGCGGATGGAAAGAAAGTGCTCAATTTTTGTGCAAATAATTATTTAGGCTTATCGGTAAGTGATTTATGTCCTTTGATTTTTATTATAATAGATGATGATTTGATTTTACTTATAATAGATAAATGAATTGTTATTAAATGTTAAATAGTATTATAATTATTTAATATACAATTTAATTTTGTATTATTGTTTAGGATAACAAGCAAATAATTGAAGCAGCAAAAAAAGCTCTGGATAAGTACGGTGCCGGATTAAGTTCGGTCCGATTCATCTGCGGTACTCAAGAGATTCACAGGGAACTGGAGAAAAAATTGGCACAGTTTCATAGTCGTGAGGACACTATCCTTTATGCTTCTTGTTTTGATGCGAATGCAGGAATTTTTGAAACCTTGTTAACGCCTGAAGATGCTGTGTTCAGTGATGAACTCAATCATGCCTCTATTATTGATGGAATTCGGCTTTGTAAAGCTAAAAAATACAGGTTGGAAATTTAATTCACAAAACTGTATATCTTCCAGTTATTATGTAAATTTATAATGTAAACGTTTTATTGTAGATACAAGCACAGGGACATGGCAGATTTAGAATCCAAGTTGCAGGAAAGTTCAAGTGCTCGCTTGCGTTTAATTGCAACTGATGGTGTTTTCTCCATGGATGGAACAGTGGCTCCTTTGTCTAATATTATTAATCTTGCAAAGAAATACGATGCTTTAACTTTCGTGGATGATTGCCATGCCACAGGCTTTATTGGAAAAACTGGACGGTATTGCATTATTTATGAAAATTTTTCCAGAAATAAAAACTTTTATGATAATTAAATGAAAAAATTCTGTACTTATTATGTACCAATAATTTTCAGAGGGACTGAAGAGTACTTCAATCATCTTGGTAGAATTGATATAATAAATTCAACCCTTGGAAAAGCTCTTGGAGGAGCAGCAGGTGGTTACACAGTCAGCAGTAAACCTTTGATTGATTTATTGAGGCAAAGAAGCCGACCATATCTATTTTCTAATTCACTGCCTCCTCCAGTAGTTGCTACTGGCATCAGGGTAAAATTAAATCTTTTTTCAACAATAAAATAAATAGAAAAATAATTATTAAGTGAAAATGCTTTTGATTCATAGGTGATTGATCTTATAAGTCAGAGTACTGAATTGTTGAACAATTTGAAGCAAAACACAGAACAGTTTCGACAAGAAATGACTCGGGCTGGCTTTAAAATCAGTGGTGATAATCATCCAATTTGCCCAGTAATGCTTGGGGATGCTAAATTAGCTAGTACATTTGCAGACAAAATGTTAGGTATGAAAAAAAGTTGGTAAAAAAAATAAATACTTTAATAAAATTTTAAATTTCACTATTTTTTAGAAAAAGGAATATATGTTATTGGATTCAGTTATCCAGTGGTACCCAAAGAAAAGGCTAGAATACGTGTTCAAATAAGTGCTGCTCATTCTAAAACAGATATTGATAGAGCCATCAATGCTTTTGTTGACATCGGAAAACAGCTTGGAGTTATTGGATAATTTACGTTATAGTGTATAATTTTAAATAATTTGTATTTTTTTTAAATATTTTTATACAATGAAAAATATATAATAAAAATTTGTTGTTTTACAATTTACTAAAAAATGCATTATTTAAATAAAATTCTAAAAGTAATTTTAATAATTACTAAAATGGAAAAATTTGTTGGGATATTAATGCCGGAAAAAATTACAATAATCAATTTTTTCAACAAATGTCAAAGAATTGGCGCGAAACTGTAGGAATTGACTGCGCGCTGCACGCAGCTATATATATATATTTCTCGTGGGTCGTGGGCACAGTGCGGGGCTCTGGCATCTGTCTGGTAATATTCCGCGGGACTTGTTTCCATGCATTTGGTATATCTATATATAAGTGAATACGTATATAGTTATAGTAAAAGTATGGAAACAAGTCCCGCGGAATATGCCAGAGTCCCGCACTGGTCGTGGGTTCCGGTCGTTCCGGAATGCGGACCTATTACAAATTATGTCATCTATATATATACACGATCTGGTTCTTATATGCTCCAAAACATAAACGGTGTTTTTCAAAATCGCCGGCTTACAGCGCACAAAGAGAGAAGAGAAGGCTTCAGACAGTGTGCAACGCATCTTGGCTGGAGGTTGGATTCAGAGTCACATTTCGATTGCAAGGGAAACGAGAAGTTATAGAGGATGGCGGAAGATCTTCCGTACCGGGTGGAGTACTCCAAGAGCGGCCGGGCCGGCTGCAAAGTGTGTAAAAATCCGATTGCCAAGGATAGTTTGCGCATCGCCACCGTCGTTCAGGTATCTACGCACGTTTCTTCCTTTGGCGTCTTTCGGCAGATCCTTTGTTTGCCTATGATTCCTACGTACATCATTCGCTTTTGCCGTAAATTTTGCGTGTGATTAACCTTTACGACATTAGCTTTTGCACATTTATTTTTACAGATTTATGTTGAAGTGTATCGTGTGCATTATGTCAACGTAGTACACATGATAACGGGTTTTTTTATGTTTGCGAAAATGGGCAAAGAAGTTAAATGACTCACTTCTCTAAATATACTGTATAATCTTGATTAATCTAGAATTAGGCAGTATATTATCAGAAATTTTAACAGTATTTTCAGAATTTTAAGGTTTTATAAATTTCAATAATTGCATACATAATTTTGTTTTATATAAATCAATTCCCAGAACTGGTAATAATTTTTATGAATTTATTTATAACAGAGTCCTTTCCACGATGGAAAAATGGAAAGATGGCATCACGCAAACTGCTTTTTTCAAAAGCAACGACCCAAGACAGTGGGAGACATTGCTCACTTTGACAGTATTCGCTGGGAAGATCAACAGCGCATCCAAAAATGGATGGGTAATTTCTTTTTGTATTTATTAACAAAATTATATTGCTCTTCCATAATAATTTTTTGATTCTCCAATTTTTATGAACTATGAAATTCCTTTGTTTATTTATTTTAAAAAGTTGAAGGAGTAGAAAAAATCTTTGTACAATAATATATATAAATCATAAAGATATAAATCTATAAAATAAAATATACCTTTAAAAAATAAAAGGAAAATTTATAATTTGGACCTTTTAGTAATGATTTTAAATATTTGCAGAAAAAATCATAATTACTTATCACAGTATTGACATTAATAATTAATAACAAGTAACTTAGTTTTGAAAACAAATTTTATTTTTTATACAATTTTATTAAGGACTAATTAAGTTCATATGATTATTAAATAAATAAATAAATATAAAAATAATTAATAATATTTTGTTATTTATCTAGAAGAAGCAGGTGCTGCTGGCTCAGCAGCTGTAGCCTCCAGTGGTGGTGGTAAAGCCAAAAAACGGACCAAAGCTGCTGGTGTTGCTAAAGATGGTGAATATAAAGTTGAGTATGCCAAATCAAATCGATCCAAGTGTCGTGGTTGTGAGGAGACAATCGTCAAGGGTGAAATGCGTGTCTCAAAAAAGGACTACGAGAGTGATGAAGCGCGCAGATATGGTGGCCTTGATCGCTGGCATCATCTTGAATGTTTTGCCAAGTTACGTGCTGAGCTACAGTATTTCGACGTTGGTACAAATATTCCCGGAGCCAGCTTGTTGACAGCAGAAGATAAAGAGACGATTAAAAAAACACTTCCAAAAATTAAAGAAGAAGATGCTCCTCCAGCTATTAAAAAAGTTAAGGCAGAACCTGAAGATGCACAAGAGGAAAAGGAACTGAAAGCTCAAAATAAAAAGTTGTTCTCAATCAGAGACTCTCTTAAAACACTAAAGAAGAAACAACTTGTTGAGTTACTCGAAGCTAATAATCAAGGTGTACCAAATGGTGAAAGTGAGGTACATCAATTTTTAAACATGTTATTTTGAAATTTGTTTTTGAAATTAAAACATTTGTATATTTTAAATATATTTATAGATCTTAGATGCCCTTGCTGATGCTATGTTGTTTGGTGCTTTGGAACCATGTTCAAAGTGCAGTGGTCATTTTCAATACAAGTCTGGCCTTGGTTACAAATGCACTGGAAACTTATCTGAATGGGCCTTATGTGAAAATGTTACACAGGATCCCAAAAGAAAGAAATTTGTTGTCCCAAGCCATCTTAAGGGAGATGCTTTCTTGTGAGTACATTAAGAAATCAAGTTCAAAATTTTTTTAGAAAAAATGGTAAATAAAAATAAAATCTTTTCTCAGAGAGTCCTTTAAAGGCAAAGTTAAACGACGATTGGTAAAGGTAACTGCACCTTCAACTTCAAGTGCAGTTAAAAAAGAAGATGAAACGGATGGACCAAAAATTCAAGGTAAACCAAAACCCTTGAAACACCTGGATTTTGTTATCGTCGGAAAAACGGTGAAAGATAAAAAGGATCTTACTAAAGAGATCTTGCTGTTGGGTGGTGCTGTACGCAGCGAAATATCTGAGGATACAGCTGCAGTAATTTCTACTCCGAAAGAGGTCGAAAAAATGAATAAAAAAATCGAGCAAGCACAGGCTTTCGATATTCACGTGGTATCTGAGGACTTTATTGAAGAGGCTAAGGAGTTTACAGATGCTCCAATTATGCTTATAAAGAAGAAGTCCATTGCAGAATGGGGAGGTGATCCATCTACTAGAGTTTCAAAATCCATTGCTACGGTATGTTTTTATTTTTTAGTAATTTCATTTAGATTCATTGTTTAACTTTAACCATTGTTTCTTAAAATTGTAGAAATCTGCATCGAAAGGTAAAAGCAAATTTGAGAAATCAGCCTCTGGCAAAGTGAAGCTAAAGGTCAAAGGTGGTGGAGCTGTCGACCCTGACAGTGGTCTTGAAGATGTTGCTCATGTTTATCAGAGCGGCAAGGATAAGTACACTGTCACCCTTGGTATTACTGATGTTCAAACCAAGAAAAATAGTTATTACAAGCTGCAAATACTCAAGCATGATAAGGAAAAAAAATTTTGGCTTTTCCGAAGTTGGGGCCGTATTGGTATATTGTTTAAATTTTATTTTGTTTTAATTAAATAACTAAAATGGAAGTGAACGTTTATTTTTTTTTATATTATAGGCACAACAATTGGTGGTAACAAGTGTGACAAGTTGGCTTTAGAAGATTGCATTAAGGATTTTGAAGATCTTTATGAAGAGAAAACTGGGAATACTTGGAGAAATCGTGAGCATTTCGTCAAAGTACCTCATAAAATGTACCCTATAGACATAGATCATTGTGATGATGAGAGCACTTCGCAACTTCTTGATTCGGAAATCGATAGTAAATTAAAAAAACCTGTACAAGATCTAATGAGGTTGATCTTTGACGTGGATTCCATGAAAAAGGCCATGTTGGAGTATGAGATTGATATGGACAAAATGCCTTTGGGTAAAATTTCCAAAAAGCAAATTCAACAAGCATACTCTGTACTCACTGAGCTTCAAAACCTTCTTAAGGATGGATCCACGGATAGAGCCGCATTAATAGCAGCTACAAATAAGTTTTATACTTTTATACCACATAATTTTGGCATTGATGGTCCAAGGTAAGCAAATAGGGTAATACACAATAACTTTAGAGTAGTTTGAATAAAAAATTAAAATTGTTTCAGTATTATTGAGTCTGAATCTGTGATTCAGAGTAAGTGTGAGATGCTGGAATCGCTGCTCGAGATGGAAATAGCGTATAGTCTGTTATATGCCAAGACTGATGAAAATAAGAATCCACTTGACGCTCATTACGAGCAACTCAAGACCAATATTGATGTATTGGATAAAGAAAGCGAAGAGTTCAAGTTGATCGATAAGTACGTGAAGAACACGCACGCTGACACTCATAAGCAATATGAGCTTGAAATCGAAGATGTCTTTATCGTAAAGAGGAATGGCGAAGAAAGCAGATATAAGCCTTTCAAGAAATTATCCAACAGGAAGCTGCTCTGGCACGGTTCCAGAGTTACCAATTTTGCTGGTATCCTCTCACAAGGCCTCAGGATTGCACCACCGGAGGCTCCAGTTACTGGTTACATGTTTGGCAAAGGTACAAAATCTTCATGTTTAATAAAAACTTTTATTCAATTTTCAACTGTTCTAATACATTTTTGATTTTTTTTAAAGGTGTCTATTTTGCGGATATGGTATCTAAATCGGCAAATTACTGTTGCACGAATGCGCAACGCTCGACAGGTCTGTTGTTGCTGTGCGATGTAGCACTTGGCAATATGTACGAACGTTTGAATGCCGATTACATTCAGAAACTACCTCACGGCAAGCACTCTACTTGGGGTCGCGGACAAACTCAACCAGATCCCGAACAAGCTGTGAAGCTCAAGAATGGCGTGGAAGTTCCCTGTGGCACTGCTGTAAAGGCCAACCTCCCTAAACCATCGTCGCTGCTTTACAATGAATTTATTGTCTATGATGTCGCTCAGGTTAAAGTTGAATATCTTGTTAAGATGAAATTCCAGTATAAATATTAAGACATTTTGATATTCACGTTTATATTCCTGCGAGCGGGGAACAAGATAAAATATTTAGCATACTTATATTTTATATTAAACCGTCGAAAATTGATAAGCTAATCAGTTCATATAACAGTTAAAGAAATATTTTTTTTATTCAAAATTACTGTCTTAAGAATGTTTTATTCTGTTTGATAAGTAATGATGAAGTAAGTAACGTTTCATTTGAATTATTAACATTGACAATAGCAGGACTATTTTATTAAATAGTTATCATGAAAAAGATGTCTTTCAATATGATCGTAAAGAGAAGATGCTATTCAAAGTATACATTTTAAAAATGATTCAGAAAAATTAAAAAGTTGATGAATCTTTACAAAAACTATAAATACAAGTTTTGCAAAAATTAGATAAAAGCATCTGAAAAGTCTTTGCAACAAACAACATACCATTACTCAAGTTAATTTTTTTTCGTATTGAAGTTTAAATTTTTTACTTCCAGTGACGATACCTTTGTTACCTTCAATTAGTAATATTAATTATTACTATCTTGAAATATTTGTATTGTGTCGTTATAATTTAATTATTTGAATCTCCTTAAGTTTTTTAATGTTTTTAATTATACTGTCCTGTAAAAAAACTATTTATTACCAATAAAGTTTATTTTGTGCGAATTGAATGATTTCTTTATTGATTCGTGATAAAATAATTAATAGGTAAAATATGAATAACCTACATATATGTATGGGCATTGTCCGAAATTGGTCGCCGATTGCGAGATACCTGAAGTCGCCGATTTTGCTTATTTATTTACTAAGTTTCACGTTTTTAGCTTTACCTTTATACAAATCCAGTGTATATATTATCTGTCTTGGTGTAACGTAATTTGTGTAAGAAAATTAACAAGTGTTAGCGCTCATTTTTGCATCGGTCATTGACTTGTGCCACGCGAAAATCTAGCACAACCTCGATCTGTGGAAAATGTAGTTTGACTGTCATAGCGAAGTTTTTATGTTCAATTAATTGAGAATCAGTTACTTTTTTTTCTCAAATTTCAATGCAGTTATGAATTCTTTTTACCAATTATAATATATTCTTGTAAATGAATGAACGACGCAACTCCAGTTTCTTGGTCAGGTCAGTTCTGAGTCCAGAACGTAATGGCAAAAAATCGACGAGGCAATGCTCGAGAAGGCACTGTGCGACAACGCACATAACAAATTCAACACGCAATTTCGACATACGATATCCTCGAGCAGACGGAAGAGAAATTTATCTGCTCCAGAGTGCGTGGGATCTTGCGAACACGTAAGAGGCATTTTGTCGAAAGCTCGTTGAACTGCGCTGAACTCTGTTATTTGGCTGTTTCTCTTTCTTAGGAGAGGCCGGTAGTCAAGGGTAAGAAGAGGAAAAAACGAAAGAAGAAATCCAAAGGCAAACTGGAGGGAAGCAGATACTGTGATTATGGCGAGAAAACGACGGAAAACTGTAATATTTAAAAGTTATTTAACGATATTAAGGTATGAAGTATAGTGACTTATGATGAAATTATTAAATAATTAGATTGCGCAAGGCCACAGACGGCCTGGGCTCGTCAACGCGAAAGTTACCTGGACAACGTAACGTGGAGCTCGTCGGATTGTCCAGGTTACACCTCGCACCTGGAACGACTTAGCCGAGTGGAGAATATCTGCAAGGATCCTTGCAACTATCAGCGTAAGCTAAGTTTATCCACGTGAGCGTATAGACCATTGCTTGCTTTTATTTTGAATTTAAATTTTTTTATTAATGCTGAAACTTTTGCAAATTTGCATCAGTGTCCAGTTGTCAAACACAAAGTCGCTCGGTACATCACCCCCAGTGTCCATTGAGAAGTTCGGAAGGAAGGAAGAGACACCCGGAGATTCAACCAACACCTCCTGGTATATAATTATTAAAATTTGTTCTCAGTTTTATATTTTTACACGATGATTTGTTTAATTTTCTCTTTTTAAGTTTAAATAAACGTTCTTCAGTGTTTCGAAACTAAAAAATTTTACTATTCATATATTTAAATTTAATCGAATGAAATTTTCATTTTCGTAAATTAGCTAGTTTTAGAATCTTTCTCAAGCTTTTGTCAGAAATTGAACACATTTACAATTTCAAATACAAAATAATCTTTAAAAAAATTTGATTAACCAATGTAATGCTTGAATGATAAAATTAACAAATTAAAACGATTTTAGTAATATTTCTTGAAAAAATTAACACTCAAAAAACAACGGATTGAATGATATAATAGTAATTAAAATACTTATAATAAAACCACTATTGTTATTTTCAGCTTACATTTGTCGCCCAATAACGCCAACTAAAAAGCCATCGCCCGAAAAGGTTTGCAAAAACAAATCAAAAGAAAAAGTATGCAAAGAAAAACCAAATTCAATCGAGTGTCCACCACCTTGTTGCTGCTGTCCTGAAAAAAAGAAGGAAGTGCCCACGGTGTGCACCAAGGAAACCTGTCCCAACCGACCGAGTAAGCCACCAAAAGTAAAGCTAAACAAAAATAAGTCTAAATAAAAGGAATCGACCATATTAGAGGAAACTTCAGCATTAGATAATACCAAGTGTCCGCCGCCCTGCTGCTACTGCCTTGAGAAGAAGAAGGAAGTGTCCTCGATTTGCACTAAGGATACCTGCCCTATTCGAAACAGTTCGAGTAAGCCACCGAAAACCAAAAACTAAAAAATTAAGCTTAAAAAAAGGACCCAATCTGAGAAAATTCCAGCGCCAACAGATAACGCTAAGTGTCCGCCACCCTGTTGCTGCTGCCCTGAGAAAAAGAAGGATAGCCCGTCTCCAATATTGCCTACCATTTGCACTAAGGAGACCTGCCCGATTCGTAAGAGTTCGAGTAAGTCGAAAACTAAAATCTAAAAAATTAAACATGACAAAAAAAGGATTCAACCAGCGAAAATTCCAGCTGCATCAGATAACGTCAGGTCTCCGCCACTCTGCTGCTGCTGTCCCGACAAAAAAAAGGACAGCCCATCTCCAATATTATCCACGGTCTGTACTAAGGAAACCTGCCCTATTCGAAACAGTTCGAGTAAGCATCTGATAATCGAAAACTAAAAAAATCGTATCTAATAAAAAACTGGACTCAACAAGAGGAAATTTCAGCGCCGGCAGATAACGCCAAGTGTCCGCCTATCTGCTGCTGCTGTCCTGGCAAAAAAAAGGATAACCAAGTTCCAAGGTTGTCCACAATCTGCACTAAGGAAACCTGTCCTATTCGCAACAGTTCGAGTAAGCCTCTGATAATCGAAAACTAAAAAAATAGTATCTAACAAAAGACTGAACTCAACAAGAGGAAATTTCAGCGCCGTCAAATAACTCCAAGTGTCCGCCTCTCTGCTGCTGCTGTCCTGACAAAAAAAAGGATAACCAGGTTCAAAGGATGTCCACGATTTGCACTAAGGACACATGTCCAAACCGCAACAGTTCTAGTAGGCTAACGAAAACTATAAATTAAACAATTAACCGCAATAAAAAAAACTGGACTCAACCGGAGGAAATTCCAGCTGCAGCAGATGACGTCAGGTGTCCGCCTCTCTGCTGCTGCTGTCCCGAGAAAAAGAAGGACATCCCTGCTCCGATCGTGCCGGCGGCGTGCACCAAAGAAACGTGCCCGAATCGACCCAGTAAGGATGCGAAATTAATAGAGCTAAGTGAAGTAAGCGCGCGACGACTAAAAATCGTCCTAAACTCCAGCGTCAGTGTATACCAGCAAGTGTCCGCCGAAGCCGAGCTCGCTGGACCTGGACTGCGCGAGGGCGGTGCGCTTTGACGCAGAGCAGTGCGCGCCGCGCGTCGCCGCTCGCTTCGAGAACGGCGTCCTCGAGGCCTACTCCCAGTTCAAGGTCGCCTTCCCGCCCAAGTCGTCCGAGGAAGCCTGCCCGCCGGCGATGTCCACGAAGAAACTGCAGACCGAGCGCAGCGTCTGCGACTGCGGTGTAGGTCGCGACAGCGCCGAGCTCACCGTCAAGTGCTGCTGCGTCAAGCGGCGCCCCAGCAAGAGGAACGCCAGCATCGGCACGCAGGATTCGCATGCGTTGGAAAAAAACATCTTTCATTCCAAGGGTCTATTTTGCCGTCTTAATTTTAAACACCGAATCTGCAGCAATCCAGCTGAAATTGGGATATAGAGCAAAACATTTTTTGACTTATTTTAACGCGTCTTCGAGCGTATTTGATCAAAACCTTTAATGCATAATGTATAATTAAAGTACTCTAAGATCGTACTTTTTTTTTCTTTTGCTGCCTCTAATTGAATTAGAGAAAATGCTGATAATGCTTCAATTTTTTTAACAGAATCTTTATTTATTGAAGATTGGGCATTATCTGGAAGATTTTAATATAAAATATTAATATAAAATTAATTAATTAATTTATTAATTATTTATATAATTAATAATACTGAAAATCGTGCGCACTATATCTATATTTGAGTATTACAATAAAGGGAAATCCTGTTTTGTCTTATTCTTCTTTTTACTGCAAAATCCGGCAGATAGTTTGCAGGTTCTTAGTCTTCGGAATTTACAGAATTTTGCGTTATACTTTACCTCAATTAGATTCGTCACTTTTTCAAATCTATTTTGTGATTTTTGCAGATACGGTGTTTTTAATTTAATTTATTTATTTTATGAATTTTTTAAAATTCTTTTATATTGAGTTCTAAAGGTTTATGATGTTTAGATTGTTGTTGTGACAATGGAGACGATTCGCTGGAATCAGATCAGACTATGCACGATTATGTTCTATTGACGCCTGGTGGAAAGTACGTGCCGTTGATGAGAACCAAGTCGAATCAGAGCGTGAAAGCATCTTATGAGTGCTGCTTGGACGGAGGCAGGTCGGCGCAGCAGCAGCGCGCTCAAGAATATTGTGACAATGGTTATTTCGAAATTGCAAATTTATCATTTGACTTGCAACTTATTAATTGTAACCTTTTTCTAAATGAATTTGTACATATAAAATCAGTACAAACGAGAGGTCGGGAAGAAGACAAATGCGGCACTACCACTACTCAGCTTTTGCTTCGTTGCTTCGAGCACATGTTGTGTTTGGAAGAACAGGATGAAAAAGGTATGATTGCGGCATACTCTGTGAATAAAACGAAAAACTTGACCTTCAAATTAAAAATTCGTACACAAATTATATTGCCAATTATTACACTATTAACAGGAAAATCGCCAGAGTCTAGAGAAGATGTGTGCGAAGCTTACAAGCGAAAGTCGCAGGAATGTCGTCAATCGAGCGAATCGCCCGCGAGCGAAGACTGCTTGCCTTGCTTGAACGAAAAGCAGAATCGGTCAAGAGCCGCCAGCACGGGGAGTAACCGCGCCAAACTCACGCAAAACTTTTTGGAAATCCTCAAATATGCGCTCGAGATTGACGGCAAAAAGAATGACTGCGAGGAAGAAGCATACCGGCAAGGTCAGATGACAGAGAAATACGCTTTTCTGGTTTTTTTTTTTAAAGCAGGAATCTTCTTGACAATTGTCGATTCAGATTGACATCATTTTTGCAGATAGCTGCGAATGCGACGTCGCCGTTAATAAAATCGAGCAGATGACTTTCAAGAAATCGCCTATCAGTCACTGCAACGTGTCGATTGGAGGCGATGACCAGGCAATGCAGGATGAGATTCGTAATTGCTGCAAATCCTTGAGCAGTAGACCTGGAAGTGCCCCCTTGAGCAGTAGACCTGGAAGTGCCCCCGTGTGCAGTAGACCCGGAAGTGCCCGGTCTATTGACAAGTTCGAACATATTACTTCTATATCATTAGAAAAATCCTTTTTACTCTTTGAATCTGGAAAAGTGGAAACCTATTAACTTGAATGGACTCTCTCACTCCATTATCTATTTTCAGAATATTGAAAATTTGGACAGTAATGTAAATTATGTTTTAGCCAGAAGAAATGTGACCAAGGGACTGCAGAACGAAGTTTAACAGTTTGCTTCGATAAATCCTTGAATTCAGAATGCAGAATCGCAAGTCCACCAGCCCAAAAGGTCAAGCCTCCCTGTTCATCCAAAGAAATTCAATGCGAAGAAACAAAAGTTCCTGGTCATTAAATAAACTTTTTAAAGTAGCAAAGAAAAGTATTTGATTGTCAATGCAATTTCAATAAGTGCTTCACGTTCCACAGTTCGAAGCAAAGGTACGCAGAAGCGAGACACCGTGCTCCAGTATCTGGTCAAGTGCGCGAACCGATCGGAGAACGCGAGATCGTACCAGCCGTCGGGAAGGGTATTCGCTACAACAATTTCAGATCCGAAGCACTCGCCGTTCGATCTCGCAGATAAAAAATCACAAGGTCTGCGTGTCGTAGAATGCGATCAGTTCTACCAAACGTACATGGTACGGCCGTACAAGCCACCTTGTGAGAAGACTTTCGATCGCCGTCTGAAGCAGTTTCACAATCGCATCTGCGCTATCAAAAGGGTAAAGCAATGTTCGCATATAAATAAAGCAGCAATTTGCTAAAGTTTGTTTTATTTTCAGATAAACGATCCGTAAATAAAAATGAAAACTGTGGATCCGTTTTAGTTTAATAGTAAAACTAAAAGAAGTTTTCAAAAAGACAAGTTATATAGGCTACCCAGTGAAAACGTTATTAGTGTTTGTTACTATAATTTGAACTAATATTTTTTTATATCTTATACTAATAAATGGAGTAATCAAAGTAATCAATCAAAATTGAATAGAAATTGAAAAATAAAGAAAAATTTCAATTATTTTTCTAGTAATAGAAATTAAATTTACATGTTCTATTTATTACATCGAAATACTTCGTTAATTCCATTCGAAATAATAGTCGAAGTATAATGTAACATTAAAAAAAAATCAATAGGTATGTTTTAATTTAATTAAAAAAATCTAAAAAATGTTTGCAAATAGTCAGCTTTTACCTGCCTAGTTAAAAAAAAATATTAAAAGGTTATTCTATTGAAAAGATTAAGTTTCTTTTATCAGCAAAATCTCAGATCTCTAAGCAAAAATTGTTAACAATGGAGCGCTTCTCTACAACTTCAAGTAAGATAAAATCGAACGTCGAAACGCATCAAAATTCTAGTGCAATAATACCGAAAACATAAATATAACCAAAGAACAAAAAAAAATATGCTTGAAGATTCAAGAGGCCCATGGAAACCGACATTTCGCGATAACGATCCTCAATGGTGGTTGAAGTTTGTACCAAAAACGAGCATCTTTTGGACGGACGTGAACATTGCGCGCTTTTTACGTCTGTACCAGTCCCACCCGATCCTCTGGGATCCCAAGCACCCGGAGCGCACGAACCGCTGGCTGCGTTTAGCGGCTTTTAGAAAAATAGCGAAGGCTTTGAAATTGAAGAACGTCGATGAGAACGAGTGCCTCAAGCTCGTGGAGCAGCTGAAAAAACGTTACATCAACGAGAAGGAATTCCCAAGGAGAGGACAACATCAATACAGACCCTGCTGGTTCAAAATACTAGACAATATAATCTGGAGAATTTTGCACCCTGGTTGGATAAGATTGACACAGCTGCATTATAACTTTGGCGTTTAAAAATATTTAACTTCTAAATTTGTTTTTACAGTGGAACCGAGCTTCACTAGCTTCGACAATTGCAGAGAGTGCTGCGAAAGGCAGAATTTGAATGCTCCCTGCTGTCGTTTTCGCTCGTCGATCAGTGACTGCGAAGATGAGGGCGATAGTGACGACAGCTGCATGGTCCAAGTTTCTCAAGAAAACCTTCCATGTGTTAGGGAGTTTAAATGCCCCGGCATTTCCGAAAAAGCCAACAAGCTCCTTCTCATCAATTTTGGGAAAATTTTCGATGTGGACGACGACTCCAACTGCGGGTGTATGGACATTAGCTCGTCGAGTTCCTCCGAATGCGAAGACTTTGCTGAAGAAGAACAAATGTCCGAGGAAGAGAGTGAACAATTTTGCCTTCAAGGTACATACACAAATTATGCTAAGTACCTATGTATCGCTTAGACGTGCAGTTTTTTCTCCTACTTAATAGTAAAAGAGTTTGATAACTATAGATACTCAAATGTACGCGAGCTCCAAAAATTGTTTTTTAGATTTTAATCTTTAATTTGTATAATAACAGATATATGTTAGTATTTCTTAAACATTTACGAAAGCATATAAGGCAACTTCAGAATTGACTCTTTAAAAAGATCAACTGGTCAATCAGTTGCTTATAGTGAAGCTTGTCGCATTCACAGACTGATGTTAAACTAGAGCTTTCGTGACATAACGACTGAGTAGGACATTCGTTGTAGATTTCATAATGTGCTGCACGGCCGATGATAATGAAAGCCAGACGAAAACATCGACAACGCAATCCGGAAGCGATGACGAGACGACTTGTCCTCCGCCACCTGGCCTTTTTACGGATTCACCGGCCCGATTATGCGGTAAGGTGATTAGTCTCGCGGCGGACGCGCCCCGCCGGCATTTTGCCCCTTGCTCCGACGGCGAGTTTTATCCCCTACAGTTAGAGATGTGAAAGCAAAACGCTCGACTTTAATTTTGGAGGACGAGGAAAAAAATCGGAAGCGGCGCAGTGCTTCATCTGACGGTTTGAAGGATGTTGAGAGCAAAGCAAACCACGTATATTTCAGACATGTCTTTTATATAATAACTCTTTTAACAATATAGTTCAATTCTTATGTAAAATTTACTAAATATATTTTCATGCTTCAAAATTCATCTCAAAAACGTGATCTCTTCTTTGAGAAAAGAGTGCTTTTGCCTGCCTTTTTTATTCGTTACGATTCTCGCACAAGCTTTGGAGAATTCGGAATAATTACGTAAATTACGGAAGAATGAAATCGAACGTACAAAGCATGAAAAAAAATCACATTGTACAATGTATTATTAACTAGTACAAAGGCAACATTTTCAAACATCTAATTAAAACTTCTATGGTTTTTTAAAATTCATTTACATTGTTTAGATTGATAAAAGTGTGTAAAAAATTTTCATTATTCCAGACCATTTGGTTCGGATATAATTTTTTTCAACAATACAATTACTTGACTCACTCAAGTGTACATTATTGGCTAAGAAAAATTCAAATCTACACTGTGTCACTAATTAAAAAACAAAGAACTACAAAAAACTGTTACAGTTAATACAGGAAGATTTTTTTCGTCTTTTTCATTGTAGAAAAAAATTTTCGTGATAAAAAATCTATTTAACGCAATTGTTTACACAGAAATCTCAACCTCTTAAAAATATGCATACAAATTATTAAGTACAGCACCAGTAATTTCTAAAAAGAACTTTTTCAATGCAGTAAAATTTTAATTTTTATGTGATAAGTTAAAATTTGATTTTTAAAAAGTTGCTTAAGCTATTTGGTGAACAATTTAAAAACTTGTCCATCGCATTACGTGTGTGATTTACTTTAAAAATGGATTCGTGCAAATGTCACTGCGCATGCATGTGCGCATTATTTTCCTGAGAAAAAAATTACATTGTAGAATTATACGTAATTTTTAAATATCTATAATCGTATGCATTATTTTTCAGAGTCAGTAATTATAATACTGTTATTTTGCTGTTTTGCTAGTTTCAATAAGTCAGATCAGATTAAAATATATAAAAACAAATATTGCACTTTGAATATTGCACATTGCATTGTACTAACAATCTGACAATTATCCTTATGAGGAATAAATATATTGACTAGTTGAAGTGATTGAACTGCTTTTCATCGCAGTTACGCTTGGGATTAATAAAACTGTTTTCTTTTCTTTTGTTCATCAGGAAAAAACCGACGTATAAATTGTATGTATTACATACAATGTATATGCCACTTGATTATGCTTCAATACCTTTCTTGTAAAAAAAGGCATATTCAGAGTATGCAGAAAAACGAACAATCGTTTCTGAGTTCACGCGTTGATGGTCTAATTGGTCTTCTTTGCATCCGCTTTTTCATCCTTGGCTTGATTACGACCCAAGATTTTGGCCAGAGAGTCCCAGATGCCGCCGAGGAATAAGGCGCAAAATAGATTTTCGAAAGGTACAAATGGATCGTGGATACCCAAAAGTATAGATGACAACTGAAAAAAGAAAAAAAAAGATTTTCTCGTTAATTTTAATTGGATGTACTTTGATTGAGAAAGCATTATGCTATTTAACTTTTAATTAATTTAAACACTAATTTAAAATTTAATTTGAACGATTTCTTTCATAATTTTATTTTTAATGCATGCAAAAAAATGGACTAACATTTAATCTTTTAATTTAGGAAATTCAAAATTTATGTTATTATCAAAATTATTCATTAAAAAATGGTTCGCTTGAATATACGGTTTGAGTTCTTCAACAACCTTAAAGTAAACGAAGAATATGACGATGCCAAAGTACACTAAGGCATGCGGCGCCGAAATAAGGTCAGTCTTCTTGTCTAGGACGAAAATAATTGAAGCAACCATGGACGCTTTCGTGGGGCTGAAAGTGACAGATAAACGTGTGTTTGTAAGTTTCCCTTTTGTTTATATAATAATGAAGATTGCATCACACTATCGATTGTATACTCACAAGCTCGGCTGCATAAACTCCATTGCAGTCGGTGTCCAGGCACCTCGAATCAGGCGTTCGAAAAGCTTTGTGAAACCTGCTCCGTTTCCTAAAATTCATCGGGATGTAAATTCTTATTATTCTTCTTTATTTACGAGATGAAGTCAAAATTAACTTTTTTTTTATCTACCTTTGAGAGTACCAATCAGAATCATGATAAGATATGCATTGGGGTATAACTTTCCTGCGTGACTAACTCCATCGTAAACCTTTTTACACCTACGTTCGATCGAAAAAAATAGGTCTTAATAAATTGCAGAAAAAAATTACCTGAAAATGTCGATTTTCGATTATTTATTTACGCTCTTACCTGTATATTTCTTTCATTGCAGCGCAAATTATTTTTATCGGCAAGAACTTGGCGACTTTGTATCCAATGTCAAGTGGCGTGTAAAATATGACATACCTGAAATTGGAAATTAATTAAAATGAAATAAAAGCAAGTGAAGGATCGTTGAATCAGGAGCGTAAGCAACTCACCAAACGACAGTTGCGACAACTACTTGTGGTGTATTTTTCAAGGGTGCTAAAATGGGTTCTCCCAGTAAACCATTGCACAGCATTCCACCGGCGAAGACGACAAGCATCGTCGACAGCCAGCACGACACCGGATGTTTTCTTGAAAAAGCCTGAGCCCCTGCGCAAACAAATAAACAATTTAAGCATTAATTAGTGGCTAAACCTAAACGACTATAAAAAAATTAATCGTTCATTTGATATAATTTGCATTGACAAATGTAATTATCGATAAATTTTGGACTTCCGGAGAATTTCATATTACTCATCTGTGTAACGAGACGTTACGTGGTACCTTATTGTACCACGTAACCGAATGCCTGCGTGTATACGGCCCAACTAGAGCACGTGGAGCACAAGGTCCACGTGTATACTGGTCGTTCGGTTACACGACCTGGCGAACTAGCACGGCTACCTCCGCAACAAGGGTAAAGTATAAAATTTCACAAAGGGTGGAATGGAATCCTTGCAAGTGCCAACAGTATGTAGACTCGCGCATACGCGCACCGAGCAATCTATATAGCTTTCGAATTAAACCGTAAGAGCTGTGACTACTTCTATTTTGCTAGCACGCGTTGGAAATGATTCGCAAACAAAAAAAAACGGTGCATTAAGTTTGGATCGGTGCCAAAAAAGTGTCTCTGCGGTACCCTATCTATTTTATAAATTAAACATTTCAAAATGTGTTAGCAGATATTTATCAAAATGGAGCTGTCTGATAGTATGACAGACACGTGTGAATAAATAAAATGATCTAGTAAATCTCGCACGTATCGAAAGGCTTGAAAGTCTTAATATTGATTATTTAATTAAATAAAATTTCAACGAACGTGGTATAATAGATTTCAAGATTGGCTAAGAAAACGCGGAAGTAATGAAAATGTCCTTGGCTCGTCGAGCGAATTCGAGAGTTTACAGTCCGCTGGCCGACGAATGAATAAAAAAAAGGCGCCCGACGTCCCCTTGGAGTAATTGTCTGCGGAGTTGCATACATGTTTCAGATTCAATATCCAAAGAAAAAGAAAAAAACCCCGAATTTTCTCGGCAAAAGGGAGAGCTGAAAACATCGAATTTTCACAAGTTGCTGGTTAAAGACACATACAGAAATAGATCGCAGAGACGCCGCGCGAAGCAAGAGCTAAGAGTAGAGTATCAATAGTGCCAAGAATTCCTATAAACCGAGGGTTCAAAAAGATTTTTTTAAATTTAGAAAAAGCACTTCCATTAGCAGTACATTCGTGCGAAACGTTAACAAAAAAATCAACTGTACTGTTTAGCTAAGCTGGCGTATCACCGTAGCGCAAGATAAAAATGCGCGGTAATTGAAAAATATTTAATGACATGGACGATAAAATTTACAAGGATAAAGTTAGACGAGAACGAGGTTGGAGTATCGTCACGATACGTACGATTAATTAACAATAAATTATAATTTTCTAAATTAAATTAATATCGTCTTAATAAATTATCGCAAATAAAGCTGTAAAACACGTTAGAGATTATAATCTGAAAATGATGATTACACGATAATACACGCGACGATGATGAAATTGATGCAAATCTTGCTTTTGACAAAAAAACCAATCGACTATCTGTATAATTATTGAATCAACCACGAGTATCGATAATAAAAAGCGTAGAAAATGTAGTACTACGAGTACGTAATAAAAAAAAAAGCTTAATAAACATAACATCACGAGTACATATACAACAGTGAATGGAGTAAAGATAATATACATAAAATAGCAGCAAGCATCGTTCGCGGTTATAAAGCGCACAAATCATCCTTGTTTTTTTTCTATCTCAACAGCCGCTCGTAAAGCAAATAAAAAGAAAGCTCTAACGAATAAGTATAAGCGCCCATTGATAAAGGAGCCGAGGCGGTCGCAAAGCCCCGGAGAAAAATCCAAATCGGGAAAGTTAGATTGTGCTAGGCTTGGCGCTTGAACTCTGCGCCCGCTCGGGGCTCCCCTTTAATAATAGAAGCTCGAGGGGGCTCTCGCTCGCTCGCTCGCGCGCACTCACCCGGCCCCAGATCCTCGCGGACGTGGAGCGCGCACAGTACGCAGTGGGCGATGTCGAAGTACGGGAACATCTTGAGCTTGACCACCTGGTTGGCCATGTCGAGGAAGGCCTCCGCGTCCATGTTGGCTGGTAGCCGCTGCTGCTGGCCGGCCGCGCGATACGTCAGATCCCCGGTGACCCCGGCGACTCTCAGGATGAACGCGGAGCTCGGCAAGTCGAGCTGCTGCCTCGGACCGTGGGAGACTGATCGCCGAGGCGCTTCTAATTTTTGCGCGTCGTCTGCTCGCGCAGCGGCCGACGCGACTAATGCATAGTGTAGTGTCGTCTGCTACGCCGTTCCGGCCGGTATCCTCTTTACCCACCGAGCCGGGTAAGGTGGTTTTCTCTCATCGTTGTGTACTCGACGGCACCTGCACCTGTCGTTCACTGCGAGTAAACATACATCCACTGCATTAGAATGGGGAAAAGCCGATTTGCCGGATAGTCGAAAAAGTAATCCACAAAATATGAATCACATGGTGACTCAAGTACATCTTCACTTTTACCACTAAGTGCTCCCATAACAAAATCTAATTTCAGATAACTCTTACCTTATAGCTAAGACGCGGCAATGACAGATAAGTAATAGTAAAAAAAAGTAAGAAAGGCCATCTGACAGCTGTACGGTGTCATCGCACCCGCGCCCGAAATACCGATTCAAACGTCGTCGCGAAATTTCCTCAGACTCCCATTACAGTGGAAAGCGTGCAGTTGGCGAATTGTGCACGTGCTATTCACGAGGAGAGCGTCGACTGGAAAAAGGCGGTGAAAGTGTGTGTATACAGGAGCCGCGAGGCCGATGAAATTGACGAGAGCCGCGAGTAAGGCGCGAGCGGAGGGGAGCGGCTCGCGGCTGAGTGTATAGGTGACGCGGCGCCCGCGCGCCAGCGAGTGGACGGTTCGGCGTCGTCTGTGGCGGCTCAGTTGGCCGAGGCTCGCCCACGACGCTACCTATAGGCGCCCGGGACGATGACCGGGGCCTCGCGCTCCCAGGCCCTCGAGGACATATCCGCCTGGGGCAACGCCGACGTCGTCGATTTCCTCCGCAAGGTCAGACCGCCCTTTTTTTATTTTTTTTTAAGAATAAAACCCACTGCGGCAGTCCGCCGCTTATACTTCCTCCCTCTCTCCACCGCCGCGAGCGCGTGGCCGACGGGAAAGGGTTATGGAGTTTTTTTTAGTCCGCTAACCGTCTGCGGTACTTACGACTTTTATCTCTCTTTGCTCGGGACTCGCGACGCTTTTCTTACTGTACCGTTGTTTCTTTTTTTTTTCGTTTGTTGCAGGAATGAGCTGTTGACGGCGTAACTGCAGTGCGAAAGCTGTATACTTATTATACGGTTTAAATGAATACCATTGTTTTGGAGCCTGCTCTAATTTTTCGTGCTATACCTACTTATATACGTTTACGTCGTTTATTTATAAACTTGTTGGAGTATTGTTTCACGTTTATTGGTTATGTCTACTTTTTTTAACTATAATAAACTCTTCAATTTTATATAATTATTTTCATCGTGATCTTTGGATTTAAAGAAACTGCGTGCTGTTTTTTGCAAAATTTAGTTAAGGAAAAAGTAAGTTTTAAATTGTAAAAGATACTGTACTTGCTCGCATCAGTTATCATCCTCTATTATCTCAATTTTATATTATTCACAAGTTTTAATTAGATCGTGACTAGAGCCGTTATATAAAAAAACGTTAAATAGCAAGTGACGTGCGTGAATTAAAACAGACCTACATAAAACGCATCGTTAACAGTGCATATTTGCAGCAGAATGCGGAGTAAGAAAAAAACAAGGCCTAATTAATTTTTATACAGTCCTAATGTGCAGACGCGCAGCATTGCTCCTCTAGCCGCGTGTGCTTCGTGTTTATATTTTAAGTGCAGATAAGGACGCGCGCAAAGATGAGCAGACGCGCGCGGCCAATTTCGTAAATGTTTCGTTGATTCGTACGGCAAATAAGTATACACGAGGAAGCCGCTTCTTGTCTCCTACGCTCCGCCATCGGGTACACGGCCAACAATTTTAAATATACAAGATCGAACCTTAGTCATCATCTGCCGGGCGATAATGAATTCGGCGTTCGAAAATTAATTTCGTGAATTCTCGATGAGCTAACGCCGTTTCTCTCAAATTGTTTGCTACGTGGAATTTATTTGAATTTTAATAATAAATTCAATTGTGGAAAAAGATACTTTGCATATTTATGAGAAGAATTTTATGTAAAGTAATTGAAATTGATTTACGGTATCGGATTGTATTTTAAATAATAAATACGTATAAACTTTGCTATTTTTGTATAAATCAAACGACCTAGAGAATAAATGCAAATATGCAGGGTGAGAAAAGTGCCTTTATCAAGAGTTCAAGACCCGGATTACGTCGACGTCTGTTCTCTTGAACGAAAGGCACGTCCTCGCGATTTTGTAATCATTTCTCATCATTCGTTACGCCAACCAATTGAATGATTTGTACGCGGCTTCTGCTTTACATTAGCGTTTTTTTCTTTTCATTAGAGAGGATTCCTCTTCTCGATCCTTTCTGATCTTTTCTTTGAATTTCATTAAGTGAAATGCAAGGACATTGAACTCTTGCAAAAAGAATCTTAAGATAAGATTATCTTCTATACCCATATAATGTCTGCATTTTGTCGTGTTAAATCATATGTATAACGCTGTAGAATGAAAAATGCACTTTTAGATAAATTAAAAAAAAAGAATATTTTAAATTTCTTTTAAATTTATATAAAATTATTAAAAAATTACTCGAATATTTTATTTTCATTGTAAGTATTTAAAAAAAAAAAAGTATTTTTCTATGAGTAATATTTCTTAACATTAAACTAGGAAACTATGAATTTTTAGTTTAACGTATTTATTTTTCGCGATCTCAGGTTTCCAAGACGAACATTTTTTTAGTCCTCGATCCCATACTTATGTATTCTACTATCGCCGGTTTTGGCACACGCTTTACATCTTACTGTTTTCTACTAGATCTCGATTGCCATGAAAAGGGAAACGTGACTGTGCATTCAAAACGGTTATTTATAGACACTTTCGAAAAAAGCATAAAGTGGCATAAACAGTAATTTATTTATATAACAACCCTGCAAGAAAATAGTCTGGGTTTATGGGCATAATATGCCATATTTTATGGTCTGTGGCCATAAAAAACTCC
>JAXIUT010000048.1:12258448-12289781 GCA_035586675.1 Eurytoma californica
TATTTACGGCAGTAAATATGAAAATGAGATATAGGTACGCGTTAATAATGTGGAAATTAAAAAAAAAATAATATTGGACATCTACCAAAGTACAGCCAAAGTTATTCGGAAAATTATACTTTTCTTTTAGTATAAAATTTACCTTACAAAAAAGAGCAATTTTATCTCGTAGCTACGATACCTCAGCATAAATATATATTTACCTAAACATTAATTTCGATTAGCTATAAAACAATACATTCGTTATATTTTAAAGTATTTAATTTTTTTTAAAAAGAGTATCTTTGAATATGCAAAAAAGTACAAGCGTAACTAGCAAAAGATACTTTTTACGATGAAAATACGTATGAATCTTGAATGATGAAAATGAAATAATTCTTTAAAAATGATTATATACAAAAAAAAAACAATAAATTAATAGGGGAGACGCCAAGTGGATAAGAGTGGGCGATCTGAATCTAAAAAACAACGCCGACGACGCAAAGCCGCAAGACCGGCGAATTGTTCAGCGCATCAGGCACCCCGATTACCGCAAACCCGCTCAGTACAACGACATCGCTCTAATGAAGCTCCAGAGTCCTGTCACTTTCAACGCTTACGTAAGGCCGGCCTGTCTCTCTCTCAAACCCCAACTACGCTCCGGCGAGAAGGCCGTCGCCACTGGCTGGGGTCTAGTAGACTGGTGTAAGTGCCATTTTTTTAAATAATTCATAATAAACAAGCGCAATAGCAGCTATTCGTCATGGCTTTTGCAAATATTTCTTTGATTATTTATTTATTTATTTATTTTGTTTGTTTCATGTCATTATTTCAGCAGATCCGCAAGTTACTATACTTTTTTAAATTGCGTTCAGAGCTACGAAATTTATCGATAATTAACAAACAAATGATCACGAAACGTGAATAAAAAAATGAATACTATACTTTTTAAAATTACAGTACCGCCAAAGTATTATTCTATTACAACATTCAATTCTTTAACGTAAAACATTATTGATACAATCTCAATTAACTGCAAATAAACTTTGCTTCAAATTATTATTTTTTAGATTTGTTGTAAGAAATTTGAATACATTATTGCACGAATTAATTTTCGAATGATTTTGCCCGAATCAAGCAATAAATGTTCATAACTATACCGAATTATGGCGTATTATTGATAGAGCATTAATCTCAGTGAAAGAAAACAGAATCACATGCACGAACTGAACATGCGCAAAATTCTCGGTCTGTCCAGGCTTGGACTATCACTACTTACGTATATGGAGAGTACCCGAACTCAAGGCTACAGACTTTGTTGAAACCATGGGAGATATTTTCTTACATATAAATTTTATAAATAAATGAAGACAAAATTTTAGCTATTTTTCTAAGTTTTTAGCTGGAACGTATAATACTATTAACCTTTGGACGGTCGGAATTTGAGACGCTTGAAAAGTGCCCAAATTAGTGTCTGGTATCATGTATTAATTATATACAAAGTTCATATCACAGGGCGAGCCGATATATCGGGTTTCTGGTCCTCTAGAGGATAATTTCTTTTAGTAATTATTAAAAATAAGATTTTTTCAAATCTTCATGACTTAACGTATACTTGCTTTTTTTGGATACGCATCTTCTCTGATACTCAAGATTCTGATAATTTCTCTGATAGTCAAGAGAAAAACTATAAATTTAGCCTCGTTACGTTAATAAATGTCAATTCATTACAAAATTATCAGAGTTTTTTTAGAAATGCTATTCTTTATCAGATTATTGAAAATAGCGTTCTAAACTACTCCTGTAGTTAGTCACGCGTTTTTGCACTACATATACTTATATATTATTGTATCAATTTCTATTCAACTGATTCATTTTCGTTGCAGTCGATGATGAAGGATCAGATATGCTTTTGAAAGTAACATTACCAGTAGTTACACCAACGGAGTGTCACAATTTCTTCAACACCGATGGAAACAGATTACCAAACGGTATCAATGATGCTTCTCAATTTTGCGCAGGTCAAGAGGGCAAGGATACATGTCAGGTAATAAAAATGCATTAAATGCATTACAAAATATAAAGTGCAGCACCCCGTGCTAAGATCCACTGGTCGACTGTTGACAAATAAAAGAAAAAAAAGTCAGTGGTTCTTAATTGCAGTATTTTGTAATCAAATTCCTAATGATTGCTTCATATTCATTGAAATCAAGTTGTATTGCTATGAGAATAATTCAAAATTGTCTGGAATTGTTTAAACAAAATACGTACAATATATATCGAAAAATTACTAATACTTCGTATAAAATATGAAATATGACATTTTCAGGGTGACAGTGGCGGCCCATTGGTAGTCTATAGTACTGACGAGGAGTGCATGTACGATATAATCGGAGTTACGAGCTTTGGAAAAATCTGCGGCAGTGTAGCACCTGGTGTATATTCAAGAGTTTACAATTACTTATCCTGGATAGAAAGCACTGTTTGGCCTAATCTTGGTTGAAAATATTGAAAATACATTTGAACACTAAAGAGAGACAAAATTTCTTGGATAATGAAGGACTAATTTTGAAATATTTAATATGAAATATTCATTGTATAAAATGTACCTAATGACATTGATTGATTTATTCAATTTCTTTGCTATTTTATTTTATGTTGAACTTCTGATTCGCATGTAAAATAAAACTTAGACTTCAAGAGTTTCTCGTAGTTCGAAGTTTTGTATGAAAACTGTATGTAATAAAAGTTTATTATCTTTTTTTATACGTCAATTTGCAATCTCTGACTTGATCCATGATGATTATTAGTAATACTTTAAAAGTCAAATAAAAATAAGCATAAGTAAATTTTTACAGAATATAAAAGAACAATTTATTTCACGTTTCTTACTGTTTCCATTCATTTGTCTTGATTACACGCTTATAATCGTACAAACAGTATGCATAATTCATTAAATATTAAATTAAGGGATATTGGCCAAGTAATCTTTAACATTCGAAGGGTCTAACCTTCTAAAACCATTTGCATCACATATACCAACTTCAATGTTATCAGCAGTCATTTGTCCCTCGAAACCTTCTTTCAAAGTCAAAATGGCAGTGTGTACAGCATCATCAAGTTCTAAATCTTCACTGTACCGCTTTTCCAAAAAAGTTTTTCCATTGACGAAATTTTTTCCCATTGCTGTAGCTTTCCAAGCAAAATAAGCACCAGATGGATCACATTGGAAAAGGTATGGTTTGTCCTTATCCCATCCACAAATCAATAGGGATACTCCAAAAGGTCTAACACCACTAATAAACATAAAAATATATATTTTTAAACATTTCTTAGATTATTTAATTTAACATAAATAATATAGAAATGTCTTACCCAGACTGCGTATACTCCTGCATTACCATAGCAACTCGTTGAACGAGTTGAGCAGTAGGAATTGGCTCCTTGTACACCAGATAGTATTGTTGAGCCATTTTACGTGCTTGCTTGACTAATAATCGATAATCAGGACCCATTCCACTATATACCATTCCAATATACTTGGTTATCATCTCAACTTTTGAGACACTGTGTTCATCATACAGTATTGATTTATGTTTATTTTCAGTAGCTAAAACTACACCATTTGAAGCTTTAATTCCAACACTAGGGGCACCTGCTGCCACAGCCGCCAAGGCATATTCAATTTGGACAAGCTTCCCCGAAGGGCTGTAAAAAAATTTATAATTGTAATATTTTTCTCTATTGAATATTATATTTTTCTCTATTGAATATTATATTTTTCATTAATTAGTGAAATAAATTAATTGATTTATAAAAATACTTATTTCAATATTAGACACCAAAAAATATTTTGATGCTATAAAGACTTAAAATATAAATCTTTTTTAACAAATTAATATCTATTTTTTATTTAAAGCAAATACACAAAGTCAAATATAATTAGCATCATCAAATAGAATATCATTAATAAAATCATAAATTTGTAATAATGTCACTGCTCTATATCAGAGTTGCAAATCCGTTAAGTAAAAAAATGAACGGAGACTTGTTGATAAAAATACAAATAATATAAAATCTTTGAATTTGATTTCAAATACAATTGTCCGATACAATTATTTATTGACAATCAAAATGAAAGATTAAAAGTGTTTGTCATTCTGAGTTTAAGGTTATGATAACCGAAAACGTCGAATCATTCCGAAATACGCCGAAATTCTCTCAAGAAAAAGTGAAAATTGAAATTTCGTTAAGATATCTGAAAAAACAACTTACCTAAATGTCGTGAGCGAAAAGCTATAACGCTCCGAAGCCATGACCAAGTAGTTTCAAAAACCTTTCTTGGCAAAAGCAAAGTCGGCTCGGCTTTTGGAGTAATTCTTTCCGCCGACGGCACCGACCGCGGCACTTCGACCGTCGAGGCGTTTACGCGCGCAAAATCCGCGACTCCTCGAATATTTGAAAATCACAGGACCTTAATTTTCATTTTACAATTTTTTTATATTTTCTGTCATTGTTAAATCATTAATTTTAAATTAATCTAAGATTTTTATTAACATTTTTCAATTTTGCTACATCGGTGCGATCTTATTTACAATTGATGTTTTTTTTTTCGTGTTTCCAAAGAACTGAACGCAGCTTTGAATGAATAAGTCGGTCGATCGATCGATATCAGTTTACAGGATCGACTAGGTGCAGATTTTACGTGCGAAGTGTGAATATGTTTTTTTGTTTACCTTGGTGTTAATTGTTGTTAAATATTTTAATGTAAGAAAATAGTTAATTTAATAAAAGGTATACAGTGATCATTGTAAATAAATAGGGGATAAATGATTTGTTTAGGCCGACCACAACAAGTGTTTAATAGCATTTGCTCTATCTGTAAGTAAAATATCAATAGCTATCATAACCTCTCATAAACATGTGCAGTGATAGAATATAATTAACATGTTTTTATTATTTGTATAATTTATATAAATAAATTATACTCAATAGTTTTAATTATTTTAATACTAATAATACTCCGAATAATCATTTATATTCAAAATTCGTAAAAATAATATTTGTTTATAAATATTTAATAAAAATATCAATTTAAAAATAATTTCATTATTTTTACAGGTAATAAATATTCTAGAGCATTATTTACGAAGGCTGATGCAATGATAGAAAATAATCAAGTTCAAAATCAGCCTTTAAAAAGATCTACTGAAGATGAAGCTGAAACAGATACAAAAAAATCAAAAACAGATACATTTGTGAGGGTAAAAAAAAGGAATTTTGCAATGATGTTGGGTTACCTTGGTAAAAATTATTATGGAATGCAAAGAAATCCTGGTATAAATACTATAGAAGAAGATTTATTTAAAGCTATGTTAAAAGCTGACTTAATAAATACAGAATCTTTTGAAATAATGCAAAATATTCACTTTCAAAGAGCAGCTAGAACCGATAAAGGAGTTTCTGCAGTTAGACAAGTTGTATCTCTTAAATTACGTAAGATTTCATGACACCCAAATTATTTAAAATTTAAAAATATTGTTTTAAAGATTCAATATTCTTTTAGCTGAAAATCCATGTAAAGATAGTATAAATAAGCATCTTCCAGAGGACATTAAAGTATTTGCAATTAAACGGGTGACTAAAGGTTTTAACAGTAAATCGCAATGTGATGCGAGAACTTATTCATACACGATGCCTACGTTTGCATTTGCCCCAGAAAACATTGAAGAATTTCAAAAATTAGTAGATTACCATGATGTGGATAAAAGACAAGAACAACTTTCGATAATTGATGGTAAACCTCATAAAGAATATAGATTACCAAATGAATTACTTCAAAGGCTAAATAGCTTTTTAAAAACCTATGAAGGAACACACAATTTTCATAATTTTACATCAAAGATGTAAGTAAAACTTTCTTAATATACTTTGTATAAAAAGCAAATGAAGTAAATTTTCTTAAAATTGTTTAGACTTCCATTAGATCCTAGAGCAAAACGATTTATTATGAGTTTTGTAGCAGAGGAGCCTTTTATTGTAGATAATATGGAATACATCACATTAAAAGTAAAAGGACAAAGTTTTATGCTGCATCAAATTAGAAAAATGGTAGGAATGGCAATTGGATTTTGTAGAAATATTATTACAAAAGAAGATTATGACTTAGCATTTGAGCAACAAAAATATGACATTCCCAGAGCTCCAAGTTTAGGCTTGATGTTAAATATTGTAAGAACAATTTATTCAATATTTTACATGACATAACTTTAAAGAGTTAGTCAATTTATTCAGTATTTTCTTATTCATTAGGTACATTATGATCATTATAATAAAAGGTACGGTTCAGATGGAATGCATGAAAAACTTGATTGGGCTGAATATGAAGAAGAAATAAAGGATTTTGAAAACAATAAAATTTTAAAACATGTTTTTGACACTGAAAAGAACGAAAACTCGTATCCTTTAAATAATAATCTTATATATTACTGTACTCAACTTTAAGACTATATTTGAAGAAATTCGAAATCATAGTGCATACATGTATAATTTTATTATGGTGGTTGCAATGAAGAAAGGTCTACTAGTTGATTTATATTGTCACAAACGAAATAAAATCTTTCTTGGAAATAAAAGATTTTCTTCTTCGCAATTACCATTTTTATACAGACATTGAATTACACAAAATTTAAATCTTTAAAATTATACTTCGAATTTTAAAGATATTTCAGGTACTGTTTATAATCTGTTAGAATGTCTTCATTAAATTTCATTTGTAGCAATAGAATAATTTTTCTTAACTAACTCCCTAGTATGTTGAGTTGGCTTGCGAATGTCGGCCCAAATTCGTTCGGGCTTCACGATGATAGTAAAGATGAAGCCAAAAACGAAGAAAAAGAAGAAAATGACGATTAAGGACATTTATTGACTGTATTGTTTTTTATAAATAATTTGTACATTCTGTTGAACGAGTAAATTCGTTCCTTTATTTAATAACACTGAGATGGTGCGTTCATTAAAGTTTAAAACATAGATTATATCCTTCTTCATTCATAATTCCTAAATAATTTTCTACATAATCCTTTTCGAATTCGTATAATTAATTTACTTTACGAATTAGTAGTAATGTTATGATTAACATTTTCGTCGATTTTTCTCATGATACATTTACTCTTTTATTTATAGATGTAAAGACGTACTATGTTGGTATGGATTTATTGTGCAAATATTACTTGTAATTAAGTTACGCGAACCACTGAAAATGTAGAGATGTTACACAAGAATGACAAGATTTATTGAAATCGAAACACGTTTGAGCAGCTACAGAGGTTTATCGGACGATATAAAAAACGACGAGTAACTTTTTACATTATCTTGATAAAGTACAGTATCGGCGCTTTTGCCTTAGGCTTACAATTATAATACATAAATAATAAGAACATTTGTTACAGATGAATAAAAATCATTTTGTATATAGATTTTTAAATAAATTAATGTGGCGATGTATACAATTCTATGAAGGCTTGTTCTAATGCAAAAAAAATAATGTCAGGATACATTTCAACTCAATTTTTATTTCTTAGACTGTTGACATTGTTTTTTGTCATCAATTAGCTAATAGTACGCTACAGTTTCGTTGTCTTGCGCCACGTAGGATCAACGTAGTGTTCGCTACAAGAGAAAAATTATTTAACGAAATTTTTTTCTCTTTATACTAGCCGAAAAAGAATGAGATAAGAGGTCTTACGATAAACCAAGATAATTAATTTCAAATCTCGAGAAATTAAAATCTATACGGCATTTACAATGTGAAGAATGAACTTCATAATTCATTGTAAAAGTTGCTTACAGTTCAATACAGTTGGAACTTTATGTTTATAAAAATGCTATACTTGGACAATTATCAGCTGAGAAAACAATGCAACATAATTTCCAATGCATTTACATTAATGGATTAAGTTCTTTTGTAGCAAAATCGAGTAGGTTTCTTGAAATTTAAATAATTTTTTTAAAAGAATAATTTCAGATCACTTTCCAAAGAATAAATTTACTTATACTAATCAAACAATAAACATGTCAAAATGAATTGAATGTGAAATTCCTAATAAGAGTACACTCGTGTAAATTGTGACATATTGACCAATTACAGAGAGGAAATAATAGTTAAAATCCATATTTTTAACATCGATTGTTTATAAAACGAAGAATACAATGTATTTCTGTTAGTTTATGAAAATGCACCAATACGTTATTGTCGACTAAATAAAAAACAATTTTAATTATTTAATCAAATTAATGATGGCATATGTTATTCGAAATTTATTATCTTACTTTTCAAATGTTATTTATTTTTCTTAGTTTATAGACAATATAATTTATAATACATCTTTTCGTTGGTATGTAATGGTCCTCCGAGAACATATCACCTTAACTACTTTTAATTAAGAAGTGATTAAGAATTCTTTACCTAAATTTTCTTATCTTACTTTTAAAAATCATTGTCAAATGTCAATTTAACGCCTATAAATATAACATGACACTTGTGTTTGTACATTTCTATTTTAGGGAAAATTATGTTAAGTTTTCATGTTTACCTTAAATCATAATAATATTCTTTCTATACGCGGTATGATTTTTACAATTACAATATTGACTTTAGTTTTGAATGTCTATTACGCATCGTAGTACCTATACCCCCCAGTAAAACTTATCTGGTCCGCAAACATTAATTTTAATTAACTGCCGAAAAATTTGAGAAAATTTTTAGTCCGAAGATTATTACATAAGTTTCATATGATTTATCTTGATGATACATATTTAAACAGTTGATTTAGCTCACAAACCTTTGTTCAATAAATTTAAGTAAACAATTAAATGATCTGTGACGTATAAATTAAGCTTAAAAATGCAAATACTTGAAAGCATTTTCCTTTGATTTTTTAAAAAAAAAGTTAAAATTTGCCTTTAAAACCCATTTTAGAGTTGTAACTTTTAATTTTCATATTTAATTTCAATAAGCAATAAAATTCATTGTACACGCTTCTGTAATTATGTATAGTCACGTAAAGCAACATTCGTGTTCCGTTTTTAGGAAAACTTTTACTTACATAATCTATCAAACCAAATCTATTGATTTTTACAAACTGTTAAATAATTTTCCTGGTATAATTCCAATCTCAATTTATCAATAATGTTGTAATAAAAATCACTCAAACGATGATCCTGTAAAGAAACGAGTAAGTCGATAAATAAGGCTATAAGCATTAATAAAAAATGTGAAATAGTTAAAAAAAAATCTATAAAATTATGATTGGTATAAATTCTTTCGGTGTTAAGCTCTTTTTTATAGTCATCTTAATTAATTTAAATATTTTTCTTCAACAAAGATTTCCGCAGATTCACAATTCGCAATAAAACAGAGTAAAAAAAAGCGAAACTACGCACAAAGAAAGGTCCCGGCAGGTGAGTCGCTGCAAAAAAGCGCCAGTCCGGAGAATATGTAAACAAGACACAATTCAGGGGGAGAATCGACGTTATTCTGCACACGAGTGCCGCTCGAAATCCCGCGCGAGCATAATCGGGATGCCGCTTGGCTTACTTATCTCCCTCTCTCCCCCGCGCGCGAGGGAGATCGGCGCGCGATCGGTGTGGACGGAGAGGCGCGCTCGCGCCGGGCAGTACGCGTCTCGGTAGCCGAGCGGCAAGTGGTACCCCGACGTGGCGCGCGCGCATCATCCTCCTCCTCGTCGCGGCACTTCGTGCTCCCTCGCCTTGACTCACGTGGCCCGGGATGACTGCCCGGCTGGCGACCCTCCTCGCACTGTGCGGTGAGTCCCACCGAGACCTGCTTGCGTCCTTACCGCTCACACTTGTCTTTCTTTTACCGTACGTCACGGCGCGGACTTTAAGAGCTTCCTGCATGCGCAGTTAAACTGACAACTTTATCGAATGATTGTATGTACCGAGTCTGAAGAACACTATACATTTTTGTAAATACACAAGATGATGCGCTTGTTGTGAATCGGTTTTTCAAGCGATGACGGATGAGGGAACGCAGTTTATTTTCGATATTATTTTCGTTAACTGATGCACAGAGAGTATCTTGGAAATCTTGTGATCTATAGTGAAGCAACCGTTAGACAATTTTCTCGACGGCGAACCTATAGATCAATAAATAAAGTAAATGTTTTGAAGGCTTGGCTAAAAATGAAGATATGGAATTTCCGCCTATATTTTATGCGAACGCAAGTACGCGTTTGCCGTAAACGAGAAAAGACTGCAAATTTCGAGCCCCTGTTCCAGCGACACATTGTTTTTGCCCGTGGAAAGATACATCGACCGTGTGTGTAAATACAAAAGGACGAAGAAACTATGCAAAAAAAAGCGCCGATTCATTCGTTGTCTTCGCCCGTCAATTTTCCTTCAGCTGAATCCAAATCACCGTCATTACGGGGAATCCCGTCGGTGTCTCAATCAGAAGTTGCACTCAAAACACTTCCTTTCTCCTTATAAAATGTTTGTGCTTTACTTGTTCTTCAAAATTCGTGTAATAAATAATGCATTTGACGCAAAAAAATAATAGGAAAAATAAAGATTTTTCCAGCATTTAAAATCGATAATATTCGCGCGGTCTTCACTCGCGAATTCGATCATAACTAACGAATAAATATATGGCACTGAATGAAAGATTGGTTGTTAAAGCACAGCGAAGCCCGTTGCGTAATACACTCGCGAATCGATCGATCTCGGAACGGCACGTCCGGATTTCCCACGTCGCTGGAAATCGGCGCGCGACCGTGACGTCCGCGGATATTCCTCGCGATAGGCCTCCTAAAACGCGGAGGGGATCAGGGGTCATCCGCGATAGCGCCGGAGAAAATACCCGCGCAGTTCGAAGCGCGTTCGCGCGAGGCGGTGTGGACGACCGGCCGAGCGCTAAACCGGTTCCCCAACCGCGCGGCCGGCTGCACTCGCCCTTGAATCTAGCTAGCTGGCGCCTTTTTTTATTCAATTTGTTATTCGGGGTGACGCTCAGCGCTCTTCTCTATTCCTTCGAGGCGACGCTATTTAATTCGCGGTAAAAGTAGGTACAATACGTACGCGCAATATTAAATAGCGTTGGAATGCACTTTGCGACTGATATTCGAAGGGTATTTTATTGAGTTTGTACAAAAAGTGGAAAAAGTCAACAAGCGCGTCAGATCGAGAGAGGAATCTTACAATCCTTAGGAAAAATGCAATTCACGTTGAAAAAATAATTGGAAATTGTGTAAATGGAACATTTTAAACATTTCTCGGTCCTTTTACTTTTACCTTATTTAATATTTACGTAATTTTCAATTAAGTCCTTAATTCCATTTACTTCGTTTTAAAATTTGAGTGGAAATTTTGAAAATGATTCATTGAAAAGCAAGCATGCACACTACTTTAGAATGTGAATATACTTAATAATAAACAGATATTTATAATTTATGACATATTATTCTAAACGGCAACAGTGTCATGTGGAAAAAGTGGACTATTGAGATGCGGAAAACGACGAATAAAAAGATAATCAATCGTAGTTTATTTAAGTAAATATATTTCGCTTAAAAATTTCCGTATAATGTTATATTTTAAATATAATATCCAGTACATTGCAATATAAAGTACATTAAGAATTATCGTTTAGTCAAGGCACGTTAAAAATAAATAATTCAAAAAATAATATAAGTTTTAATGTATGATGCATTGTTTACACAGCACTTGTCCATAATGGCGTGTCGCAGACGAGGCAGGTGCATTCTCGACTCGGAGTAGCGACAAGAGCATCTTGCAGGTAAGACTAATTTTATCATTAAAAAATAGAGCAAAAATTTGTCTGCTACATATTGTTTAGTAAATATCGCAATCTGCAAAATACGCCCTTCAAAGATCAGCAGAAACGTATGAAAAATACACTCAATAAGTTGAAATAACTAAGAAAAAATTTGTTAAAATTGAAAACAATTCCTACACGATCGCTGTATTTCGAATGATACCCTTAAGCAAACACGTCGCTTTTCAATGACAATAAACTTTCGCAGCTCGACGGAGCACCGATGCCAAAACGGGCAGTGCGTAGCGGGCGAGGCGTTGTGCGACGGCCTGGTGGACTGCCTGGACGGCTCGGACGAGACGCGGGAGGAGTGCGAGAACGAGCCCGAGTGCAATCCCCGCGCCTTTCGCTGCTTCTACGGGGCGTGCATCGACAGCGGTGCCGTCTGCAACGGCGTCAAGGACTGCGCCGACAACAGCGACGAGTCCGGCTGCAGTAACTCCGGTGGGCAGAGCGGCGGCGGCGGCGGTGGAGGCTCCGATGGGCCGCTGGGCTCGAGCTGCCGCAGCGAGCAGTTCCGCTGCAACAACGGCCAGTGCATCGCCGGCTCTGAGGCCTGCGACGGCAACATCGACTGCATCGACAAATCCGATGAGACCCTCAAAAACTGCGAAAACTTCAAGTAAAATAGTTCCTTCATTTTTTTTTATATGTGATAGATTACGATTTTTTTTATATGTGATAGAGAGCGGGGTATAATAGGAAGGGGCTAACGCGGGAGAGCGGAGTTTAATAACGATGAATGATAATTTTCGATAAAAAAAAAATTTTTATTCTTTTATTTTTCAAAACGTGAATGTCATTCATTTTTTAATGAAAATTAAATGGTTTTACTGGGTGTTTCGTTACTCCGCTGATCCAGCTTGCCCCTCGTTTCATTTTATACCCCACTCGATCATTGGATATTTATATATTTTATGTATTTGAAAATTGAAATGGTTTTTTTATTTTGAATGGAAGCAGTTTATTTGTCATTTACATTCATATTCATTTTTATCTAAATTAAAACAGTTTGTCTTAAAACTTGAAATACTTATGTTTATCATTCTGATCAACATATTAGCTACATTTAAACTTGAGAATAATTAATACAAATACAAAAGATATTTAAACATTCTTTAAAACAAACGAGAGAAAAAAATGTCAGAAATAGACAAGCAAACAGAGACATACAAATAGACAACAACACATTAAATCTCTACAACATTTGAAATGATAAGATAAAGTATGATAAGTGAAATTATATTATTGACTCGCGGAAGGCTGTAGGCAAAAAATCCAAAAAGAGATGGTAATCATAAAAGCTCTTTCACTCTAATTTCTCTCTGAAGTACCTATATTTTACGATTTTCTTCTTTTCATACACTTCGCAAAAATAGCATAAATTAGCACTAAAAATTTGTTACATTCCGAAACAAAAGGGGCTAAATGTAACTTTTATCCGACTGCCTAACTGCAATTTTTCTTTCCGTATAGAAAATGCGGTGACAGGATATGTAAATTTGGTTTCCACACGATTTTATCTATACAAAATTGAAAAATCTCGTAAATTGATAGCATAAGTAGCATACAAAATGTTTTCGTATACAAATTACTCTCTAAAGTTGAATTAGTGAAAAACCAATAAAATTAGTGGAACTTGCTCCACTAATTACTGAATAGTGGAGCACTTTTCACTATTTTTTAGTGGAATTCCACTAATTGTAGTGGTTTTTCACTAATTCAACTTTAGATAGTAAAGTACATAAGTTTTAAATTATTTTATTCTATTTATTCTAAAAATAAGATTTTAATGGCATAGAAGCCAGAGGTGCTGATTTAATTTGAACCAGTTATCATAAAAAAGTCCGAAAAAGACAGAGGCGCGATAAATACTAATAAAAAACTTGCAGCTGTCCCGGTTACGTGTTCCGTTGCGCGTACGGCGCGTGCATTGACCGCAGTCTGCGCTGCAACGGCCAGGTGAATTGCGCGGACGGCTCGGACGAGGACCGAGCGATATGCCAGAGTGGCCCGACGACGCCGGATCCGTGGCCCAGCCAGAGCCGACCCACGAATCCCTATCAGACGAGCGAGCCGCGGCCGACGCAGTCCCGGCCGACGCAGTCCCGGCCGACGCAGTCCTGGCCGACGCAGACCCGACCGACGCAGTCCCGACCGACGCAGCCCCGACCGACGACGCCGGCCCTGGTGCGCGAGTCGTGCGCGGTGCCGGACCAGCCGGAGAACGGCCAGTGGCACCTCGAGCCGAACCAGTGCCGCAGCCGGCACAACTGCAACGTGCAGCCCGGCGAGGGCTTCCTCGACCCCGGCACCCAGCTCGTCTACTCCTGCTACTCCGGATACAGGCTCAACGGCTCCGCCGACGTCTACTGCGTGCGACAGGGCAAGTGGTCCAAGATACCCACGTGCGAGGGTGAGTATAGTGTCTCTGCATTCACGCGGCAAAAGGATACAGATATCATTTTTTATTTTCAAGCTATCTTTTTTAATTGATTTTTTCGATGCACTTTAGAAGAAAACCAAAATCCATTTTCTTGCCTATTTTCAAATAAATCGACCTTTATTTGGAAAAGCTCACGGTTACAGGCTTACACCAGAAACATTGCCTCTATACTAAATTTTTTGGCAGAAAGCTACAGATTAATTATGCTATACATTTTTATTTGGCTGCTTCATGATCACTAAATTACTAAAAATAATTCATATATTAAAAACCATCGGAAAGCCTTAAATCTAATTCTAACGCAATTACGCAAACATTATTTAATGCGAGTTCTGTGTTACTTAGCCGCAAATATATTTAAAAAAAATTACGTTTGAACAATTTAGAGATTTTATGTATAATAAAAAAATGTACTGTAAACATCTAAACGTCTAAAAAGATGAATACATACTGGTTCATTACTCTACATAAGTAACTCGTTAATTTTGCAGAGATCATGTGCCCGTCCTTATTTTCGGTGGAGCGCGAGGCCCTGAAGTGCATTACGGATAAGGGATGGGTATCGTGCGACAGCCCGATGCCGCCGAGGACGACGGCGAAGCTGAGGTGCCGGCCGGGGTACACCATCGACTCGACCGACCTCACGCGCAGCGACAGCGTCCAGTGTAACGGCCAGGGCGAATGGGAACCCAAGCCCCTCAAGTGTGTCCCAGGTTGGATTACACTAAATATTATCATTATAGGGGATCTGCACTTCTATCGCAACGACGCAGTCTCCAAACCGGGATATTAATGCTCACTCGTGTATTTTCACCTTATACAATATTACCCAGTCTTTATTTTGTTTTACGCTTTTCTATCTGCTTCGTAGATTGCTCTTCTATCTAGTCCGCGTTTGTGTGATCACATCGTTTTAGATTTTCATTTCGGTTGTGTTTTATGACCATAAGTGTGCCCAGTGCAAACGTATCAAGTTCGATATTTATTTTTAAAAGTAACTAAGGATTACGAATGTCGGGAAACTTTTTCCAAGGTACTTATACGCAAAATTTTTACAATTTTCTTTAGTTTAAACGATGACGAACAAAAACAATGTTACTTAACTCAATTTTATAATAAATGATATTGCTTAAATAATATTATCAACAAAACCGTGGGAGATTATGCGTGTCAGCTATTAAGTGATTTTATATACTGCCTACATTGGAAAAATATTGAAAAACTAAGTCTCACAAAAAGGTAACATTTTATTTATTTTAAAGTGTACTAAAAAATACGTGATTTAAAAAAAAACGACGTTTTTCGAGAAAATATCCGAAAAATTTAATTTTACTCTGTAAATGAATACAGACGACTGTAGCAAGACATTTTTAATGTAAGAACAAGAATTCAGCTTAACAACGTTCCTAACTTTAATTCCAAATAAAGGATACATTTTCTTTAATTAAATATTTTCTTAGTTCCTAATGTCTACTGAGCCTAGTTTTATAAGACTAAGAATTATTTTGCATGCTTAGACTGTGAGCGTTGGTTTTTTAATAAGGTGGTTAATTTAAAAATTAATTTTCAAAAATTATTTTTAATAATGTGGTGAAATTGAATCCAATTATGTATTATTTACATTCTGTATGTAAATCCCAGGCAAGTAATGTATTAGTATTGAAGAACAACAAAGTATTTGACACACAGTTTTTTATTTTTATTGAAAAACTTTAATAATGACAAATCACTTTTGTGACATTCAATAGCTCTCATTCATACTCGCATTTTACGTAATATATTGTTACAAAGCTATTTAGATAAAATAAACTATTATAACAAATTTCAATTATTTTTCTTATTTCCTCTCATCCACGACAATCGATCCGTCATTTACATAAATTTAAAATTAGTTTCAAGTCGATCTCATTAATATTAATTTACATTTAAAATATTTAATAACTTCATAGAAACATTTAAATACACTATTTCTTCAGATTGCGGAATAGCATCAACTGGCCAAGGAACACCTCTGATAGTAAATGGGACAATAGCGGACATTAGCGAATTCCCATGGCATGGAACTCTATACAAATCAAAAGGAAAAGACAAACAGTTTATTTGTGGTGCTACTATTATTAAAACTGATTTGCTTATTACCGCTGCTCACTGTGTCTACGATGAGGGAAATCAAAGGTTCTTTGATCCATCTCATTTTTATATATCTGCTGGCAATATTTGGAAAGACTGGGATTATGAAAAAAATAATGAACCAACGGTTCAAAAAGCGAAGGTAAATAGAAATCGATCTTTTTCTAAGACAAAGTAGAACTTAAAATTTTCAATAATCTTAATGTTTAGGTAAAAAAAATATTCAAGGTTTGCAATTACATTGGTCAAAGAGGAAATTTCGAGAATGACATAGCAATATTGCAAATTGACAGGTATTTTCTGTTCAGTTCTGTAGTAAAACCAGTATGTCTTGATCCTAATTCTGCGAGTGAACAACTAGTTTTTGAAAATGGCAACATGGGCAAAGTAGCTGGTTTTGGAAGAACCGCTTTAGGAGATTCTAGTTTTATTCTGCAAGCATTATCAGTGCCATTTGTTTCTCCAAGCACATGCAGGTCAGCTGCATCAGATAGTGTAAGATTTTTAACCATAGATAAATTTTGTGCAGGATATACCAATGGTAAGTAGTATATGATTCAGTTATTTAAATTCAAGTTTTATTTTTTATGAAAATAATGCAACAATACCTATTCTCAGGTTCATCTGTGTGTGATGGTGACAGCGGTGGAGGTCTGGTGTTTCAAACAGACAGTCGCTGGTATCTAAGGGGTATTGTTAGTGTTGGAATTGGGGCAAAAGAAGAAGGTGCAGTACGGATGTGCAACAGCTATACATATTCTTTGTATACAAGAGTATCAAGCCATATGGACTGGATACAAAATATCATATTTAATTTAGAAAGCAATAAGCCCATTCCTGCATGCTCGTGAATTTCACTTTTGAACATCATTCAGATCACTTTTTTACTTTAATTGATAAAAAATGTTGACAAATAATTTAATATTTAAACCATTTACTTTCATCGTGAAAAAAAAAGTGTATTAAATGAAAATTTAAAAAAAAATCTATATACATACGAAGAAGTACTGTTTCTTTTATAGTATCTTCAGATTCATCGAAACATAATTTATGTAAATGCTAGTCATTGTTCTAAGACTGACAATGCTTTGCTTCCAATTCAATAAATGAAATTGGTTAAGATTGAATGAAAGATTTAATTTACCTCAAAACTTAATTGAACTTTTCCTTGATTTTTATGTTAAAGATGACTGAGTTGATTTAGCAGTAGTTGAGACTTTGGGTGCTGGCAGATCTGAATAATAAAATAAATATTTATTAATATCTTTTATATCAATGTCTTATAAGTATGTAAGTGTAGACTCTTAATTTATTACCATGTAAATCTAACTCAGCCAAGTTAGGTAAATCTACCGAATTCACTGATTCATCTTTGTTATTTACTGGACTGGTTGAAACGTTCAGTTCAGATCCCATAATTTCAGCTAATTCTTTTTCTAGTTCAGCATCTGATTCAGAAAGTGAAACAGGTTGAGCCATGACAGATTGAATTTCATTCAATTCTTCAATAATCTGAAATTTAAAGTAAAATATTTATTGAAAGAATTTATACTACTCAAGTCATCAGATGTATTAAAATAATCTAAATAAATTTAATACCTCTGACATGTCATCCATTGTGTCCTTTGCATTATCTTCAGTGAAACCAACATCTTCAAACTTCTTCAAAGCATTGCAGCCAGCTTTATATGCAGCTAATGTATCTGTATCATATCGAGCATCATGAATTCTTGCTACTAACCTCTGTACATTCATCAATGCAGCTGTGCGCCTTTCAATACAACTATCAAGCTCATGTTTTTTCCTCAAAAAACTTTTTGCCACTTGTCTTAGACCATTTGCTAAGGATGATTTTGCTTTCAGAATAACTTCATTTCTTTCTACTTCCAGTTGTTCAATATTTTTAACCAGCATAGCCTCTTGTTGAGTCAATTTGTGAATACCTTCATCAACTTCGGTTACTTGTTGAGCTCCCTCAGATGAGATCTTTACAAGTAATTCATTTTTATTGTTTTCCTGGCAATCCCGGAATGCTGCCTTCTTATTGTGCCTTAACCAAATCAAAGCTAGTTTAATATTATGTTCTGTAATTCTAGTATTACCACTTTTTTCTATGCAACTTTTTGTTAATTCAGACAGTGACAATAAGTTGTTTTCCTTTTTACCATCAGTTGTTGATAATATAAGCTCAGCTAGTTCCTTTACAGTAGAAATATGAATATATTGTACATCATTATCAATGACTGGTTCTGTCACATAATTTTTAAGTTTTGTAAAAGACCAACTAATTGGTTTTTTTACAAACAAATCAATAGTCCAGCCTGTCCATGTAATGCTTGGTTCTTTTAAAAAATCTGATTCTAATATTACTTCACCTTTTCTATAAAAATAAAAATATTACATAACTATCAAATTATTAATAACTATTGAAAAACATATTTTAACATAAATAAAGAATTCTTACTGGTACAGTTCTTGAAGAACCGTTGGTAAACATAAGGCTGAGCAGCCATTTCTTTTAAAATTGGCGTTCAAGTCTGTTAGACTAAAACTACAACGTGCATGATAACTTGCCCAACTTTTTATGAATTGATTCCAAAATTTATACTTTGAATTCCAATCTTCTGGATTAGCAGAACGATTTCTAAACGGAGCAAATAAAGATTTCATTCGTTCATCTTGATTCCAACATTCTGGTAATCGATCCACAGGAAGAGGATTACTGAATTTTTTTGATTCCAAAGAAGACATCTTTGCTCCTACAATGCAAAATTACGTAAATATTCAAAAATAAACAAGTTTAAAATTGTCAAAATTTGATTACTCAACTTACTCAGTAACAATATATCAAATAGGTTATAAAAAATGCTGATTGCAGTAATAGAAAGTGCACAACTTAGTTTTGCATATCAAAAATATTTAGTCACTATTGGCTCATGTGAAATCAACTGTCCAAAATACATTGCAAATATCACATGCCTATAACAATTCGTACCACAATCACGTTACATATGTACTAGCAAAATTTTGCTTTGTGTTGGATCATTGGATTATAGTGCACTTGATAATTCGACGAAACTTGTGGAAAAAAAGTTTTAGATAAAATCATTAACTATATCGAATTCTAAAAGTAAATGATGATCATCACTTTATTGTCGATACTATGATACTTACTTAACGACGACACATCACGCATGATATATTTTATTGCGCAAATAGTAGACAGTCAGTTACCAACAAAATAACAAAATATAAACATTCACAATTTTACTTTATGCATTGTATAATTGTATACATGTGCGAGCTTCTGATTTGCGATTTCGTTTTATCATTATTCATTACCCAAGTGTGTAAAGCGTAATAAGTAAATATAAATCTGTTGTCTACTTATTGTGTTTTGTGTTTGAAAGTTTGTTGCGTATCAAAGAAAATTTACACGACTGATGGTCAAAAACGATATGAAGCGTCATTTTACAAATTGACATATGGGCATGCGAAATTGCGATTTTGCGAACCAAATTCAAATGATGCTATAAGTGATATTTTTCAATCACTAAAAATGTTTAGAATTTTACTATAATAACATATCTAATTTAACTGTTCAATAAAATGTATGTATTTACGATATACATACAGTGCAAATTATTTTTTTAATACATACTTTTTTCTTGGTAATCGCTAAAAAATATTTCAACTTGTGAACTGAAATATACTTATATTTCATGAAGAAATATAGTGTATTTACACATGAAACTAAAAGTCGTATAAAAGCAAATTGGGTATACGATTAGTAAGATAACAGCTCGTTAAAATTTTTCGGATCGTTTGCTTGACACATGCGATACCAGTCGGGATCTCGTTGTAAACTGGAAGCGTTTCGTCTGTAAAACGAAGACTGAATAACAGAGCGCCGTCCGAATTCAGATACTACAGGCAAAGGATAATCTTTTAGCCTCCAGCCAAAAGTCCAGCTCGAACAATAAGGGAAATAAAATCTGTCCTCAGGTTTTTCCTTGTATCTGAAAATTAGTAAACGAATAATTTCTTTAAATCTGTTATAATGGAGTAAATGTACAAAAATTTGATAAATTTGTTCTTAAAATACTTAGACTAGCTGTACCTTTCATGAAAATATTTTCTCTTAGACATGAAACTCTCATCTTTGGGAACAAAAAGAATGTCTTTGATTTCAGGTTTAATCGGTCGCATTACATCTCTCAATTCTGCGTCTTTCGGTCTACTCCACATTGGTAAAATATCTTCTTTAACCTAAATCACATTCGATTAAATTAATTATCAAACAATTAACAATAAAGATACGAAAGAATTAAAAAAATACTATTTCTTTAGTAGCTCTATCGTCAATAAATTTCTTCTTCTGCTGAACTTCTTCAACAGCATCCGAGAATTTCTTACCAACGTTGTCGTAAAGACGCTGCTGGTTTTTTATGAACCACATTAACTTTAATTTTTCTTCTTTCCGTGAAACCTCGCGGTGAAATTGCTGGCAACGCGTATCGCAAACACCACCCCTTAATTTCGACATTTTTTAAATTTTGTCACAGCCTAAAGCAGACCTTCACCCTCCTGGACTTAAGACTTTTCTCCTTATTGTTTTTATGATCTATCTCACTTGTTTTTTCTAATGCTGCATATATCTACATAAATATATTTAAGGGCAATTTCGCTATTGTATAATTAATGAAATTCTTTTACGGTCAATTTTTATTACATTACACACAGTTCGATATCTGGCGCCAGTAATTGAGTAAACGCAATAATCATTCGACCCTGCTGCATGCTTTCTATAACGGCATATATATGTGTGTGTAATATGTAGTATAAAACAGGCGCGCGGGGAAGGTAAATACGCAGGCAGATTGAGATGATGTTGAAAACATAATTATTTTCTGTAAATAAATTCCTGATTTTGAAATGGAATTAGCAGCGTCTTCTTCAACTGCAAATAATATTTGCAAATTGTAAGTTTGTATTATTAAAAGAGTAAATTAATCTTGATATAAGCATTCGTTGTTTAAAATATAATAACCTAGAAATAAACATGTTTATGCTCCAAAATTTCTACATCTTAAAAGTTCAAAAATATATTACCATTTTAATATAATTTGTTATTATTATGCTCTTATCAACTGGTTATAAACACAAAATAATAACAAAAAAACAATTTTGTTTTAAAACAATCAATTTCAATTATTTTATTTTTTATTACCATATTAATAATAGTGAATAATATAACAGGTGCAACAGAAGTGAATGCCGATATACTTGTCCAAGATGTAACATTGGATACTGTTCAATCGAATGTTATAAGTCTACAAGTCACTCAGAATGTTCAGAGGCTTTTTACAAAATGTGTGTTAAAGAAGAATTACAGAGTCAACAATGTGACTCAGAAGTAAGAAAAAAAACATTAGATATACTTCAGAGAATATATAATGAAGAATCTGAAGATGATATATTAAGGGAAATTCTACAGGAAGAAGAAAATGAGGAATTTAGTGAACAGGCAGAGCTTGATTCTGATGATGATGATGATGTAAATATTAACAAATCTAAGTATTTAAATCTGTACTTTTATATTTTCATATTAATTGCAATACTTTTTTAGGTTTCATCATTGGAAAATCGGTTGAAAAATGTCAATTTAGATAATGCAGATGAAATATGGTCTGCTTTGACTACTTCTGAAAAACAGGAATTTGAAGCTTTGCTCAAAAGTGGAGATGCTTCAAAATTATTACCTTCTTGGACACCATGGTGGTCATATTATCAGGAAAAAAAACTTGTTGAAGATATAGCTGAAGATAATGATACTCAAATGTACATTAACGATTGTCCAAAAGTTTTAGATATATCACCTCTGCAACAACTTAATGTACAATTTATTTTAATTTATTTAATAAATTATTTTTTCACACTGTGCATAATGGGTGAATTACATGTATGTAAACATGTGTAAGTCAGTCTTTATGCTTATCGTGTCAAAAAATAATATTGCATGCATATGCAAGCAATGATTGTCCACTAGTGTAATTGTCACCCATCTTTTGCTTGTGTTACAAATTACACTTGTGCGACAATCGTCTCTTGCTCTAGTATCAAAAAGTATTACATGCTAATATTTATTATTACAGAAAGTATCTCCATTTATAAGGTTTAGTCTAATTAACACAATTTATGCATATGCTTATACCATTTTGTATCTTACCGGAGAACATCATACAACTTCATTAGATGCTGTATACATTTTTTTGCGCATTTGTGAAACGATCAGAGTAAATAGAGTATTCAAGGATGCACCATCAGCCGTTGAGCACGTTCTTCTGGAAGTTACAAATGTAAATTAAATTATTTAAATTTTTTCCAATTATTTAAAATTTCTTATTACCCTAATTTATTGACTTTTATAGTGCAGTGCTTTATCTGGAGATCAAGAAACTATTTTAAGCACAAAAGATGCTGGTGATGCAATTTTAAGAGGTCCTGATGAAAATAACAAGATTTTTTATATGCTTTCAGCTTTGTCAGATTTACATCAATTAATCCAAGAAGCAAAAAAAGAATTATGTAAAAAATCAAAATTGGAAAACAGTGAATTTAAAAGTAAATTTCAATCTAAAATTGAATTAGGATCAATAGATGTTTCTAAAAAGAACCTTTCTTTATTCTTAAAAAAAATTGAATTTTATATAGCTTGGTTAAAATCTAAAAGTAAAAAATATGATATTACTGAAGGCGAAAAATTGTGATTCAGATGTAAATAAGTTATATAATTTTATAAAAATAATTAATATTTGTAAAAAATTTGAATAAAAGCATTTTTATAAGTATTTTTATAAAAAATTTTATTTACATCACCCTTAGTGTTTCTTTAATTTAATTTTCAATTTATTTGTTGGTTTTAATAAATTTAAAATAAAAGATTAAATTTGAATTAGAAAGGTTTAAAAATGATTAAATGAAGACCAATGCTACATGTAATTTTGTTGTATTTCTGTACTTAGTACAATAATTTTTATTTACATTTCTCTTACATTTCATACGTTGCGCTATATTACTTCTGCTTAGCATGACTTTAGTATCATATTTTAATAGAATAACAGTAATTTATCAGGAAAAGAACTTATATATGTACACACACAGTACAGTAGACTTTAGCAATTTGACTGTCATTATTCCTCTTTTGATTCATTAATATTTAGCTTGTCTAGTGATAAATGACACAAGATCTAGCGATCTTGATGAGGCGCTCTTACGTATTTTGATATAAATATACTCAATAAAAGTTTCATGAATTAAAAAATGTATAATTACATGTGTTGTTCATTTCAAAAATTGGTTATTTGTAAGAACTAAGGATGTAAAGAAGGCAAGTATTTGTTCCTGCAAAATTCGATGTTTGTATATCTATAGTATTATACATACGTAATGACTACAATTCACATAATTATACATAATTTTGTCGTAGAATGCGTGGAAGGGGCATATATAAAGTTGACGAAATGAATCATCGATCTCATTAAGAAAAGAAATGGCCAGCATTTTTTCAAGTGATCGAATGGAAATGAAAACTAAAGACGTTTAAAATGTTTATGGCGTGAACAAAAGAGCTTTCACATGATATTACTCCCTCTTAAAGTCAACATCATATGTGTTTGACTCAGTAATCACAGCCATAGGAAGCAATACTGTGGAATAGTGATTAAATATTAATAGTCAATATGTTTAAAAAAAAAAAAATTTGATAAAAATCCAGTTTTGAGTATTTTTTATTTTATAAGAATTTATTACTTTTAACTTATTTAATTCAAGATTTTTTTACTCATACATAATACAAGGACAAATATTTTTAAAAGCAAGTTTTTCAAAGTTGATATTATTAGAAAAACACTGAATAAATCTTAGAAATCAAGAAATATTTAAATAATAAAATACACTCGAAACTGGAAAAGTTTAACAGTTTTAAGTGAAAAAGGCTTTTAACGTAGCACATAACAATTTTTTTATAACAAAAAGTCTAATAAAGTGTAATATACGCTTATATTTCCAAATTAATAATGACATTATGGCATGTACCCCACTGTCAATTTTAAATTGGCTTACTGACTTATTTCATCTTAAAAGAACTTCTTGGGCTGCCATTACCATTAGTTTGTCTACATTAGTTTTAACGTACATATCATTTGTGTGCATTGCAGAATTTAACACTCATTACGAGTCCTAGTGGAGTAATAAAAAAAGCCTGAACTGATCAGGAGTTGTAAATTAACTAATCTTAATTTTCTGTGAGATGGCTTGCAAATACTTTGATATTTTAGTACTATATTTTATTTCATATATAGTGTGTATATAAGAGTTACTATAAGGTCTTGATTGGTTTTTCTGCTTTCCGAAAAAAAAGTATTTTAAATTTAAATGATATAAATAAATTTTATTTAAGAATTTCGAAAATTAATCATATTTTTAAGACTTTAATATTATGCAATGGCTTTGAAGATCTACTCTAAAATACTTATTAATGTGTTTTAATATTTTTTTCGGAATGTAGTAAAACTGTTCAAGTTTTAATGTTTTTAGTAACTGAATTCAGTATTTTTAAGAATTTATTTACTTATTTTTCATTTTGCAATCTAGCAAATACTTTAAAAATACTGTAAGAACTCTTAATTATACAGTACATTAATACCAATTGACCCTAGCATTTTTCAAACGAATTTCAAAAGAGACAGCGTGATATACATTTCCACTAATTCAAAACTCACATGTCTTTACTTATCGCCAAAATAATGAAAATACTTTGTCTTTTGTATAACATTTATGAATGACGTGATCTATCACTCTAATTATTGTTACTCTTCTTATAGCTGTACAATTTAATTCATCTTTCATTCCTCTCTATGTCATAGTTGCCAGTGCCGTTGATGACTCTACAACAAGTCTTCCCATTTACAAAGCAATTTACACTGGTTATAATTTAATAACAATTACTATTTTACTTTTGGTACACTGTAGCTACTGCAATGTCAAAAAAAACCTATAATTCAATATTGTTTCTCTCAATTTTTTAGGACTCGTATACTTCATTATTTCTCAAAATTTTTCTTTTTTTCTTAATAGCGCTTTAAACACTGATGACAAATAACCAGCTTAACAATATCATTCTGCCACAGTGCAAACAATTTTTCTTTCTTTATCTCATAGCTCAATTCCTCTAGATCTTAAAGTCATTCGCTTTTACAGCGAGTCGTTTTTCATGTTATTATTACTACCCTTAGTAGGTACTGCAAAAAAATACATTCTTATTGATCATAATTCCGCTCGAAAACCAAATGTTTTTCAGCAAGCAAATCATATAAAAACTTTTGTTTTTAAAATTTCGACTCGTCCGCAATATGATTGCCTTTGCCTTTGAAGGAAAAGAAAAATGAAGAGTATCCAAAGATGTACTTCACTTCTATACTTAACATTTGGATTTATTAAAAACCTTCTCGTACCTTGGTTTATATTAAATAAAGCCGCGGATAAACAGTACCTTCTCTATAATAACAATATCATTTCTTGACGGGTAATCATTTTGTATGTACAGTTATCGTCCTTGCCGTCGTTATCGTCATTGTCGTCTTAACTCCTCGTGACCTCGAAGAGAACGGGTGTTGAGGGTTTGTTATTAAAGTAAAGACCGGCACCCTGGATTGCGTTGCTACTACCGGTCACACTGGCGACGCCACCAACTCCCGTGATGGGGCTTCGCGAATTCGGCAATGCCGTACACGCCACCTCATCGTCCTGAGAGAATTTCGTTTCACTGCTCACCCTTTGAAGCAGGTATTTAAAGAACTCATACCTGTAAATAAAAAAAAATCTTTGTTACATTTTTGTAATTAACATTTTTCTTTAGATCTGCTTAAGTTAAACCTGGATATTAAAAAAAGTTTGCTTAAATTAAAAACGTGATAATAAAGAATAAAAAAGTGCATAAATCTACATCCATTGTTTCATTAATAATAGTATACATTCTTATAACCAATATCATTTATGAAGGTATTATCCTGTCTGAATAAACTTGGAAGTGATTTACTAGTATTTTGTAATTTTTTAATAGTCATTCAACGATTATTTAAAATTGATTTAGCTATTAATGAATATTTTTTTGTAACTGTAACTTTAATTATAACAAAGAAATAATAAAAAAATTGTAGATGGGTATATATTTTGTAAGTAAAATAATCATGTATTTGATGCTAAATACATGGATTACTTTACTAATCTTTCTTCTGCTATATACTTTACAAAAAATAGTTACGATAATTTAATCGGATATCGTAGGCAGTTTTAGTTCAATTTCATTATGTATTAATTTATAAATAACACAAAATTAACATTTTAAATAGAATGTTATACACTTAAAAGTTGTTAATATAGTTAATAAACTCTTAAAAGTAAAAGTGTGTGATAATTCACATTCTTTGATAAACTAGAGTACAATTACAGATAAGATGTATAGGCTTGATAAGCAATTATTATTTGAAAAACAACGTCTAACGACAATATTTAGTTGTGTCGCCGATTTATATCGCAAAAACATTTTAATAATTGATGTAATTATACTTTCACACATTTAAATATTTATTTTTACATTAGAGAAGAATTGACATGAAAAACATGATAAGAAAGAACATAATAAACAATAAGAATTATACGTACGTTGACCAGCAAATAGCAGTTGCAGGCATTTGATAAACAATTCGTGCTTGGAGACCGCGGAAATAACCAGGCAGTCCCCAATACCTGTACACTAAATTAAGGGCATCTCGCATACCTGCTGCTCGAACTTCGCCAGTTTGTGTGTTTAACAACGTTTTACAAACATCGAGCGGCATCGATATTGTCGCTGCCACTGCACCTGCCATTGCACCTTTTGAAAAATAGAAATAAATTACTATAATAAATAGTTTATTGAAATTATTCAATAATAATTAATGATATAGGAAAGAATTTTACCAGAAACTATATGGGCAACCGGGTTATAAGTGTGCTGTGGATTTGTGACTGTTTGTGAAAATTCATAAGTGACAAAGTGAATGCTCTGGAAAGGCACATTCATTAGTAGTGTTGTCCTGTAACTTCTGTAAAATGCTGCAATGCCTTCTGTTGCATAGATATGTCTCATGCAGGCTAATACACTTCTGTATGGTGAATTTGTCATTTGCATGCGCTGTTTGATCACTGGAAAATAAAACCATTTTAAGACAATTATTTTTATTACAAAATAATTTTATTTTTATACAACAGAAAAATTGTTTACTCAGTCATTTAGAGAGAATGCTATTCTTATGATCATATAATAGGGCACTTACCCTATGCAGTGTTATATAAATAAATTGCTGTACCTTCTGCTGGATTCATAACACCATCATGGAGTACAGTTGATACAACTCCTGCAGATGCATATGCTAGGTGATTATTTTTTGAGAATGATTTTGCGGTCATCTTTTCCTTGAGGAATTCATAACATGAAAAATATAGTGCATGAGCTGGACCTGCTCCAACAACCATTGCACTGATACCTCGGAAGGGCCTGAAAATACCCTCTTGTCTGATCATGCTTCCAATTTCAGAAACTATTCCACCACCTCCACCTGGTCCTGGTGTTAGTATTTGTCTCCTTGTCTATAAATAAAATACATTATATTTTTTTAAATAATTTTTATAGTTAAAATAAATTTTTATTTACATAATTAAAAATTAAAAATTTTATATTTTTAGAAATTATATTATTTTTTCATAAAATAATGATTGATTTATATAAAAAGTGAATATTTCTAATTTATACACAGCAATTTTACATACAATGCAGTAAATTTGCATCTGTGATATAGTTATGTAAGTGATTGAATCAATGTAACATTGGAAAACTGTTTACGTATACCTGACGGTAACATTAAGAGCAAAATATTTTCTTTTCTTCACACATGTTTTATTAATACTATAAATATCAATGGAGATATTACACAATTATTACAAGTGATAGCATTAGAGAGTGCTAAAATAAAACTGCAATAAAAAATACTTGTACCCAGTAGTCAACTAATGTAGCTAATTTCTTTAATAATGCACATATTAGTATTTCATAAAATTATAACAGATAAAGAAGGATAAATTTATTTTTTTAAAAAAAATGTTTAATTTTTGGAATCTTAAAATGATAATAAATAACATAAGTATATTTTATTAATTTCTCTGAGCTATACATACATTATCTTTCTTTAAAAAAATAATTTACCAAATAGTAATCCATTGTGAACATTAAATTGCTGCTAGTGTAAATTGTGGTCAGTAAATTCAGAAATAGAACCAACTGTTACATAATCATTTTTGTTGAAGCACATGCACTGATAGTAAATACATTCAAACATATAGATTGTTCCAGTAAATTTTAGTAACAAAGAAGATTTAAAGTTCTTTTCCTGGAAAAACTTAACTGAGAGATATTATCTGGAATAATAATTATGAAACTGCTAAAAGGAAAAATTTCATACAATAAATTGAAAATAGAAGTTTGTTAAATTAAACTCTTACATTTTTATTGCAGCTTGTAATATTTTTGAATGAACAATAATTTTTTAATGCTATGGTAAAAATGTCACTTTCACAATTGTATTCAACAATCATGCTTGCATAATATGTAATTGCAAATTAAAATGATTAGACTAATATAAGGCAAAACTAATAATTAATTCTTCTGTATTTGGATTTGTATATGAGATTAGTTTTAAAACGCATAGTTGATTTATTTTTAATATCAAGAGAATTCCCTTTGACCTAATATTGTTCTTAACAAAGATGAAGATATGAGGGATTCAGATTTAACCTAACCTTAAATCTCAATCAGGTGGTATAGTTACAGTAATTTCTTAGTAAAAAATTTTTATTTTATACATACTATATTATGATAATTATATAAAAATAGTAAATTTAACTATTAAATTTTTGCTCAAAACCAATAAATAATTAAGCTTACTCTTTTCTTAGATGACCGTAAAAAAATAAATTCCTTTTCTTGCAAGGCAAGGCCATAAATTATAATTTTCTTAGTCATGTTGATTATCTTAAATTCAGTCAGTTCATAAAACTGTTTCACGAATTTATCTGATTACTATAAAATACTTTGAGTAAACGACAATATCTTACAAAATAACATGTAATATGAGCAAATAAAATTATATTTAATGTTTTAGCCTTTAATAAAATCTTTTTAATAGGATAAGTAAAATTTAGCGAATAAAGATTTGTATAGGAAATGTTACAATGTATTTCCTAATATATCTAAATTGTATTTATATATAATAAACAAAAACAGAGTATAAGCTGTGATTGAAAACTGTTCAACTATTAGATAACACTTATTTAAATCGACATTCAGACTGTTAGCTGTTGTTGCCAAATCAGTTGTAATGTATTAATATAATCACAGGTCTCTATACCCAAGAAAGGGTAATGCGTCTTTACCTTGACACTGTCTACGGAGTACATAACGCAGTGCTCCATGATTCCTGCACAAGCACCTGCCATCATGTGAACGTAAACCGACTGGGTCGGTAGGCTTTCATAATCGTCTGCATTCATCCTGAATATTTGGCCCTAGCAACTCCCTCCAGCTTTGCTGCTGCTTTTCGCTCTTCAAACTCCTAGTACGTTCCTCCTTCTCGGCACCTGCAAGCAGCAACCACGCAAAATTAATTACACAGGCAAAAAGCGTAGGTAGCACGTGCTGCAAGTAAAGTCAACTGATGGTACGCGACGCACTCGCGTGCAATCTTTTTCGCAAGAGCCATAAAAAAAATCTCACCGAACGTAAGCGTGACGACTGCCGTATCACGCGCGAGTGTTGAATCCGCAGGATTTCCGCGAAGGGGACGTGCCGCGAGTCTCTCGCCGTCACAGCCGGTCGTTTAATCGGCCAAGTCGCTCCGCAACGTCGAGATTTTCGGCGAGCACATGTGACCGCCGCGATTTTTCCCGGCACCGAATGGCCTCCTGTGTTACGCGATAATTAAATAATTTGAAAAAAAACAGAAAATAGCGGAGTAAAAGGGGGCGGCGGGCTCGGGAGTGCGACGAGGCGAGCTCCTCGCGCACTTTCTCCTCGTGTTCGTGTGCGCGCGAGCGAGAGCTGACTGAGAGCCCACGACTCGTCGGGGCCGCTTATCCCACGGCGCCGCCGCGACGTAATAAGGAAGAGAGAGAAGGAGAGCGGACAGCCGCGACTGCCGAGTGCCGCGAGAGGACGGGGCCGGGAGGTTAGGTACGCGGCGAGCTGCTGCGCAGTCGCCCCGCGAGTCAGCACCACGTGGTCGGCCCCGTGCGGTAGTCGGATATACTGCGGCCGCGTATCGCGCAAAAAGCAGCCCGACATAGTCAGTCGCAGTGATATCATTTATCGGCTATAGGTCGACGGCGCCGAGTCCCCTATGTTTTTTTTGCTTCGAGGAAAGCCAGATTGAACGTTAAATCTCGGCGAAGAAGTTCTTGCTCTTGCTTCGATAAGAGATGGGGACGTGAGCTCGCGAGCGTCGTTCGTTCGAAGATTTTGAGGGCAGTTACAGTATGTGACTTAACGATTTTTCACATTGAGTTTTTGAATTGTCATCGTGAAGCGGCGGTCGAAACGCGTTTTTGTTAGATTATGAGATTGCATTATTTTTGAAAAATTTACGATTACCAGTCGTTTTCTCTCAGACAATGTCTTTTGATTACCCGTTTAAGATATTTAAGTAGTTTCAAAATACCTATATTCAAAGTCCGTTTAATCTTTGCCTAATATCCCTAGTGGAAATAATGTTCGAAATCCAACATAAAGATACGATATCTTACAGATTTCTACATTTTATTTTTTTACA
>JAXIUT010000048.1:12291527-12306987 GCA_035586675.1 Eurytoma californica
ACAAAATGTTAAACAGCGCAAGAAATAGTAAAAATTAGTACGAATTTGTAAGATATCGTAACTTTATGTTGGATTTCAAACATTATATTTCCGCTAGGAATCTAAGTGAATTATGCAATATTTATTAAAAATTAAAGGGATGATAACAAATGTTAATAATAAATTATTAATAGTAACTATAACAATCAATGACAACATATAGTAAATAAAATTGAATTTCTAATTCTGAATAATAATCTTCGAGACAGATTTACGCTTTCGTCAGTGATAAAAGTATGTCAGACATCTGTATCTACTTATACAATTAGTAGATCCAGAGAAATATTGCAAGACTGCACTATTTACTCATTACATTGTATTTTAATGTGATTAATTATATTGCATAAATTGCATTGTATTCTTAAAATATGTGTGAAAACGAATCTAATTTGCGATTAAAATCGAAATAACGTACGATGGTTCAATATCCTAAACAAACGTATATATCTTATCGACGTAACATACCGTATATTAAAACGTGACGTCCAACATTAATGATATCTGATTTGTTTTTAAAAACGAAACATTGTTTTTTAAAATCGCGCATGGTTGTGTTAACCACAAAACTCAAAATGCATGTATTTTTGTTCGATGTATTCTTTATACATTCCATATTAACAAGGAAAAAACTATCTGCTCTATAAGTTCAGATATGATAATTTTTTTTAATCAGCAGAAAAAGTAACCGACACTTTAAGACGACGTTTATAACAGAGTAAATTTCAAGAGCTATTCAATAATGAAACGAAATAATAGAAATATAATTTAAACCATGAGTAAATTAATTAATTTCATATTTTGAAATTGAAAAAAAAATATTTAAGCTTCTCTTCACCTAAAGTTTGCGGACATACTCGACAATAGCTAAAAAGAAATAATAAAAACTTAGAGACTATAAAATAATGTTCAAGGTCGCGGATGAAGTTTCAATGTCTAGGCTACGTCATCGGGATTCATTGATGATATGGAAAAAAAGCGGTGATTATTTAACGTAATTTCCGGCGAGTGGAATATAGCTATAAAGCAAAGTTGACGTATTTCAACAATCTTGAGTATTTCGGAATAAAAATCGGTAAGCGCAACAAACCTTCCATCACTTTATACATTTTCGCTGATTAAGAGTAAATATTAATTTTATTTTATTTATAATTTTAACCTTACACTCGTATCTATAAATGTGTATATTCTTAGTCTCTTTTTTGCATGTATAAATAAATTTTTATCGCGATCAATATGGAAAATAATTTTACACGGAAATTAAAAAAAAACTTCTTTGAACTCAAGGAATTACAGGCTTTTTATAGTATAATAGTACGTAAAGTGCGTGCTACCATTTACTCGAAGTGACGATATTAGTCATTTATTAATAATCTCACAATTTCGCGATGTCATGTTTAAGTAAAAATGAGTTAGTTATCCACGCTCCTAGCGATAAATCTATTCCTTTCGCCATTGTAATTATGTTAATTAAATTTACGTGACTATTTTGTAAAGCCGAATGAAAGAAAAATTTACAATTGCACTATAGATATACATTTTCTGGGATTTTCATCGATGTTTCGCGACGTCTTTTTTTCGTGTACTCAACTATATAGAGTATAGACTCAGTATCCCTGTGTTATCGCCCATTTACAATCAATAATCAAATAATAGCTACTTGAATAAATAATAATCTCACAAATCAACTCGACGGGAGACATATTAAATCCTCAAAGCACGCAAAGTATATATTCCGCTTAAAAACCAGAATAAAAAAGTCAATAATAACATTCGTTATGCTTAACATAATACAAAAGAAAAACGGAAAATTATACGATAAGTGCCTTGAAAAAGTTACATCTAAAAATACTCTTCCATATGATATACATACACTTATCCGAAAGGTATATAGGTGTCGTCAAAGCGATCGGCGAGCGTGATAAATCGGCATGAATGCGGTAAAAAAACTCACCGCGTGGTTCACGCTTGCGCGGTCTGTCGACTACCTGCAACTTGATTTAACGCGCCGAGCGGCGAGCTATACACTAGACTACTTAGAGCCGAGACGTCGGCGCCTCGGCGGCTACGAAGACGAGCGTCACCTGCGATCGATCGGCGCTGCAGATGCGTGCATCGATAGCGCGGCGCTCGGCGTAGTAGAAAAAAAGCAAAGCAAAGCAAAGGGGGGTCCACGCGTTCTTCACGAAAAATATTTTCGCACGTAAGTAATGCGTCGGAAGTCGCGTGCGCGCCTTATCTGCCAGCGAGATATAGTCACGTAGTCTGCGATACGCCCGATAACCGGGCCGCGATTTATCGACCCGGCCGTGAACGCCGCCTATTCGGCTGATCGATTTTCGTACAGTACTGTAACATCGATCTTGTATTTATAAATTCATAGACAATTCGAAAATTCTGTTAAATGTGCAATTTTCTTTGATAAACTTTTTACTTATCGAATAAGCCTCTGGTATGGACATTTTTATTTGCTGTTTAATTTGGTATGAGGATCTTTTCTTAACGCTTTATTAATAGAACAATGTCACATACTTCCTCCAAAAATTTCAAGTATCTTTTTAACACGTACTTTTCAAAGAAGGGAAAAATAAGTTAAGCTTGCTCCAGGATGTTTGCAAAAAATGTTGTATGACAAGTCTTTGCAAAAATGAAAAGAAAAATAAATACTTGTACTTCTCTTACTTCTTATATTTCTACGTCAATTGTTTTATCGATTGCAGAAACGTCTAATTGAAAATTTCTATTTATAGCTATAGCTGATGCAATATCCTTTTATATTTAATTTAGAATACAGTTTTTAAAATATTGCACTTTTTTGTGTACTTCAAAGGCGTTAGCATTAATTTATAACAATTTTTTTATTGCTAGCTGCATTTTAAAACAAATAAAAACGTGATAAAATACACAATAAGGAAAAGTCGTGTTATTGCTTTATAAGTCACTTTTAGATCGTTCATCTTATAATAAAAAAACAGCATCCATTCAAAGCGAACGTTTACTTTCGGTGTTTATTTTACTTTTTTTACTCAGAATGAGTTGAATTAGAAATGAATAATACGTTCCATTGTAAAACGATACAGTTTGTAGTTATTAAATAATATGTCATCACCAATTGTATAGAATTAATTTAGAAATTAACAGCTATGATTGTGATACAAAAGGATGTATTAAGATTAATCGCATCCATTGAAAACTGTCAATCGTAAGGTATACCACTATATTTGTACACTTACACCGCAAATCTTTCGCGAATGTACATATATTCATGGTTATTTTTTGCAAATTTACATGTTTAATAACTACAATTACGTATATTTTTAACATAATTTTGATATGGCGCAAAAAAATAGAAAAGGAATATCAAAATGAATTGAACCATTGTTTTTATTTATCTTTCTATCTGAGAATTCTTACATATTATTTTTATTATTAATATCTGCTAAAAAATTCGTCTTAAAGGTATAGGTATTATGAAATTTGTTAATGAAGTGAAAGACTTGCAACGTCAAAAATGTTAACAGCGAAATCCAAGATTAACTTGTCATTAATTGCGTAGGCACGGAAATATACCAAATTATTTTTATTTAATTTACGCTTTTACCGTTAAATTAAAACTACATACTTTACATTATACATATTTTGATACATATGTATATTTTCATACACTTTAAGTATATAAAATATTTACTTTATATACAAGATTTTTGTGTACACTTATTATCTATCGACGTACCAATGGTTTTTTCTAGTGTATGTACACTTAAAAATGATTTACAATTCGCGAAAGAGCGATCACTATTTGACACAATACCATTCTTAAAGAATCAGCTTTCGGTATTAGAAGGTTTAGAGAATTGTCGAAGACAATTTTTATGAAAAATAATTTTTATAATGAAATACTTTAAATGAAACTATTATATTATTCAATACACTTTCGTACATAAAAAGTATTTGTAATTCGCCTGTAATCGGTATAAAATTTTTTACAATATTTGCATTAATGGACGTTTATGGATTCTGCGCAACTGTATAACAGATCTACTTTTGATTTGTTCAACCACTGTAATACGATGGTTCATTTACAAAATAATAATATTATAATAGACTACAAATTTTTTCTATTCATTTAATAATAAATTGTACTTTTTTGCTCTACCTTTAAGATAAACCACTTTTCCCAAAACTAAATAAAACGTTAAGTTATAAACAATGTTTGTAGCAAATATGATATGCGAAAATAAAAATGCGCATTTCTGATAAATTGTCAACTCTAATCAGTATTACGCTTTGCACCGTTTTATGAAAATGGATAAAGTTAATTGAATTACGTTGATTTTTTTTATCTAATCTCACAAATAATATATTGTATCTATTTAATAAGTTGCATACCTGTTAAAATAAAATCTAAAATGGTAAAAGGTAACTGACGCGATTGGCATTGAACACTGGTAAGTATACATAAATAATTTTTTCCTTTTTAAAGAATGACAAGAAGAAACAATAATAAAATATGCGCATCCTCAGAAGCACATTAAGTCAATAACCATCTTGAAAATTCTATTGCGCAAATCGCTATTCAATCTCTTTTTTCGCGTTGTATTTGCACCATTCAAATAAAACGTTTGATTTACTGTTTCTTTCAATCACGTTTAATTTTTTGCTCTTCTAGAGCAAATCAGTTCTACGTAGATATTTAAATTTCATTCACAAGAGTTACAGGAGCCACTCAATGGGCGTTTTACTAACTAAACTACAATTGAGTTGCCATGTTGTCGTTGAAGCGAGCCAGCGCGCGCATTTGAGATCATCTCACTCAGGATCGAGGAGTATGTCGCGCAGCACGACGAAAGCCTCTTTCAGGTAGGGCACGCCGGGCTGCCGCGGCTGGCTCGAGGCTGACGGCTATGTAGGATGAAAACGCCGATTCCGCCGTGATTTACTCGAGAATAGCGGCCTCGGTTTGTACAGGTCATCACTGGAGTATCGCTGACTACTCCTGTGACTTCTGCAATAGACATAAAAGTAGGTTATATCATTATTGTATATAAATAGGTCTTTTTAAATTATTTGAAACGTTAATTTTATCAATAACAAACAATACCTTCTATCATCTTTCAGATTTCCGGGATTTTTATCACTGGTAGCAGATACATCACTATCGGGACTCAAAGGCATCACAAAGTTTTCTCCATTGATAATTACAGGCTGAGCCGGTTGCTGTAACGGTTGCTGCTGCTGTTGAGGCTGCTGCTGATGCGTTAGGTTTACCATTGCACTAGTGCTACTTGATTTTTTCATCCTTCCAACTTTGCGCCTTTTAGCAGCAATCACATCTTCATTTGTCTCTTCCACTGAAATTTCATTACTTGGTTTGTCATTATTATTATCAGGATTTATTTCTAACATATCGGGTAATGGGCTTCTGGAAGGTTCTTTTTGGATATGTTGTGGAGGTGTAATAGGAGTAGTCGAAGAAACGGCTGGCACAACAACACCACCAAAACTTTCAATCATGTCCTCTAAACTTCGACTGGGATCAGCTTCCAATTTTTCTAAGAATTTCTTAAAAGCTAAATATTGTTTGTTATCACCCTCTAAATAGTAGCAGTCCTCCTCAATTGGTGAAAATACTACTTTTGCTCGATTTTGCTCCATTAACTCGTTTACTGTTTCTCTTGAACTTGGTGAACATTCTTGGAAATCATCTTCCTGCAGTTCATCTTGTTTCTTTTCTTCTGTCACTTGGTGTTCTTCTCCTGTTTTTTCTTCTTGCACTTCGTCTTCACCTTGTATTTTTTCTTCATGCACTTCGTCTTCACCTTGCATTTTTTCTTCATGCACTTCGTCTTCACCTTGCATTTTTTCTTCTTGCACTTTAGCTTTATTTCCTACCTTTTTTTCTTCCATTTCGTATTCATCTTGTCTCTTTCCTTCCTGTCGTTCAATTTCGCTTTGTGTCTTTTCTTCTTGAAGTTCAACTACATCTTGTAACTTTTCTTCTTGAACTTGTGTTTCATTGCGTGCTGAAGAAGTATTCAGATTGACTGTATCATTTGAATCGTCATCAAGTTCTATGATTTGTTCTTCTTCAAATTTATTATTAATTTCTATACTTTTATTTTTAACATTATAATTTTTTTCTGTTATTTCGATTTCTTTTATGGAAAAATCTTCATCTTTAGAATTAACTATGATCGTTTCTTTTTTATTTTTATTTGACCTTACTGGACTTAATTTTTTTTTCATTATTTTTTTTTTGCCCTTTTTATCCAAATAAATATATTCAATTTCTTCACTATCACTGCTATTTTCATTCAGTTTTCCTAATTCATCAATCAGTCTTTCTTTTATTTGATTTTGTACAATATCTTTGACAAATTCAACTTGTTTTTCATCATCTCTAACTTGATCATCATTTTCAATATCAACAACATTGTCATTGTCATTAACTCCTTCATTAGGTTTACATACATTTTCACTGAAATCTCTATCTGAAACTGAAAAAATACTTGAATTAGTTTTTGTTACATGTTTTGATCCAAATAAAATTGTTTGTTTCTTTTTTGAACTTAACTCACCAATTTTTTCAACTCTATTATCTTCAATTAGTTTAGTATTGTTTGTCTCTGCAGACCCCTCTGAAATTATTTTTACTTCATCATTATCTACACTTTGTTTTTCATCAAATTCTTCATCAATAATCAATTTATCATCTTCATTGAATTCGTCATTAGTATCTAAGCTTTCTTCATCATCATTTGAACAAGTATCAATACTTTTTATACATTTACTGGATATTTTTACTTTCTCAAAATCATGTTCATCTTGTTTTTCTGCAATATCTGATTGTTTTGTTTGAATATTAATATCTTGTTCATGATCTTCAGAATCAACCTTTTCTATTTCTTCTGGATTTTTATTATCATCCAATATTTCTTTGCTTTTATCCATAGATATTCCTGAATCGATTTCTTCATTCATTTCTTCAATAGAAACATCAAAATCATGGTTCGATACCTCTACAGTTTCACTTAAGCTACTTTCTAAATTATGAATATTATCAAGTTTATTTACTTTCTCTTTCACCTCTTCAGTATCTTTAGCTGTTTCAATATTAGCATGTAAAGTACTTGTATTTTCAGTTATAGATTCATTAATGTCATTTTTCAATGTACTTGTTACATCACATTCTGTATCTTCTGAAGAATCTTTTTCTATTTTATTTATCTCAATATTTTCTTTTAAATTTTCATTACACTCTGAAGAATCTGTTTTATGTATTTCAACATTAATTTTTATTTCTTTTTTCAATTTGACATCTTCAGCATTTAGTAATTTATCTTCATTTATTTGCTTAAAATTTTCTCGAACTTCATAAATATTTTCTTCAAGTTTATTAATAGATTTGTCAGATGTTTCTAACATCGAGTCATTACAAGATTCATCGGTAAGAGTTTCTAATAAATTGTTAGTACTTGATGAAGACAACTTAGTGGATGCAAGTGCATTTTCTGTTTCATTCAATTTATGATCAGACATCATTTCAGAAAGAGATTGTCTTATAGATTGCTCCATTTCTGATAATTTAGATTGCATAGGAAGTATTATAGGCTCAGTATCCAAAATAATTTTCTTGGTTTCTTCTAGAGACAAAATAGGTTCTTTTTCTGGATATGGCTGCTCATAATCCTCGTCTGGAATTTCAATAATTTGGACTCTTTCTTCATCTGGAACACTGGCAACATCCATATCCATTTTAAAAATGTCTTTAGTCACTTTTTTCTTTGCCTTCTTTTCATCAAATTTAACTTTCTTTGCTTCGCTTTCACTAGCAGATTCATCACTGTGTAATGGTCTTTTCTTGAGAGGCAGACATATTTCGGCCGAACCAGGATCTACTCTTTTTGGTGGGTTGTCCGAACAGAAGCTACTCAAACCACTGGTGTTCTCAGTACCTTCAAACATCAATTGCAAAGAATCGTGAACACTGTCTGAAACCTCGCCACTGGAATGATTGTCTTTACTGCTATCCTTTGTTAAGCTAGCTGAAGGACCAACTTTACCAGAGTTATTTGTACCATATGAACTTTTATGGGAATACTTACTATTTGAACCACTGGAACCATCTCTGTCAGTAGAGCGACGATCACTTGAATTTTTTCTGAGACTTGAATGATCATCAGTTGATTTTGATTTTTTCTCATCTCTGCGTTTCTTATCCTTAAGTGATCTGCTGCTGCTTCTACTTTCAGATTTACTTTCACTTTTGGAGTCTCTTCTACTTTTATTGCTTGACTTTGAATCACTTTTGCCAGTTGAGTGTCGACGGTCGTCACATTTATTACTACTTTTTTCTTTCAAATCTTTGGATTCTGAAGGCCTAGAATTTTTACTTTGATAACTGGAACTACGAGAAGAAGATGAAGATGATGATTTATGACTCTTCTTATAGTCATCTTTTTCTCTCGATGACGAATCTTTTTTATCTTTATTTTTTGTAGTATCTTTATTGTCTTTTCCTAATCTTTCTTTTTCTGTCAATTCCTTTTTCTCACGTAATTCCCTAATTTTTTCTTTGTACAAATCCTTTAAGTCTTTAACTTCTTTAGATGAGTCTTCTTTTTTCTCAGCCTCCTTTGCTTTAGAATCTTTATTCTTGGAGCTTTCTTGAGATTCAGATTCATTTTTATCCTTGCTTTTATTTCTGGAATATTTATCAGATTTACTGCTTTGACGCCTTCTAGAATCTCGATCTTTATTTCTACTACTTCGTGACTCATACTTCTCTTTTGTAGACTTTAATTTTGAACTAGATTCTTCTTTGTTTTTACTTTCTTTATAATCATTAGTATCTCGAGAATTTTCTTTAGAGGAATGGCTCATTTTAATATTATCTTTACTTTTTATAACCTCAAAATTGAATTTGCCATCTTTACTAGAATTAAAATCTCTGACAGCCTTAAAATTGTCTTTGGCATACTTTGTATCCTCTTTAGATTCTGGTATTGGAGTTGAGGCTTGATTAGATGATCCAAAATCGGTAACAATGGATAAGCGTGAATTTGAAGAAACTTTACTTAACTGAGAATCTTGATTACTACAATCAAAGTTATCCCGAGAAAATTCTGTCATAAAATCTGGACTTTGAGATCTGTGACTTGTGAGTTCAGAAATACCAGACAAATGAGAATCATTTGACATATTTGATTCATTTAAATTCACCATATCAATTGGTTCAAAAACTGGACTATCTTCCTCTTCTTCTTCTGTCTTTGCATCATCAGATTTAAATGAGCTATTTAATACAGCTTTAGTGGGTGAGTTTGGTACCACTTGAGCATTTTCTTCAATTTCAACATTGTTTTCTTCCTTTTTAACAGGTGCATTGCATCTATGTTCAACTTCTTGCTGTTTTTCTTCAGAAATTATTGATTTTGGCTCATCACCATTTACTACATCGATATTATTTCCATCTGCAGATTCTAGCGATACATCTTTTAAACTATTTCTATCTGATTCTGGTGAAACAGGATCCAAATCTTTTGGTAGTAAATCTTTTAAGTCACATGCTCCGTTTCTTTGTGACTTTGGCTTTTCCATGCCTAAATATTTATATACAACATCTTCAACATGTGGCATAAACACAGAATAAATCTTTGGATTTACCACTTGATCTACTATTCTTTCTACGCCAACTTCTAAGTAAGGAGCCTCATGTATATGCTTACGCAATGTCTCACGAAGTTGATTTTTATTCAAATCTGTTCTCCAGGTTTGTTTATTTAAAAATGAATTGACTGATCCTTCTACTCTTGTCCGCAAATTTTGATAAGCAGGCTGAAACAAATATAATATGAATTATATCACATTTACCAAAATGAGATTTTTAATTTTCAATAAATTTATCTATTTTTAATATACTTATGTAAATATGAATATAAACCATTACATATAAATATCATTTCTACTTAATTATGGTAAGCAGATGGACAATTTCTTAATGTTCGGTTCTGAACTGAGATTTTACCACTAGAAAGATAATAAAATTGAATACAGCTATATAACACCTAATCTAAGAATAGATATGGCAAAAAAAACTTATAAGATTCAAAGCCCACACAAACAGTATGCTAACAGTAAATACAATCACCATCTCCGTGATACTTTCAACAATATAAAAAAATAATTTCTATCACTAATTTATAGTTTTTTAAAATAATTTTCACAAAATTTTTTAAAGCTTCTTAAAAATAATTTTCAAAAAACAGATGTTTGATTATTTCAAGTTTGCCTTTGTTTGAGAATAAGAAACAAAAGATTAATATAATTTACAAATGAAACTCTAAAAAAATTGATATACTCTAAACGATTAATACTGTTAATACTCAATGATTACATGGAGCCATGAATAAATCTTACCTTAGTGTCAACATCGGCTAGGCACTCTTTTCTGAACTGATCGAATATACCCTGGGACTTGACCTCGCCGACGATGTGGTCGACAAGGCGCGGGTCGGCCGCCAGGAGTGTATTATTTAAACCGAGATCCATTTTACGGCATCACCATCACCTGTTCTTTATCCTGCCCGTACGTTTCCTCTGCTGCAAAGTTAAAATCCACAATAATTCCCGATTGTATTATTTTCATTCGGCTTTCGATTCAAACCTTGTCTTTTTCTCGCACCTCTAATGAGTTTATCACTGCAATTAAGGGACTAAGTTTTGAAAAAGTATAAGAGATGTGTCTACCAAGTGCGAGATGGTCTGACATCCACCAACTAAACGAGCCAACAGCCGAGGGCAAAATGCGAATCAAACTTTTATTATTTTCGGAGCCTTAGAGCATATAGTTCGGAGCTGCTGAATGCTGATGCTGCTGTATGGCTGTCTGTAGTGCTGTGTTTGCGTGTTGCGCTGTGTGACGTCACGAGTGTCGTACGGCGTGCCGGTAAAGAAGCGTTGTGGTTTGAAATATGTAGAGAAAATTTAAAAAAAATTCATTAATTAATTCACCATTTATTGCTACTATTAGTACTATTACTTTTGATACATTAGGATTTTTAGCTTACTATAATTTAGGTTGATTTAATAGGATATTAATACAATAGATATTCGTTGACAACAATAATAGTAAATACATACCCACCTAATACTTTTAATATAAAGTAAAATAAAAAGTAAAATAAATTATTAATTTACAAAATATATCTCCTAAATCCTTTATAATTGTTAGGGATAAATGAAAATTACATTACCGACAGCTGTATAGAGATTCCATAATATTATCGACTAAGTCTAGTTAATTTTCTTTCCGAGTTCTTTTCCGGGCAAGTGTTGCTTAGAGCCTGGTAAAATAATAATTTTTCGTAAATTTTAATCCAAACAATCCTAATAGCTGTTAACAAACGGAATAAAAATATATAAATTAATGAAAGCGCATTATATCGAATAATAAATTTGTAATTAACGTTTTTTAATACTACGTGGTAGTGACTTCGTTGTTAAAGCGAAATATTTCTAACCTCAATGTTGACAGTTGTTGATTGTTGATCTGTTAAATAAATGAAGTACTAAATTTAATAATCAATTTTTATATGTTTTTAGTAAGGACTAAAGGATAAAAAATGGCAAAGTCCAAGAATCACACTAATCACAACCAGAGTAAGTTAAATAAGACAAATTATTTAACCTTTATGTTTTCGCAATTTTTATTTAAATACATTTTGTTGCTTTAATATATATTGTAATACTTTATCTATTTACAGACAGGAAGGCTCACCGTAATGGAATTAAGAAGCCAAAGCGTTACAGGCATGAGTCTACCTTGGGTGTAAGTTATATTGCCTTGTTTAACATAGGTTCTTTTAATTAAAAACATTAAAGTTGTATAATTTCTTAAAGTAAAGTACTTTATAATCAATTATATAATTTTTCTCTGGTTTCTTTTAAACTAAATTTATATAAAACAACAGATTGACTATTCGCATCAACAATATAAGTAAATACGTGAATTTAAGGAAAAATAAAGAAATAAATTAACTTCAAATAAATAAGTAACTGATCCACATAAATACAAGAACTATCCATGTATTTCACATAAATGCATGACTTAAGTTACATATTTACATGAATATAAGGAGAATTTCTTTCTTTAGTTTTCTATATATCCACGTATTCATGTGGATTGTTGGTGCAAATAGCCCCAGCCATCAAATAAATTGATAATCACTCATTTTCATAAGACGACTTGTGCAGTATTTTAGGCCAGTAAAATAACTTTGTATTGTTAGCTTACTTTATGTTTAGTCTTTATATTGTTCTTACCTTTACAATAGAACTGATAAAAATAAATACTAAAATATATCAAATAATTTTCAATTTTGTGTTAGACTTGGCTTACAAATAACTTAATTAATTTTTGCAGATGGACTTGAAGTTCCTGCGCAACCAGAGGTTTGCTAAAAAACACAACCTAAAGCCCAAGGCACAGCTGAAAAGGGCGACAGAGCGAAAGGCTGTTAAGGAAGCTAAGAAATAGACTTACTGTAATGACGTCCTTTTATTACAATAAAAAATAAAAATTGACTCGTCCGTGTATTATATTTATAAGTCAAGATCCTAAAAATATAGCTAAAAAGATTTTGTGACTAAATCCTTAAAAACTATTTTAAAAAGCTTTTATCAAAGAATAGTAAATTTACATTTCCTGTATTTTCTTTTGATGAAAATCAAATATCTGCACATAATTCATACCAATAGTGAAGTAAAAAGTAAAAGCGCGTATGTAAATAAGTATGCAGTGACGTCTACACGTGAGTATATGATTATCAGATTTCCCGTTCATTTTGAATGAGTTGAGTGGTAACCATCATGGCGGACGTAAGCGTAAAAGAACGGGATCAAATGAAACAAAAATCATCATCAAATCCTGAGAATATCTTAATTTTTAGTGGAAAACGAAAATCCGGGAAAGATTTCATTACCGATGAATTATTTAAAAGGTAATAACAAAGTATAATCACTTTTATTCTTATTTACTATTACAGTGTTGCATATTAATAATTTATACCGTATTCCATCGTTGATAGTGTTCAGTTACAAATTTTAAATTGGTAGTATGTTTCAGTTATAAACTGTAAAATATTAAATAATGTAATTTCCATTGTAGAAAAAAAGTTAACTTTTCAGGTTAGAATCGAAAGTTTTTAAATTTGTTTGTATGTGTACATATACTTCATCTAATAAAACGGCTTTCACTTTATCCAACTTTCACACATTGTTATAATAAAGTATTAATGTAAAGATTAAAATATTTGATTCTACTATTCAGATAAACAAAAATAATTATAAAATAATTATTTCTTCATTAGACATCAAATATTATTATAAATAAAAATATAGAAAGTTGATAAAATCATTTTTAAATTTATACTTTTGAAAATCGCGCATGCGCATTTCTCATACAATTTCAATTTCATAATTATAGCATGTATTATTGCATAATATGCAAAATATACACATAATATATAGACAATGGCTATGCATATACACTCATTCAAGTACAAATAAGTAAAAGTTTTAAAATTTAATGAAAACTATTTTGAAACTTCCAACAATTTTTTTTTTTTAATAAAAATTTAACAAAAACTGGATAACTAGGTATTATTAATTTTGTAATAAAGAGTGAAACAAAAATTAAAGAAGAAGCATTAATTGACAATATTTTTATGTAGATTGGGACAAGAAAAATGTGTTATCGTTAAACTGTCTGGACCTATAAAAAGCCACTGGGCACAAACTAAAAAACTTGATGCAGATCAATTGTTTAGTGATGGAGTGTACAAAGAAAATTATCGTTTAGAAATGACTACATGGGGTGAACAAATAAGAAACAAGGATTATGGTTACTTTTGCAGAGCTGCAATTCTTATGTATAATGGTGACTTGTTTTAGATTATTCTACAATTTTTGTAAACGCATATTTTTAAATTTTAATATTTACATAAAAATTATGAGTTTAATTTGAATGTTTATTTAAATCTTTATTTTAATCTATTTTTGTAGCACAGGAGAAACCTATTTGGATTGTTAGTGATGCCAGGAGGAAAACAGATTTAAAATGGTTTAAGGAGAATTATGGTGATAAATGTAAAACAATTCGGATATCAAGCAGTGAAGAGATCAGAAAAAATCGTGGTTGGATATTTACTAAAGGTAGGAAAGCAGTAGATTTATTAAAATATTTTTAGAATTGTATATTTTAATTAATACCATTAAAAAGCTTTTTTCAAACTCATTTAAATTTTATAGGAATAGATGATTCTGAAACAGAATGTAACCTAGATGATGTTGATATCTGGAATTTAGAAGTTAATAATAATGGAGAAGGAATCGATTTAATTTTGAACAAAATTATAGAAATTTTACATTAGCTGTTATTATCAATATATTTAATTAAATATTTTTATTTCAAGAATCAGTTTTTAGTTCTATATTTTAAATAAAGATGTTAAATTTTAATTTTATAAGTAATTACTATTTGTGTAAATATTGATTACCTAAATATTTATAGTGAAATATTTAATTAATTGTCAGTACTTTGTTTTCATATTATTATTTATTTGTTACCAAATTACAAATGTGAATACATGATATTGCAATGAGTATATTACTTTATTTTATTAATTATTGAATTGTAAGTGTTTTACTTTCAAGACATCCAAAAAATTTTAAAAAATTCTCTGAATTTTGATATGAAATTAAAAATTGTTGTAACTTGTCAAACCAGTTATGTGAAAAGCGATCATGTAAGAAAAATAATAAATAATAAAGACTGATGATGAAACCAGCCATGGTATTAGTCCTTGAAGCAGTTATCACCACAACAACATTCCCAAGAAATGTCGTAAATAAGAAATTAGCTACTTTTTCTAACACATCTACAAACTTTACTATAGTTGTTTCGCCTTTTTCAATGCATGTTTTGTTTGGATCTGACAATATTTTTGCTATCTCCAGAACTTTCTGCAGTATATCTCCACAGACATGTAAAGCTAGAAATCTTTTGCATATTACTTTCAAGCGAGTTTTTAATCCAACTGTTGTAAAAGCTTCTTTCCTAAAGCCAGTTACTTTCTCCAGATATAAGAAAAAAGTGATATAACTGACATCAACTGAATCCTAAAAAATATTCTTAATTTATTAATAAGTAAAATTTCATAAATCTTGCAAATTTTAATATTTATTGTGTAACTTACATGTCGTTGCTCAGACATATTGCTTTTTTTTTCTAAATTTGTTCTGCTGTTTAAAAACAAAATTAGAATACTGAAAAAAAAATTTTAATTATACAATTGAGGCAGTGGATTCCATAACGTCCTGAGCGCGCGAAAACCGGTAAAACTATTGTCCAAAGGACTAATTT
>JAXIUT010000048.1:12307087-12352846 GCA_035586675.1 Eurytoma californica
AATGAAACATATTTAATAGGGTGGCCCACTATGCCCCGAAGGTTCACATTGCCCCACGGCCCGCTATGCCCCGCTCTCCCCTATATTGTTTTTATATTTTTTATATTGTTAAACTTTGTAATTAAAGGGCAATCTAAGGCCAGTTCAATTTATAAATAAATAAATAAATCTATACTACTGTTATTATTGGAAATTTCAATATAAATGAAAACGAGAGTTTGATTAATAAATTCTTAGACGATTCGTTACAAATTTTTAATTTTTAATATATTTCTGCGTAATTATTATTTAAGTGAGTGATCATATTTTAAAGTTTTTATACAAGTGTTTAACCTTTTTGTATTTACCAGCTAGCAAATATATATTTATTAAAAAGTTGGCATTCAAATATTCCTTAATAAGTTTTATATATAAGATTAAGACTTCGTTTTCAAAATTGTGAAATATTCTTTTTTATCAGGCGTAAGATTTGAAAAAAATATCAATCAAACAAAACTGAAACTCAACGTCTGCATACGGCGTAGAAGAACCCGCCTTTCTTTGTTTGTTATCAATTTAATAACAGACAATCTTCATAAAATAATGATCAGCACACTAAATAACTAAAATGAATGCGACATCCATTTAATCAGCAACTTTGTACATTATTAATCCCTCATCCACGCGATCCGCTTTAAAAACTCCGCGAAGACCAGATAGTTTACTCATGCAAGATGTGCAGGAGAAACGTGACATATGCACGCACGACACCATCATCGTTTTATCGCAAGGCACCTTACTTAGCTCGTGTATATGCCCCTCCCTTCTCCTCCTCCCGAAATGACAAACGATCGGGTGCGGAAGCCGCGAAACACCGGCTGGGCGCATCCATCAACTTTTTTCAATTATACACACATAATAGTCACGTTTTACCTCCCTCACCCATTTATTTGTTTTCTTTCTTCTTCCGTGTCTTATTTTTCGAGTTCCACCCGGGTACGAATTCGCTCCTAGAAATCTTTTTTCCCTCTTTTCTTTCTCTTCTTTCTTTTTTCGACCGATGACGTATGTTCGTCGCGCGGGACGGCTGCTCGTTTTGCATAACGCGAGGTTGCGGATTGAGTGGAATTTGAAGTATTTTTTGTTTCTAACGTGATTTTCTTTTTTGTGATTTCAGGTAAGCATGCCAGATGGTTCTCTTCAAATTAATACAAGGATGAAAGTTCGGGGATCTCAAGTTTAGGTGGAGCGCTTTGAAATATTTTTTTGAAATGAAGGTAGAGTGACATAAATCTTTGACAAACAACGATGCTTACGAGGTTTTAATATACAATTAGATTTTTAAAGGGAATATGTAGAACTATATAAAATACAATCGACAAAAATATTTTTGAAAATCGCTTGAAACTAGGTAACTTGAGTAGTTTCATGTTTTTTCTTCTTAATCCTGATTTTTTTTAAAAATTACTACGGAAAGCTATTGAATAATCGGTTACAGTCAATTTTCGGGCAGTAAAATTTGCAATTATTTGACTTGCGGAATAATTTTTGTTCCACTGAATATTCTGCCATTCTCTTTTTGTAAATAAATTGGACCTTTATCGATTTTTTATTACAGTGTATCATTTTTATTAAACAGGATATGCCGCTTTTAAGATATAAATAAAAACTATTGACTCACAAAGAAAAGTTCGATTGTGGACCGAGATATAAAACTACTTTTATTTCTCATTTGCATGTAAAGCGAGTTTTCTAACGGGCGGCTTAATTAAACGTCATCGAAAAAATTGATTTCATACATTGTGCACCGCATTTCAACTCGATTAAAGTAGTTTAGAATCAACTTTAATTAATGTGTCTTTTCATTTACAAAATTTACGCGCACGTAATTAACATAATTATTGAGTTTTTTAAATACACGTTTAATATTTCCATTTCTAATTGGGTTAAATAATGACCTAATTTAATGTAATTAATAATATTTCAAGATATGAATTATTAATCCACTGAAGTTTTATTAGTTTAGTTTTTGTCACTAAACAGTAGATTATTGATTTCTACTTTTTTTTCTTCTTTTTGTATAGTGCGCTAAATTATTTGCAATATTTTACACTAGAACTAAGTTTTATTCAAAATTGAACATAATTTTTAAACAAATAATAGACTTTAAAATTATATTTCAAACATAATATTAACATTAATATTAACATAAGCATTCATATTCATTAAAGTTTATTTTACATAATTATTGTATGAAAGGTTGCTTTATCCGTTAAAACTATTTGCATTAAATAGCATACAACTGCAATTAATTACGTGGTATACCAGACTTTTTCGAATTTCAGACGTAATTACTTCCCACGATCAAAATTTATAACCGCCCGTAGTTAACGTTTCGCCGCGGCTGCTCGATTATTTATTCCGTGACAATGCGGAATTCGGCGGCGATCGTGGCCGGAATCGCGCGAGATGTACCCAAATTGATTTCCCGTGTACGCCGATTCGGAGTTTAACGGCCGTCGCGAGGGTCTCTCCCCTATTCGCACTCGCAGAGACCGTGGCGGCTTCGATGACCGCCCGGCCAGTATCGATCATTGAGAGTCGCCTACTCGGTGATTTACGGCGCTGCCAGTGGTTATTTATTTATCGGGACACTCCACGACCGGACGTAAAATTTAATGAGCCATCCTCCCCCGCCAGTCCCGACAGACCTATTAATTTGCCGTTGCTTAAAAATTTCAGATTGGTTTTAGCCGAGCGCCTCGGCCAACTTGCGTCTGGCTGTTTACAGTCACGAAGGGTAAAGCCCGAGAGTGCGTGGGTGCCTTTTTTTATCGACGTATCGGTGCTAGATGGCAATAAGGGGTAATTAATTCAATCTTCGTTTCGTAAATTTTATCAGGGAAAAAATTTGCTATGTACGTACGCCTCTAGCGAAAGGTTATTTCAGCAATTTTTAAATAACATTATTTAATTATCTGACGTTAAAATGTAGTTGCTGGGGTTATGCTGTTTGTGACAAATCAAAATAGAATGTCTCAATAAAGAAACTAGGTGGCTGCTATAAAACGAATAGGTATTCAAAGATATGGTAGTTCGTGGTTATATTCTCTATCGTTGGCTCAGTTGTTGCATCGTGAAATAGAAACGTCGGTTGTTCACCAGCTTCTTGGCAAGTCTACTGAGATCCAAGCTTATCGCTGTTTCAGACACTTGTTGGGTAATGTGAAAATATTGCAATCTCGCCAAGTGCACGATTCTAAATCGCGTTTTCAATAATTCCTTCATCGTTTTTCAGATAATAGGTGCTCGTAATTTTTGTGATACATAAAATTTATTGAAATTTTAAAAGCATTCTCTGATTGTGACAGGTAAACGTCAGTCTATAATCTAGACCCTGGCGTAAATGATGTAGCAGTTTTAAGTTTCTAATTTTCATAAGCTTTGTCTACATAATGGATCTAGATAATTGAAATTAGCATTTATTAATAAAAAGTGCAGAGGCAAAGACAGTATGTAAAATATATCTTGAACTCATTTTAGTGAAAGTACCCTTATTCTACTAAGGGTTTCTTTCCTATTATCCCTCCATCTAATTTATATAATTAAAAATTCCTTTTGCTTATAGGTACTTGTAGATAGTATGCATTCTAATCTATAATCATACTTCTTTTCTTTTTTTCTTAGTTTATTTATTTAGCATGCAAGTTTTGACGGTAATAGTAACTTGACCACAATTACTAATTTATTCAAATCTATCCCAAATGCATTTCATTTGAAAATAAGTTATATTGCAATCGACTGCGTTTCTCTACGAACAGGATATACTTTCAGTTCTTCTCACAGAGCACTATCTCCTATTGGATATACCAGATGGAATATGCTAAGATAGTCCCTTCAAGTCACGCCCCAAAAGGCATCGGAGCTTAAAAATAGAAAAAAAATGTAAAGAAGTAGATTAGATTTCGTCCTCGACTTCCTGCTTTTCATTCCATCGACATAAAATGCAATCTTTTAAGCTTACACCGAAAGATCATCCGCTCACGCTTCACCTTGAGATATCGAGAAGTTCGGCGATATCCCATCGGAGATATTCCAAATCCCAATAAAAATTTTTCGAAATTTCGCTCTCGTATAGGTGGCGCCACACCTGTGACTCCGCGAAATATCTCTATAGCCGTCCCGGAGCGGGAAAAACGAGATGCCGCGGCATGCAAAGAGCCAGCTCAGCTTGGGGATCCGAATGAGATGGCTCAGCGGCTGAAGCTGGATCCCCCGGCTAACCCCCGAAATCTCCGCTGGTCACACCCATTGCCGGCGGATCTAAGCCCCTGGCTCCCGACGAAACTGGCGCGCGCTCGCCATATTGCAGGCCCAATCCCCGGGCGTCGCCGACTGCACGCGCTAGTCGCAAAAAAAATAATCGACGGCGCCGCGCACACTCGGATCGATGAGGAGAGAGAGGTGTCTGTTTGACGGATGCGAGGAACTCGCGAATTCCTGGTACTGGGGGAAGGGGGGAGGGATGGTTGCTCTTGAGTGCGGATGAATTATGCAACGGCCGGGAGAGATTCGTATGGACCGAGGCTAACTTTTCCACGATTCCTATTGGGCACTGTTTTATTGGACTTCTTTTGCCAGCGTTGTGGATGAAACGGTGAAATCTAATTCCCAGAACTGATCGCTACGTCGATTAGCAATTTATGTTATATTGGGAGTTCTGAGGAGTTTGGATGTACTTCGATGAGTAGCTTTCTGGATAGTTAAACTAATTAATGTTGTAGTTTGTCCTTTTGCTTTTAGAAAGGAAACAGTAAACGCATGTTTAATGAAACTTCTATAAAGTATAAAGAGAGCTTAAGTGGAAACAGTTAAATATGTAAGACATCCATTTCCATTATCGTTTAAATTTATTTAAAAATGTAATCAATCAATTGTGAATCAATTTTCACTTGAATTTTACATACAATTCTTCTTATAACAGTTAAATAATCAAATGAAGACAGCACCAAACTTAAGTTAAGAATGATTGTACTGATGAAGTAGTAAACGTCTGTTTGGGTAAGACATGCTTTGAATTCCTTTCTCTTCAACTTTAATTAAAGTTTATTTAAGATCTAATTATAATTTCAGTATCATCTATGAAAATCAAAATAAAAAAAAAACTTAAAAAAAGCAAAATAAATTAGTTTTCAGTTCCCTTGAAATTTCCTTTGCGACTGAACTTCCTCGAGTTGAAGCGCAAAAGCGACTACTCATCATAAACGTATTAAAAGCCGCTTTATTGAATATAGCAAATAACCTTACAAAGTCGTTACATACTCCAAGGACAAACTAATTTTTGCATTCAAAGTAATAAAACGCGAAGTTCCGCAAAAAAAGACAATAACCCGTCTTTTATCCCTACGTTCGATTATATTAGCGAAAAAGAAGTGCGCGGGCAGAAAAGCTCAGGAGAAAGCTTAGCGAATGTTTACTTTAGCTGGTCGTAAAACGAGCTAATGCTGCGCCCGACCCGTCACTTTGAATCTCCGCACCGTACAAATCACTCGGCGAAGGGCGATATTTCGCAGGAGCGCGGCTCATGCCCGGCCGAGTTGTTTGTGTTTCCGCCGCCCGACGCGTCGAATTGTTCTGTCATTTTTTTCCTTCGGTACAAGTGCAGCGCGCGCCGCCTGCTGCTACTAGGTACACGCGCTTTGGAATCCAACGCGAGCGCAAACTGGAAATTCCACGAAAATGCCTCGCGCGTGAGCACCGCTCTGTTTCCATTGGACATGATCCAATTGGTCGTCACTTCGTAAACAGCGGGCTAGCCGCTACGCCGGCGGGCCGCGGAGCAAAAAATCGACCGATTATTAAGCTATTTCTGTAGCGAAGTACCGCCTGTTCGAAGGATCTTCTCTTTTGTTGCAATTTAAGTATTATACTTGAGCGACGCACAAAAGTTGAACATTTTAAAGAAATGTTGGGTAATATTAAAACTTTTATAATTCATTAAAATTTCAAGATTTTGTATTTTATTGTTGTTCTTTACTTTGCTTACGAGAAGATAGTTTTGATGCTTACGTTTATAACTTTTTGCTCAAATTTTCTTTGTAACAGAATTTTTTACGTAAAATATAAGCTAAGAAGGGAAAACCATAGTAGTAACGGCTTTCACTGAAGTTTTCAAGGGTGATTTTTTATCAGAATACATGCACTGCAATTTTATCAATTGAAGCCTAATATAAAAATCTTAGAATTTAAAGCATTCTCGGAAAAATATACATACCTTTAGAAACACTTCAATATCATGAAAACTGATTTAAAAGGAAATTCTTTTATTTCTATTTCAACGAAAAATTATGGACGTTTGTGCTATTCCATAGTTAATGCAACTTTATTGAAAAATGACTATAAAAACTATAACACATATACGAAAATAATAGCTATATAAAATTGTATAAAAAGGTAAATATTCTCAAAGAAATCAGGATATGAAAATTGGGGATTATACATTTTAATAATAAATAATCTTCGCATTAAAGAATAAAATATCACATAAGTGATTTAAATTTTGTATGGCACTTTACGTACTCCCACGCCTTATTACTCCCATTTTTTTCCTCTTATTCCCTTCCGGATCTCTGAATTGCCATTTTCGAGCATTATCTCTGCCTCTTGGCAACGCTCTCACAGTCGCGCTCCTTTATTTTTCTACTTCCTACCGCTTCATCTTTCTTCCCGCCGTTAATGCTCTGACAAGATTCGACTAATAACAATCTGTCGGATTTTTCCAACTTCCTCTCACATTACACGCAATCACATTTCGCAAGATATCCACATTGTTCTTAAAACACATTTCTTCGCTACTTTAAATAAAAATTTTGTTTCGGCCTCTTTAAAAGCCGTTAGACCAGAATAAAAAAAATTGCACTAATAATTGACATATGATCTAATTTTTAAACATTTGAGGGGATTGAACAATATTCTAAAAGCAATCGATCGGCTATTATAACTGAGATGAATGAAAAAGCTCTGGAAGATCGCTTTATTCAAAGTGGAGAGCGGATCTCATGAAATACTAGCTTTTGTTTGTTATCCGTGAAAATTCCTTTATATAATGCAGATTGCCGCTAAATAAACCGCTATTGTATCTGTAACACGCGCTTTTTTAAATCGCGAATTGTTCAACAGCTTTTTTTTTTTGAGCTTAAAAAAATTATTTCAATATATTCGATTATGATGTGTCGACGTATTTTTCCACAGGTTCATTCTTTCTTTTACGTAACAATGTTTTTCCGAAGTTTATTCTTTTTCTCCACGTGTTAATATTGATATTCTTTCAATAAAGAGAATATTGATTGCGGAAATAACCCGAAATACAAACATAAAATAAAATAATGAGTAAATAAAATTTCCGAGTCATGAAAAAAGGGAATCTACGTAAATATCGGAAGACTAATTCTTGAATACAATATTAATTTGTAAAATTGTGTAATTTTAGTTGATTTAAATTTTATTTTACACTAAATCATTATTTATAAACACGAAATTTGATTTCTATATTTTGACCCACGATTACATGTCTTATGTTGATTAATAACATCTTTCCAATCGAACAAAAAAAAAATCAATCAAATGTTAATTTATGCACAAAATTATCTCTTGCCTTAAAGCTGCCTCCTCGCAAAAGCGAGGTAAAAACAAAATAAAAAATAGGTAATCTGCCCATCTGCCAAGCATAAAAGATATACAAAAGAGTTACCTGTTGATTCATTAACGGTACACAGCCGCAGTTGACTGCCCGCCACCCAGAACGAGTCAACCGCTGCCTCATAAACGCCATTCTCCCCCGCAATAAAGAAAATTACTCAGCCGTCGATTCAGTAATGTGCCAACGTCGATTCATTACCGTCATTCACGCACGCCTCCGCGATCGAACAGCGGCGATCCCGCGGCCCTCTTCGTTTAATGAAACCGCGCTCTGAATTCTGAAGAGGCGAGATTGTCCGTATAGGCTTTGATGCGCGCGGGGCTAATCTCATGCGTTACTCGTTCACTCCGCGATTCCCTTGTCTATCTTTCTCACTCCCTCTTTCTCTCTCTCTCTCTCTCTCTCTCTCTGACGCGCTGGGTATCTGCTCTCCTTATTGCGGCGCAATTCGCCGCAGAGATAACGGATCGCGGGGACAAAAGCTCACGGGGAATAATATCACGCCTGACATCAGTATTCGATCGGGGTAGAGAAAGAGAAAATGGACGAGCCTGTCCCCACCCTCTCGTCGGCGAGGCTTCCGTGTACGTGTGCGCGTGCACACGTGTCCGCCATACCGAACCGCCGTCATTGCGCGATCTCCCCGCTAAAGATAACGCATCACGCTCGCCATGCAGGTGTGTGTATTTGCGCCTACGTTTGGACGTGTGTCGCAGTAAAACTAATTTGTGTATTAATGGGTGCGCGCATTTGGGCGTGTGCATGTTTACGGGGAGAGAAAAAGATAGATAATGGAGCGGACCCATGGATAATAAAGCGACCCCCGAGTTGAGGCTTCTACGCCGCTTCTCCCTCTCTATACGTTTCCATGTTGTCCGACGATGGTGTACGTGTGGGCTTGACAGTTCGCGTCTCTCTCTCTCTCTCTCTCTCTCTCTCTCTTTCTCTCTCTCTCTCTCTCTGTAATTGTATTGTAATTGTATTGTAATTGTATTACAATCTCTTGTATTGTAATTGTATTGTAATTTATTTTTGAATGCAATTTATCTTTTTGCTGTAAGCAGAATAAAGGATCATCTATCTATCTATCTATCTCTCTGGGGCTGCGAGAAGCCGTCCTAGCTAGTATGGATTTTCGAGTGCCCGTATGCTGGGAGTACTCGCGCACTTTTTTTTTTGAGAAAGGAACCAGAACCGAGTGGATCTCATTCATTGCGCTATATACCGAAAGACTTTGCGAATCGATGTTTTGTTTCGTTTCCGAACGAATGCATTTTGTCCAGTCTAGCTTTTTTCAAGAGCTTTCATTTTTTTCAATCTGTGTTTTTTGCTGCACTGTAATGCACTCGAAGCGTTAGAATTCGTTAAAGATTTGGTGCATAAGCGCGCTTTACTCGTCCGCGCTTATTTCTACATTCAACTAATTTACAAGGTTTACAGAAAAAACAAAATCGAATGAAAAATAATACAGTGGATTTTGTTGAAGTCGAGTGTACAGTACACTGTCAGAATATCCGATAGCTCAATGAGTAATCGGCACGTGTAAATTTTTTACTCGTCACCTTTTTTCACGAAATTTTTTACGCGCGCGCGCCTCCGATGTGTGTTATACAAAACGGATTTACCCGCGCCCACGAGCTGTTTTTATTACTGCGAAGCACAATTTAATGCGGCAGTCGTATTCGAACTACAATAACAGAGCGCGCGCCTCTCTGTCACTGATTCATATATTTCTCCAGCAAAATTAATTCACAGTTATTCATGCGCGCGCGTGCGCGCTCCCGAGATGAATGCGCGCTTATATACCCCCAGCTCGCAGAATGCCCCGGTCGATATAATAGCAATACTCAAAACACAATGGGGAAACATTAACCGCATTCACAATTGTACATTTGTGTTTCAAAATTAAACACAAAGGCTGGCTGGAGCGCGTGCGCGCTACGCGGCCCGCGCGCGATTGTGTGAGTGCATTCAAGGGTGTGCAAACAGTGAGGCACTTCAGAGACGATACCTGTCACGCGCAATGCCGGAGAGCCGACTCTCGAGGGCATCTTGGATAGACAGGAGAGAGAGGGCGAGGAAGACAGAGACGGAAAATTGATTCGATAAGGCCGCTGCAGTATTAAGCGCCGCTTGATTGAGCTCTTGAGTCGAATATGCGAAACACGGCTGATTAGAATGCGATACGTTGCGGCTAATAAATTGCCTGACACTCGCACCGCTAAAGGCTTGCAATTTCATATTGAATTAGCGTTTTTTTATGTCCAATTTCGACTTTATTAATTGGGTCATTGACTGATCGCACTCGATCAAGCGATATCATTGTATAAACTGCGCAATGACCAAGTGATCGCTTACAGTTTTCACGGTATAATATTTTAGGATATTATTGTTTTATTGCCCAGTTGATTAATAAAGAGACAATAAATGGTAAACTTTCATTATAATTTATTTCATTTACATAATTGCTTTAGAGTAAAAACTGGCGAGTAATGCTGTTTGTAAATGCTCAAAAAGGAAAAGGTAAAATGAAAAGTGTAGATATTTTTTCGGTACAGTATGAAATATTAGTTACATTCTTGAAGCACTAAAATGCTTAGATAAAACTGAAAAAAGCTATATTTACAAACTATAATATAAACTATTTTTCACGCCATTTTTGTTCATGACTATCATGATTTAAAAAAAATTAAATTAAAAATAATATTCTTTAATGTAACTTTAATAACTGAATTCATAAAATAATATAACTGCTGCTAACTTGTAAATAAATATAACTAGAGGCGCAGAATTTGAGGAACATTGAAAAAAGCCGGAAGCATTACAAGGGCACGTACATCAAGTAGATACGGTACGGGTATGGTAAGCCGGTGGCCGTCTGTGACCTTTCCTAAGACTCATTTACCAACTTGAGTGTCTTCCATATGGCGAAGCTCAAAATTACACAGTAATCTTATCTCCTCTTCCCCTTCTCCCAATACGTATATGCGTAACCGATCTATCTCTACTCTATTCCGAATTTTATCCAATACTGCAGTTGGGTGCTCGAAGATGATTCTACGAAAATAAGGGGAAATACGGAAATACGGAATAAAGGGCCTTTTAGAAGTACATTACTACCTTTAAGAAAAAAAATTACTTTAATGATCTAATATCGGATAATACATGAAGATATCCCTATTTGAAAATGATTAATTTATAAATTAAACAATTTTTAAAAATAAACTTTTGACGGAAACTCAAATACCGTATAAAATCAGTGGGAAGAGAAGTACGAAATGGAAATTTTTAAAAATTCCTTTTAATTCACAAAGTCCTTGTCAATACATATCAAGTTGAATTTATATTACATAATATTTTTTCTGAAAATTCTATCCGTATAAAAACACTTTAAGAAATATTAGATAATTAAATGATGTTGCGCAATTTCATTCATGTTTTTAACAAAGGATCGAGCATTTGCTTCATCGAGTGTAGAGCGCTATTGACTGAAAATTGAATTATGATTGCGTAATTTTTCTATTCCCACGATATATCTTCGGAGGGAATGAAGGGGGGCAATTTCGCTTCTTTCACCGCGCCAAGTTCGAATTAAACAGGAAATTTATTGCTATATTTTGAATGATAATATAGCATCGTAAAAGGAACCCTTTCAATATTTGATGAAGTGATATAGGCTTAGGGCTGCAATACTCTCCTACCTCCGTCCAATAAAAAGTAAGTACTCACGAGCCAATCCGAGTAGACCTAATTTATTCTCTATAATATTGTGGAGATTGCCTGGCCATCGGGGCGCACTGATAAAGCAATTATAATAAGTAGATTAAAATGGGGAACCGTCAAGAATCGGTGCTCACTCTGAGCACGTCGCTTGTTTTTCCCTCTCGATTATTTCCTGCGTTCCTTTTAATCGACTCCATTGTCGCGTCCAGCGAACGTATCAGCAGTGAGCAACGGAATCGACTTAGTTTATCAGAATTCCAAGAGGAAGTTTTTAATTACATGCTAAGTTTAATGAGAAAACTTCCACGGGCAAGGTAGCCGTGATAGAGTTGTTGCCCTGTGCGATCGTCATGCGCCAAATTCTTTTTTTTAATATCTGTGAAACTTCGTTTATTTTTATTGATAAACAAATAAAAATTTCTCGAAAACGTGAAAATTTTAGTTCTGCGCTTTCTGCCGGAAAGACACAATTGCTCTTGAATAGAATAACATGAAATGCGAGGACAGAATTTTATTCTATTGATCGATAAACCGAATAGCCGTGGGCGCTCGATTAGTGCAACGTTCCCGAGTAAAAAGTGAATCTATTGCGCGCGGCATTGGATCGCGAAAGGTCTATTTGCGCATGTAACTGACGTTATATCAGAGGCGCGGGCAAACAGCTGCACTCCGATGAAATTTCACATTCCGCGCGTGCATCAAATTTCACGTCTCCTAATGACTCGCGATGCGACGCAGCGATTGAAAAAAAATAGTCTGACACACTCGCGATTTCACGGCGTATCTTATGGCACCGCGACGTGCGTCACTGGCGTATCTTTTCTCTCCAACAAAATAGCGTCTGCGTTTATCTTTGCAGATTCAGGACTACAGCGAAAAGTTGCGCGCGAAATTGGCTTGAATCTGCAGAGAGCACCGAAAGTGATGGTATCGAAATGTTCCGAAATAATTTGTGACGCTGTTGATAGAGAGATTATTAATTATAGCCAAAAATCAGTCTGCCAGTGGATCGTCAAAATATTTAAATACGAGCCAAAAAAAAACAAAATTTTTAATACTTTGCTCGCAAAGTACGCTTTGCGGGCGACTATAGTGAATAACTAATCATTTTTTTTAATAATATGAAAAAGTTTAAATTTTTTACATTGATTATTTCTATTTCTGTACATTCATGTCGTTATTGCTAAAATCTTTCCTATAGCAGGTTTTTCAATAAAAATTTTTTAATTAAATTTTTTAATAAACTTTTCTGCAGGCGCCCTTTACAAACACACGAGGATATTTCCAGTTTCAAAAATTTCTTCATTTATGATATCGCTATTTTTAGACAATAAAATAAAGGAGTGAAACCTCAACGGACAAAGAATTCGCCTCATTTTTCATCGATCATTGAATAAACAAAATTGGGGGAAAACGATCAGGCTGATTTAACAAAGTTGAAAGTCGAATGCCGTGGAGAAATCCACTAGTCGTGAAAAATGTCGATCTCACGTTAGACGCGCGCAAAGAAAACAAGAGAGGAGAAAAAGGTGATGGCTCCATTCGCAGGGCGAGGCGCAGTCGCGAAGACGCACGCCGAAAATAGGTTTCTCATTCACGTGGATGGAGGAAAATTGTAACTCTCCGAAGCCGCCTCCAATCTCCCGAATTAAAGTACCGCGCGTGGAATTCAATCGTAGCCACCCAATCTACGACTCGCCGACATCTTCAGATATGTCACGCGAGAATTGGATAGACTGTGGTATATACCCACGAAGTTTTTTTAACGATTTTTTTTTGCGACTTTCTATTACCGCAAAGAATTACTCTGATGGAGAAGAATAGCGTCCAATAATTGTCAATCATTTTTTTTTTTTTTTTTTTTTTTTTTTTTTTTTTTTTTTTTTGTTAGTACCGAGATCTTGACTTTAGAAAAGATCTGAAAATTAGAAATCTGTTAACGTTTCTAAACTATTTACTTATGCAAATTGTCATAAAGTAACGATTTTAGATTTGCAACGATATATACATATCACACTGAAAGTTACGCATAGTAACTGAAATTCCCCTTTTTCGATTTGTGAAAAACCAATATCTAGCAACAAACGATTGATTCGTAGAAGGATGTAGCCAGATATATGAATAAAATCGAGGTGCGAAAATGAGGTCGCGATTGGCTCGTGAGTCTGAATCCAACTCGAATCCGATTATTGTACAAGATTGATATCGCCTAGTATCTCCCTTTATTCACAAAGAAAAGTCTCGTTTTTCTCCCCTCCAGGCCTGCTTTCCATTCCGCAACATTTGAATAGTAACCCGAGATTTAATTAAATTAAGTGCCGATTCCACTCGGATCGATAAGCGCGCCAATTCATCGTTTTATTTGACTTTGTAAAAGGGAACGTTGCAGCCTATAGGTTTCCCCTTTGTACAAAGAGAATTTCTTTTGTTTTTTTTTTTCAATCAAAAGCAAAGGGGGAGTACGATTCAACATTCCATGGAACGCAAAAGGAAGCTTACATAATTTTTCACATCAGCGAGGCCGAAAAACAATCGACTTCTGGAAAAGTTTCTGGTGTTTTAGCTTGAATCCAGCTCAAGTTTACTTCAATGAATTTAGAACGCTGCAAACACAATAAACTTTCGCGCTTTCAAGGTATTGCATATTTTCACCTTTTTTCCTTTTCTCAGCGCACTGGGAGAAATTATTACAAACATTTCATGGCAAACATTTATTTTGTATTTTCATGTCTTCTCAAAGATTGTGCAAAGTATTAAATTAAGCTTTGCAAGTGATGCGTTGTAATAATTTTTTAGTTTACAACAAACTTTTTTCTGTAACGAGAAAGTCTTGGAAAATTTTGCAGTAAAAGTATGATGGCCAATATCACTAAATTTAGAAAAAAACTTAGTTGCTGTTTACTTTAATAAATAATTTACTAGGCAAATAATGCAATGCAAAGAAATTGTCTGTTTTGTTAAAATTACTTTAAAAGTGTAACTTAAATAATCTTATACACCTTCGCTTTTCAAAAATATTACAAAGCTTCCTCTGTAGAAGGAAGCAATTGAGCATCTCTATTCAAATGTTCCCACACACATAATGAAGCCGTTAAAAAAGGAAATCCGAGTAAAACTGAAACGCACACGCATCAGTCTCCCGCCACTTAAGCCGCTGAAAGCTTCTCTAGTGCACGGGAGATGTAGCAGCGTCGGTTGGAAAAAAAATGCTGAGCAACTGGGCGCCTCGGGCGACGTTGGACGAAGGCGCGAGCGGCCGAGGAGGCGTTCGAGAGGGAAAAACGCCATTCGCCGAGCCCCGGGGGCTAGCTTTCACGGCGGACCTCCGTCGTCCCGCTCCCACATGGAGAATCGCGTCTAGACCGGGAAAATGGAGCAGTGGACGAGAGAAAATCAAAGCGAGAGAAGGAGGCGAAGCAAGGGAGAGTTTTTTTTTGCGAACCCGCCGAGAAACGCCGGATATAAATGGAAATCGAAAACACGTTGCCAGGGAGGCCAGGGTCCGGCTGCGGTATTTTATAGCGATCGGAATATTTGATGATGCACTCGAGGACCATTTGGCGGTTCTGCACTCCGAGTGAAAAATAAAGCGCGAGGCTGCAGTGGGTTCCGGGATTTTTTTGAATCATTTTATGCGGATTTTAATTCGTTGATTTTAAAGTACTTTTATGATTTTTTTTTGTAGACACGTTACTTTGCAAACTAATTTGAATACGTACGGGGGAAATCTCGAGGGAAAACATTTACTGAGTGTTCAGGTAAATCAATTCAGAAGGGAAAACTGAAATTTAAAGTATCGTAGGTGCAGTATCTAAGACACTTTAAATTTCAGTACTACAAGCTAAAGAAAATAAGTGTTTTTTATATATTCATAAAAATATTAATTATCTAAAAAATCTCTTTAATCTTTTTTTTGATTCAAGTACTGGAATATATTATAGATATTAAATAAATGATAGATGTATAAAACACTGTTTAGTTCTATTTTTACGCTTCGTTTTGTATTTTAATTTTTTTTATTTTTAAAAATTTCATTATTTATAAAAAGAATAATGCTTTGATCACAAAATAAAAAAACAAGAATACAAAATTAGGCGCACATCTTATATAGAATCAATTTCGAAATATGGTTGAAATTTAATTCAATCGTTATATTAAAAACTATGCTTTACGCAAAAGCCATCAATCTTATCCTTTTTTTAATAAAAATTTCACCTTACCCTCAACTCACAGTTAACAAAAAAAAAATCACATTTTTCATCGCGATAAAAAACAAAATCTATTTAACCTTCCGAACGCGAGAGATTCTTCTATCTCAAACAAAGGAAAAAAGTGCTTCCTCGTACATTAAGTTACAAAACCGTGTCGACGATAAAAGCAATAAGAAATAAGAAAAGGAGTCCGAACAAGAAAAAAGCCCTTTCCAACGGTCGACGAGAGACTCTATTTTTTCTCTATCCCTCCACCGTACCTACCTATACTCATCCCCTAAGGCGGCGCCGTCGCCTAGGTTTTTTTCCTTTCCGTCGATATTCGGGTCAATTTTAATAGGTCGGCGTAGCTCGCTTGAAAAATCGCGGGCAACTTAATTAATTCAATTAACTTAATTAGAGAATTTTTTTTCGAAAAGCCGCGAGATCCATTTTAATAACACGATCTTTTGTTGCCGTGGCGAGTTATTTCCCTGGGATTAATCGAGATGGATGAGAAACTTCTTCTTTCTCTCTTTTTTAGTTTCTTTGGAAGATTTTTAGCGAAGGAAAATAATTAAACGAAAGTGCTGCCAGGTATTTATAATAAGTCGAAAACGTATAATTTCCTTGATAAAAATGATGTATCCATCAAGAATGTTTTTAATGGATCATTTTTCAAATTTATAAAAAAATAAATAACCCACTTATACTTTAATAAAACTATGAACTTCGAAAATAATTAAGCGAATATCCTAATAAGATTACGAGCTGTATTTTCCATCCACGAAAAGAACTTTAATTCTCATTTTTTCGTTATGTTGCTAAAGCATACGCGGATTTATTGTAATATTGTAATAAAACCAAATTTTCTTAAAAACAATGGCTCACTCTTAAAAACTATACCGTGTACCTCTTTATTTTAAACTATACAATTGTATTAAAAAAAAAAATCTATTTCAGTCCAACAATTACTCAATCTTAATTCTCCGGCCCTTGGAACATCTCCACTCCGTCCTATTGTCTCGATAAAAAAGAAAAATCGACTCTCGAGACAATGTCCCGCAAAATTTGTTAGGTTGAGAGCCTCGTCCGCGCTCCTCCAAACGTATAATCGTGCCTCGAAATAATGAAATTGCCCCGCTTTCCGCCGCATCCTTCTCACCCCCTCCATTTGAGGGCTTTCAGCCGCCCGTCGTTCCTCCGCCCGCTTCCTTTCCCCCCGCTTCTGCAGCCCCGCAGAACTTCGCTTCGGCGCTCTTCAATCGCCGCCGTGTCCGGCGTCCGCGGTGCAGTGGTCGCGGCGATTTTCCCGCCCTTTTCACCGTAAATCGACCGTACGCCGAAGTGTTTGCGATTATTTCATCCGCGGCGGGTTTGAAAAATCAGACGGTGCACCGGCGGAGATAAAAATTTTACAGCGCCGTAAAATGGGTTGACAACTTTTCTGAAAGAATTACGAGTTCGTTCCGCGCGAAAAAAGAATACTCGTAAAATTTTCCCTCCTCCCGTTGAAGTTCGCGGGCTCGGTCTTGCGATTTATTAAAAAAGATTTTTGAAGTTCGGAAAGTAGGCCTCGCGAATTTTGAAAATAAAGGGGAGCGTTATTAAAAAAGAATTTTAAACACGAGCATACAGAGAATATTTTTTGTACGCGCGTAAATTTTATTTTTATAAAGATCGATATTGTCCTGAAATCTTTTTAAAATGGAAAAATACAAGAACGCCTAGCGTAGAAATGAAAATGTATGGTAGATATATACCGTATGGCACACGAGCTTGTCTGCAGAGAATAAATTTTTAGAGAAGCCTGCTGTGTTGCGGAGATTTAACTGAAAACTCGTGTAACGATCAATCATTCGGATCAAACCTTTTAAGATTAACGCTAACGGCCTTTTTCAAGTTCGTAGAAAATCATAAAACACACAGCCTTGTCCTTTTGACAAGTCATTCTGACCTTAGTATACTTAATGGAATCCCAACGTGAAAAACAAAAGAAAAAGAAATTTTGCGCGAAAATGGAGCTTTTCTTCATTGACAGAAAATCCTTTGTATTCAAAATTAAGTAAACGTAATACTTAGCAATTTAATTTATATTTAATTATTAATATACATTAAAATAAATCAAATTGTTTGTTCGATTAGTACTTCAATTTACAATTATTAATGTTATCAGCTACTATACAAGTTTTAGCACACTAATCATAAACAACTTAAAATCTAAACCATCATTCATTGAAAATTTAAAAAAAAATGACATTCGAATTAAAAAAATGCAATTGCTATAATTATTATAAAACTTAAGGCAATTCATTAAAATTTTGCAACTCTGAGAATGTTCTAGCAGAAAGAAACGCACTAATTTTTTTATTTGGCTGCACAAAAAAAAGTTTCATCATTTATTCCGTTTAATAACCACCCTTGAAATGGCACGCGATATTTGTACTTCTATTCCTTTAATTAAAAAAGTTTTTTGTTTCCCTCAACTTCCCTCAACAATTTCATCCGACCGCAAAAATTATTTTCTTTCTTTTTTTTGTAAAGTATGACGGATACTTTTTTCAAACCGCGTCATTCATCGCACACACGAGCCCCTCGCAACAGAGGAGTATCTCAACTCGCGAAAAGTAAAAAAACAAGGATTTACGATCAAGCGTAAATTTCAATGAAACGCGAGCGTCGGCGCGCTAATCAGCGCGTGCAGCGCCGAACGAAATAAAATTTACAGCGGCGTCCCGGCCCGCCTCGTCGCGTGCCCCCGTCCTACGTAAAGAGGAAATTTGATTGATCGACGCCGACGCTCCACCTTAACCCTATTTTACATTTCGCCCGGATTCCGGGTGGGAGGATAGCGGGGGTGGTTGGGGGATATTTGCTTATCAAACGACGGATAACGAGGCGGGAACTCACTCTGCTTTCTGTTCGCAGCGTCCGGAGCGTGATGCACAAGTATCTGGAGAAGAAGAACGAGGTGAACTTCGACAAAATATTTAATCAAATGCTGGGTGAGTAAGAGTCGGTGGACTACTTTGTTACCCCCCCCCCCTTTTCGCGACATCTCCGCGCGGCGGATTGGAATTTACGCGGCGTGATTGCTCGATATTTATGCAGTCGATCCCGCAGCTGCACGGCGACGGGATTGGGAATTAACTGCGTTTTACTTGTTAATGCGTGTTGCTGCGTTATGGTCACAATTGCGGCTTTAAAATTGTCTTTAATAATCATGGTTGGTTCTTGATTTATTTTGTTTTTTGCGCACGAAACGCGAGCTTTTTAAGTAGTCATGATTTTTCAGAAAATACTTTGTAACAATATTGAAAACATTTTATTTTATATGTATTTTATATGTAGTCTATAAAATTCTGTCTAGTAAAAAAAAACTAGTGAAAAGAAAAAGTAAAAAGTTTTATTTTTAAAGAGGAACGTATAAAGATTCTAATTTTGTACAAACATTTAAAAGAAACAACTTCCGAGCACAGCAAGTAGTAATAGTAACGTTTAGTAAGACATAATACTTTGTGTGCAAAATTTTTCTTTCTCAACTATACACTAAGATTAAATTTTCTTTAAATTAAAAATCTTTCTGCCCACGCCCAGATTGCAACTATCACGTTCTCTTTAAAAATTAACTTTTTTTATTGCACAACTTCTGAGCGCGAAATTTCCGTAAAATGCTCGTAAAACAATGCTAACAAAAGAGAATTGAATAATTCAAAAAAAGAAATAAAGGAGGGTGTGGCTTAATTTTTTATTATCTGCTACTAAGTACTATTAACTTGATGAATTATGAAATGTTAAAAAGTTACTTATGAAATTTATGTCATCATTTACGAAGTTCCAGTTTATTTTATTTTATTTTTCTAATTTTATACGCTTAAACGGAAATTACCCTTTAAATTGAATGAACAAGTGTTTAAACCAGATCCATAATAATGGAATAATAATAATGTAATAATAAAGATATGTAAGTAGAATCAGCTAAGTACTGCAAGACACTCCTCTTGTTAAAAAATGTTCTTTAAAATTTCTGCTCAAGTTCGAAAACATATTGTTTTTATTTAAATTCCACATAAATAATGGCATAAGTTTAGATTGTTCTTTCCAAGCATTTCAAGTTTATCCATATCACGATATAAATAGCCTCTTTTAGTATACAAAATTTCACACTTTACGAACGTGTCGACCTTCTTCGAGAGTAGAAAAGGCCCGCCCGTAAAGGAAAAATAGCCCTATCGGCTTGATCTAAAGAATCGACTCTGCTTCGCAGGTTACCTGCTATTCAAAGACTTCTGCGAGAATGCATCGGAGGAGCCGATCCCGCAGCTCAGGTTTTACGAGCAGGTACGTTTCTCCCCCTATATATACGGGTGTAATCGAAGCGGGCCAAACTATGTGGCGCACGGTCGAATTTCCGACGCGAAATGGCGAAAGTTACCTACCCTACATCGACTGCTCGATTTGCGCACCGCTAAAGTCTTCGCCGAAAATTCGACGGCGATAAATCGCGCGAGCCCGACGTCGATAGAAATTATCCCCGCGGCAAAGGCAACGAGTACGACGATAGCGCAAATTATAAGTTCGGCGGAACTTACACTTATTCAATTCACCTTTTTTTTAATTCAACAAGATTATTTATTTATTTTTTTACAAGTTGTATGATAGATTATTTTATTTATTAATGTAAACTTGAATTTGGTCGCTGCACGAATGATTAGTAATTAAACGGAAAGATGTTTCTATTCGTAGATGAATTTTTAATAAAATTTACACGTAAAAATTTAATTTATCTTTGGATATCAAAATCGTAAAACCTATATGTTAAAGAATTAACGTCAAAACTTACAGAAAAACATGCGGTATTAATTTTTTTATCTTTAAAATAAAAACAAATAAAATAATATCTGATAAAAAATCGTTTAGATGATAATGTTGCTGTTTTATGTCAATGAAATCTGTAATTAAAAATCTCTACAATATTTGTCTTTATTATGAATAAATAATTGATTTTCGCGAATTCATTTTAGCAAATATTCAGTTATACATTTACAGATTACAAACTTCAACAAAAACTACGGTGATTTTTGCTTAAAATTTACAATTTAGTCAAGGACGGTTAAATTTCTATCACAAATTCCCCTTTCCGTAATCGCCTTAAATCCTCGACTCGCTTGTCGCTCAAGGCACTCGCTTGCCGCTCAAGGCACTCGCTTGCCGCGCGGCTCAAAAATAAAGGGACCCGCGCGTTCAAAAAGTCGCGAGCCAGATCGAGGCCGCGATGCGCCTGGGGGACGTCCACCTTGACTCCGAATCAATGGTTGCAGATCAAGGCGTACGAGAAGCTCGAGTGCCCCGACGAGAGAAGGAAGCTCGCCCGTGAAATCTACGACAATTACATCATGAAGGAACTGCTGGCGCACTCCCACGTGAGTCTCGTTCATCTTTCCTCATCCTACTTCAGCTTTTCTCCTATTAAATCTCTTTCTTTTTTTTTCGCGGCAAGAATTTACGAGAAAAAGAAGACCGGAATGGCGCGCGCTTCTCCCGCAAACTTATTTTCGCGTCCGCCCTCGCGCGCGCGAGCTCCAATTCAGCGGGAATGACTGAACCGATTTTAATTGAACCGTATACTTTGTTTTCTTTAACTTTCTTGGAAACTGCGGGTGCGCGCGTTAGTACACACGAGTGCACTGCAATATCTCGAAAAGAAATAAACTGATTTTCATCTATAGCTCGCTCTTCGGATTTCTTTGCTTCTTGCCGAGATTGTGTCAAAACGTTATTGTAGACGGTAACTTCATTTTTTCGTTAAATTTTTTTTTAACCTATCTACAATTTTTTCTGTACGGTTTTTAATTCTAAAGTTAACGTAAATGTGTAAGTGAAATTTTATCTTTTTTCATATTTTTTCAGGAATACTCGACAGACGCGGTGTCACACGTACAGGAGTATCTGTTAAAAAATGAGGTTCCTGTTAACTTATTCGAGGTGAGTTAGTGTTTTTTTTTCCATTATTATAAGATCACACTTATACTCATCCTTTTTACTGAAATATTGGTTTATTTAGTTATATTTATTTAAAAAAAAAAGAGTAATCAATACGAATTAATTCATAAAATTTCTGCTGTTATTGAATTTACTTGTTACATTCAATTTTATTATCGGATTCTCTTCCGAAAGATTATGATTTAATTACATTAATTGAATTCAACGGTGTTTATTTAAAGTATTTATGATTACTTAAAAATTTCATAAAAAAAAGATTGATTGTAGTAAAGCAGTAATTACAAAAAATAAATTTTTTATGTAATTATGTACATATTATGAATACAAAAAGGTCATATTAATCTCCTACAATAACAACGAGTTCTGAATGAAAATATATCAAATTGAGTATGAAAATAAACCAGAAATTTCATGACCCTTTTCCTTGCTTCATATTCAACTGAATCGCTGGTAAGACACTAAAATGAACTTTTGCCCGATAAAACAGACACTCGATTACTTCATTCGCGATTGCATTATTAAAGACCGGCGAAGTTCATTTCGCGATTTTAACGACATCGCAGCACCACCGACAAACTTTCCAGTAGTCTGAAATAAAATCCTTCGATTTTCAGCCGTACATCGAGGAGATTTTCAATCACTTAAGGGGGGAGCCTTTCAAGAAGTTCCTTGAGAGGTAAGTTTTTCGAACTTTCGTCCTCCTTCACCGTCCCGCTCCTTTTTTTAGCGCAACTCGAAACTCGATTCATATTTCTCGGCCCCGGGTGAGTGAAACGCAAACTTTTGTTTTTTAATCGGCGCCCAACTTTGTTACAGCGACAAGTACACCCGCTTCTGCCAATGGAAGAACCTCGAACTCAATATTCAGGTGAGCAGTCCAGCAATACAATTATTTTTACTTAAATAGACATTTCTTTCGTTTGTATTTAAAATAAGTTTTTCTTTCCTTTAAACAGTATATTTATGCTGTCACAAAAGTCAGACACACAAAGTTAATTTACAATTGTCTTTTCATTTTTTTTTTGTAAATACGCCTTATATTTAAGATTTTATAAAGTTACTGATCGTAATAAATAAATAAAATTATTATAATACCTATACCTAAAGTAAATAATCTTACATAATTAAACTCAATCAACTTCCTCATTTTGTGTAACTACTACATCAAGACTAATAAGCAATACTCGGTTGCGCGATAACTATCTCATTACTGTCCACAAATTGCCGTATTATGTAATTGTTGCATTTATCGATAATGGAATTGTTACGAATTTCATTAAAGCGGACTTAACATGTATTACGAAATAATAAATTGACGAAATGTTATGTGTCATATTGATTGGAAAAATGATTAAAAGAGATTTCGTATATGAAGATTTTTACGGATTTATACCTTATATTCGTTACGGTCCATTTCAATTACAGTTTCATAATTTAAGGATAAAATTTGATACAGTATTTAATAACTAAGAATTTTAATAAATATATGTGAAAAACGTTAAGTAATTAACACATTGTACTTGGGGTATAAATTCTTGTAAATTTGAAATGAAGTAAAGAAAACTAAGAATTATATAATGAAACACATATAAAAGTTCCATTTACGGTGATTCTAAGGGTACCCGCGCTTTCGCCTTAATTTGCCCACACACACCGAGTCGGTCAAAGTTTTCAAGGAAAACGGGTGGGAGCCGCTCGAATTCCCGAAGTTTCGAGCGGCGATTATAAAAGCGAAAAATGGATTATTCAGCAAATTAAAAACTTTTATATTGCGTTCAAAATTTTTCGAATTTCCCTTCCTCCATCCTCGCGAAATTGAATATCTCAAATTTCCATTCCGAGGGTAAAAAAAAGGTCTCAGCGGTAACGGATAAAACGAAGGTGGGGAGATTTGGCTAATATTACGTTCTTTCTCTTTTTTTCTCTCGGGCACGCAGCTGACGATGAACGACTTCAGCGTGCACCGGATAATCGGCCGGGGCGGCTTCGGCGAGGTGTACGGCTGTCGGAAGGCCGACACCGGCAAGATGTACGCGATGAAGTGCCTCGACAAGAAGCGTATCAAAATGAAGCAGGGCGAGACTCTCGCGCTTAACGAGAGGATAATGCTGTCGCTAGTCAGTACGGGGGTGAGTACACTGCGCCGCTGAAAATACTATTATTTTTTTAACGCAAAAAATGAATATGTATGGAAGATCATAAGTATGTATACGTAAGATTGCGAATACTAAGTGGGCTATTTTCATTTTTTTAATAAAACACAACAGTGAATTTGAATTTTTTATGGATAACACTTTTAAGCAATTTTTTATCTATGAATAAATTAACTACTTCAAAATGGCAACGTGCCATATCTTAAATCTATTAGTTTTTTAATGACATTTTCAAATAATGAAAAGTCGTTAAAATAATATTGCTTGAACTTTGTTGGCAATTTCTTAATAGTTTTCTAAGGAGTTCAGACTCAATTTATTTATGAAAAAATATTTTTTAATTAAAACGTAGGATATTAAAACTTTTTTATAAAAAAAAAATTACAAAGTTTTCTTATAAAAAATTATAGATTTAACGTCGTGAGTAATTGTTAAAATATAGTGTTTTTATTTTATTTCTCACTCTCCCTCTTAATATTAGTAGAGAGGACTACATTTACCGCAGACATTTTTATTTCTAATAAGCAATGTTTCAGAAAGCTCATTTCCATTACTTAAGCCTATTTGTACAATTTATTGAGATTGGAAACTTTTGTGCGAAAATGGAATGAGCTTTCTCTTTCTCCTTATTGCTTCTTTTTATACCATTTTGCTCCTATCCTGAGTAAAGGAATCCTTTTTTTGGCTTTTAAAAAAAAAAATTGTTATTTTGAATATTACAAGAATAGTCGGATGCTTATTGCACGTTTTTAATGCATTACACTGTAAAAAAAAGTTCATTAAATTTAATGTAATGTAATGGAAGCAAAAGTTAAGCCCGGACATTAAAAAAATTTAATGAACTTGTACTATCCTAATTGTATCAGACATGCCAAGCCTAAGTAAAAGTCTTAAATTTAATGTAAAGCATTAATTTTCAGTTACGTGCTTAAGTTTTGCTTCCATTACATTTACATTAAATTTCATTATTTTTTTTTACAGTGTACTAATGAATATTTTTTCATAAAAAAAAGGTAAACTTTTTTCAAATAAATGGAAGCGGAATTAAATTTTGTATGAGTATTCTTAACGGTTTACAACTTTTTTTATTACAAGTTCTGAAAAGACTTTAATATTTGATCATAAAGTATAAGATTCGCTTAGAATTAAATGTTACATTGGTACCTAATAAATACCTAATAAACGAAGGTCGACTGCCCGTTCATCGTGTGCATGACGTACGCTTTCCACACGCCGGACAAGCTGTGCTTCATCCTGGACCTGATGAACGGCGGCGACCTGCACTACCACCTGAGCCAACACGGCGTGTTCAGCGAGCCGGAGATGAAGTTCTACGCGGCCGAGGTGATCCTCGGGCTCGAGCACATGCACCGGCGTTTCATCGTCTACAGGGACCTAAAGCCCGCCAACATACTCCTCGACGAGCACGGCCACGTCAGGATATCGGACCTCGGGCTCGCCTGCGACTTCTCCAAGAAGAAGCCCCACGCCAGTGTGTGAGTAACTGCCATTTTTTACTTTCTTCTTCAATTTTTAAGGGTTTGCTTTATTTTTCCGGATCTTTAGACTTTTGTCAATATTGTACTATTTAATAGTTAATACTATTAAATTCATTAGTTTTATTATTGTCATAAGAACAAAATTGTATACACAAGTTTTCATTCAAAATAACTTTTAATTACTACTACGATATTTTTTTAAATAAAAATATTTCAATTTTCTTTAAATTTAATTCTTTAAATTAATTTTCTTGGAAATTTTTACGCGGAGCTTGCACGAGACGAAAAGCTCCGTAATTTTTACGGGAACTTTAGAGTCCAGAAAAATACAAATTTACTAGCTCACAATTCAAGAATTTATTGAATGTATTTAAATTTTCGTCCATTTCACACTTCAATAAAAACTAATTACCGCTAAATTGTCCAATAAATACACGGCGAGATTCCCGCGATAAATTCTCCCGAGCAAACAGCGGTGGGTGTGGAAAGAATACTTGAAATAATTTAAAGTGTAATCGTGTAAAAGCTCGGAAAAGCTTTCGCGCGAATAAATTTAATTCCCCTCGAAAAATCTGAATGTTATCCCCGTACCTCTATAAGAAAAAAAGAAAAAGAAGAAAACTAAGCACGTATCGTCGCTCCGCAGCGGAACACACGGCTACATGGCGCCGGAGGTGCTGTCGAAGGGCACGGCGTACGACTCGAGCGCCGACTGGTTCTCGTTCGGCTGCATGCTCTTCAAGCTGCTGAAGGGCCACAGCCCGTTCCGGCAGCACAAGACCAAGGACAAGCACGAAATCGACCGCATGACCCTCACGGCGGTGCGTATCCTCCTGCATTCGCGCGTATCACCTACTCCTCCTCCGCCTGCCACACTTCCACCCCCGCATCGTTTGGATTATTCATCCCCGAGTATATTTTATGGATTGGTTTTTTGTTTGCTACCCTCCACCGCCCCCCTCCCTTCCCTAGGGCACGCTTGCTTCACGTACGGTTTTAGGCCTCGCCTCCCAGCGAAAGTGAATCGTCCAATCGGAACTAATGGATCATGTTGACGTTGAGCGATTCTTCTTTTAATACTTTTATAATTTTCATTATTAACTGATGTTTGCGAAGTTGCTTTTTTTATCTACACTATTTTGAGCTTTGTGTTTTCGCTGTAAATGTTTGAAATACTCGTGGAAAATATATTTCTGTCACTTGTATTATGTACGTAGGAGTTTCGAGATTAGTTTCAGTGATTCGTTTAATTTTTAATTAGAAGGACGTGGATTATAGAATGTAGATTTTCACTCGAATTTTAGAAAATGATTGTTTGTTCTTACTAAATTTTGACAATTTAATTACTGGAAAAGTAAAAATCGCACAATATAAAACTCATAAAAAACCAAGCTAAAATAGATAGAAATAGGTAAACAAATGGGAAATTTGATTCGAATCCAATCCAGTTCAAATCCAATCCAGACCTTAGGTGCACACTAGCAAAACAATTCGGTAATTCAGCATTCTTTACACAAGATTTATAAATGACACCGAAATCAAAGTGGGCAGGCGCAGCTCCGTGAATACATTGCCGAGCTTAAGATTTGCTTCGTAAAGCTGCTCATAAACTACAATATATCCCAATGTATGCGCTAGGCTCATATCTAGTTATCTTTATCAAAACGTAAGCGAGTTTACGACTTATACGGGTACGATGCTACGCCAACGTCTTATCTGCCTTGTTTTGTACGGCGTTACTTAGAAGAGATCAACTGTCATTCGGTGAAGCTATCATTTCTCATCATTAAAAACATACTCTGATGGCTAATTGCCTCATGATGGAATTTAGATGTTATTGTAGTGGAACATTACGATGCCTTTGAATGTCCGAATAGTGTAGAATCGTTAATCAAGTTCATGATAAGATTATGAAGCATTTTTAATTATTAATTGTTAATTGAATTTTAAATTTTATTTCAAAATAGTTTTTTATTTTTTAATTCTATAAAAAAAGTACTATAGTATTATAATACAATAACTGCATTATAATACAGTTAATAAACTCAATTTAATATAAGTTCATGTCTGAATGTAACTGAATAGATTTTTTTTCCTTTTCTTTGGCAACATAATACTTTCATTAAAATCGGTGTATTAATATGTAGGAAAAATATGGATAGAAAAATAAATTGAAAATTATATACGTTACTTAAGATATATAATAAGCCTCGCGTGATTGATTTATCGCGGGGATTATTATAAGGATCGTGTTATTATACATTATTTATGATTTCTGGTCAGAATTAAGTTGATGTCTTTATTTTGAAAAAGATTAGCCGGACAGTATATAATGCAATATAGATTTGCGCAACTGAAATGAAGACCTCTTACATATTTCATTTTTTTACGAAACAAGCCTCGCTTCGCTTTGCGCAACGCCCGGTCGCACTGAAATTCGTAATCCTTTAAATTCCAACAAAAACAGCAGAGTTAATCTCCGCTTTACGTCTCGCAAGCTTAAAAAAATATTCCACCGTAATCCCAAAAAACATCCCTAATCCCACACTATCACGTCCGAGTTACGCTAACCCGTCTTTCCCTCCAACCGCCAGCAATCGTCGTAAATTCTATAACTTCTGAATAAAAAATAAAAATGAAAGCAAAGCAAATGAATAACGAATGACGAATCTAGCAGAACGTGGACCTGCCCGAGTCGTTCTCCCGGGAGCTTCGCTCGCTGCTGGAGGGTCTGCTGCAGCGCGACATAAACAACAGGCTCGGCTGCCGCGGCGGTGGCTCGGACGAGCTCAAGGAGCACTCCTTCTTCGCCGGCATCGACTGGCAGCAGGTCTACCTGCAGAAGTACACGCCGCCGCTGATACCGCCGCGGGGCGAGGTGAACGCCGCGGACGCCTTCGACATCGGCTCCTTCGACGAGGAGGACACCAAGGGCATCAAGCTCACCGACGCCGACCAGGACCTCTACAAGAACTTCCCCCTCGTCATCTCCGAGAGATGGCAGGCCGAGGTCGCCGAGACTGTGTTCGAGACCATCAATAACGAGGCCGACAAGGTCTGCCCTCTTCTCGTATTTTAAACTGTCCGCTTACTTTTCGCTCGATTCAAAGTTCTTTTTAATGCGAAAATTCTTAACTAATGGGAAACTCAAATTTCCGCTCGCGTGTCGGAGAGGCATTTTGTGTAGATATTTATTACGAGGGAAAGTTCTACAGATAAACTAAATGTTAAAATGTTAAAATAACATATTGCATAGAAAAAAGAAACTAACTTATTTAGCAACCGAGACTTTTTTATTTTTTTAATTAATTTAAATTGTTTTCATAATTGAATAAGTACAACACATGATTTTATAGTAGAATCAATATTTGTAATATTTAATTAAAATAGATTAAACAAACATTGTTTATTAATAATAAAAGTCAATTTTGATAATGAAAAGTATTGACAAATGAATTGAACAAATTCAGATGTTATGTTGACTATCGCATACGCGTTGTGCTCAATCACTGCAGGTCATTATATTCATTCCAGGATACAGATCAGATTTACTATAACACCTTCTTTATTTCCGTTTTTCTTCTGCAAATCAGCAGTTTTTCTCATCTAATCACAAAAATATATATGAAAATAGTTATTTTGACTTACCTAAGTAGTTTCAGCCCATAGAGAGTTTAATACCAACATTATAAGCCATGATCCGTGAAAAAATATTAAAAATTGTGATCTGTACCCTGTATGCAAGAAACAAATGTTCGTACAACGATTGACCAGATTCTAAGAGAGATTTTTATTCAAACCTGGAAAAATTTTGTTCATTTTTGTAACAACTATTACAGGATAAAATTTATAATATATTAATAAAATTTTAGCATTTTTTCATGTCAAACATAAAACAAAAAATTTATAACCCAGATAACCACTTAAGTTCAAAAGAAAATATGTTTTTTTACAGTACACTCATTCGATATTAATTATTTTAAATAAAATATTTTCTCAATTATTTAAATTTAAAAAAATTATTTATCCGGAAAAATTTATTATTAAGTATGACATACTTTATTCGCAAATTTATATCTGAAACCGAAAATTTCAGTGTCAAAAACTGTAAGGATAATTTAACGTGAAAAACATTGAATCTATTAAGAAACACATTGATTTATTATTATCATTAATAGAAAGATTTTAATAATATATGTTACCTTTCAGGTGGAGAACAAAAGGAAGGCGAAAAAAGTGAGATTCGAGGCGGATGAAAAGGGTAAGACTGTCTGACGGGGAGTATTGATTATCGAGTAGACGTCAATACGATTAGCAAGTTGCTTACATTTAATATTGGTTTGTACAGGTTCAGACTGTATATTACACGGATACATTAAGAAACTTGGCGGACCATTCGCGAGCGCATGGCAAACTCGGTATGCCAAACTTTACCCAAATCGATTAGAACTTCATCCCGAATCAGCCACGAAACCTGAGCTCGTCTTTTTGGATCAGGTAAAAATCAACTTCGCGACGTCGCTCATCGAATTAAGCATAACAGCGAGATTTTATCAATCATCATTTTTTTCGTAAAGGTGGAGGAGGTCAGCGGCGATTTGCAGCACGTCAAAGGCGAACAGTGCATCATCGTTCGAACGAGAGATGCCAAGATTGTGTTAACGAATCCTGTAAGTAGAGATCACAACCAAAAGCGAAAGTTTGAATCTGATCTATGCCCCCTTAAAATTGCAAGTCACGTGATATTTGGAATAATGAGCTGTAATTTATCTTATTTTATCTCACTTGTAATGAGATGCAGTTTGTGGAAAGATTTACTAAGAAGTATACCAAAATAAATAAAAAATGTCGATCATTTTTAACAACATTTCTCAACAAATAATACTGCCCATTTTTCTTACAATTTGGCATTTTTCAGTACTTGAAGTGAGTGCATTTTGTTAGTTTACTCAAAGTTTATAATTTTTATTCGGTTGCGTCGGGATTCCCTGCAGATGTATAAATACAATTTCTTGAAAAGAGAAATTTGTATACTTTATGAGATACTGGATAAATCTGATTCGGTAAAATATGAAAAAGATAAAAATGGAATTTCATCCCTATTTATATGCAAGTAGATAAGTGCCAGTTTCGATAAGACGATGTCTCGCTGCACGCGCCGGATATCTTCTTACATATATAACAGCTTATTATCCCGCGTATCTCGAAAACTTGTAGCTCGTTTTCCCGACCCGAATAGTTTAGTGAAACATCGAGTAAAGGAATGAGATTTTCCCTAATATAAGCTTATTGTTTAAGGATGTTCTATGCTGTCATGCTGCGGGATGAGGTAAGGGGGTCTCTCGCCGCGCGCCCCCTCCCGCAGCCTACGAACTCGACGTTTTGTTTACATTTTTGCTTGTTTCTTTCTTAATGCCTGGTAAGCGGTAAAGTGCCGCCTGCATTTTCATTCTTTGAATGCTTGCCTATTAAACTGTAGGTTTTTTTATTTTATCTCTTAACTTTTTATAATAGATTTTTGCGATCAAAGGCTTAAAAACGTCTCTCTTCCATATGAAGCCTATGTTAAAAACTCAATTTTCCAGAATTATTTTCTCGAAAACGACGAGAACGAAAATTCTGAAAAAATTTATGCAATCATGTTTTTAACTAATGAATGACATAAGAAATTCAAGGATTTCTCTTAACTTTTTTGTAACCGTAGAACATCCTTAAAGTCCAAAGTATTTTAATTAAAAATATTTTTGCTTGCAAATTCTCTACATATTTCGAAAAAAAAAAACATTATTAAGGAAAGTAATTAGACTACTAAAAAACTACTTAAAAATATATGAAGATATAAATGATATCAGTTTATCCGAAAATCTAAATGCTTTTTACGTGATCTCAAAAATTTAAAAACTCTACTTTCGTGCTATACCCTCGTTTAAATTCAAATCCTAGTATACTAAATGTAAATGACACGCTTGCAAACAACCCTTACTCATGTATATTAGAAATATCTTGAATTCGCACACGTGGCCATTCCCGTTCTCACAAACAAAAGAGCAAAAAAAAAAGGGAGAAAGATCTTTACAACGCCTGCCGAAAAAAGTAATTGAATCCTCCCTTTGAAATGACCCCCCAGTGGACAGCGGCAAAAGAAATTCCTCGAATGATGTATTGTATTTTATTCAGGACGAGATAAGCTTGAAGGAGTGGGCGATCTCGCTGCGCTCGGCGCACAAGTCCTCGGTGGAGATGCTGGGCAACATGGCGCGCAAGGCCGGCAAGATCTACGGGACGGAGCGCGACATCGTGATACCGGCGACGCAGCGCTCGACCAACGGCAACTAGCCGCCGCGAGCCGGCGAGCCGCACTAGTAGCCACTGCCCCTCCCCTGAGCACGGCGGCAGGGCCGTCGACGGGCGAGAGAGCGCGGGGCCCCCCCAAGGCCCGCCAGCTTCACCCCTCCACCCCGAGCTTTTTTTTACACACCGTGGCTCTCACTCTCTCTCTCACTCTGCCCTTTTCAAATTGACCGAAGCGTGCGGAAGGTTTTCACCGGTGGTGCTCCTCGAGGGAAGTCGCCGTGGGAGAGGCTCGGCGCAACCACGAACGACGCTGGAACGTTGCGGTTTTTCAGAGGTTCTACCGTCGCTGTGCTGGGTTAGAGGGGGCGACTAAGAGGGATCGATCGTGCCCGATTCAAAACGTTTCATTCGCTTTGGGACTTGCGTTTTTCCTTACGATTATTTACGAACACTTTCGCTATTTACCTTGTGTCTGTTATGCTCAGCCTCGCTATAGTTTAAGTCGCACCTGAAAGACCAGTAAGGTGAAAATAAAACTTGGCGAAGAAGGAGAACATTTATTTAGATTCACTCTGTTCTGCAGAGAAATGCTATTCAAGTGGCTTAAACGTTAATCTGTTAAATTACAATCTTTTATGTAGATTTTTGTAAATTAACAGGAATGAATCGTTTTTAATCGAGCATTTTTAGTAAAGAATTTGACTACCAGAGCAAATCTTAGGGAAATTGTTTTTTTCCATTTTTTTAACGGCAACTTTTCAGTGTTCTGTAAACGAAGCAGTGTAAAAAATGTCTCGAAAACGTTTCTTGCTGTGTAGTCACATGCAATTATACTGTACCCGATAACTGCGAGTTTGCGTCAAGACATCTTTAGACTGAAAACGTGTGTCATTCAAATGTGCAATGATGCTTGGTAACCATTCTTTTAAAAACTTCATTGGCATTATTTTGTAATAACTATTATTTTTATTTTTATAAAACAATACAAATTATTTATTTAGATATTCTTAAAGTGAAACAAAAATTCTGTTACTATATTTTTATTCAAAAATTCTATAACAATATTGATATTTTAAATGAAAAACTATTATTATTAATCGTTTAAAATGAAAAAGTGTAGTCCATATTTTCACACTATCAATCCAATTTTAGATACAACAAAAAATATCTTGATGCAAATTTGATCAGTGATTACTCAAAGTTTACAAGCAATTTCGAATACTCGTTTTTTGAAAATTCATGGTTTGGTACCTAAAACCAAGAAAATTACTGTAACCTTGAAATTCTATCGCCATGACTATCGTCGATTTGCTGACGGTAATTTTTTACAAGTACAAAATTAGTACTTCGAAAGTAATTTTATTTATAATTTAAGAAGTTATAAAACAAGTGCAATCAAAATTATGACACACGTAAGTTTTACTGTTTCGTAAAAACGAGGATCCATCATTTTTATGCCATGACTTTATATTCAGACTATCGTTTGATAAGATTTCTACTTAATAAAAAGCTTTATTATATAACGATAAATTATAAGGATTTTTGTAAACAAAAAAAGGTTCTTTGTCGTCAAAATTATATCTAATCAAAGAAATAATACCGAAACTTAAGAAAAAGCAGAAACGCACACTAGACCTAAGAAATAATCGATATACAAAAGAAAAAAAAACGAGTACTCGATTTTCGCCTCGTTTTCTTCCATGTCATATTTCTTCACACCATGAACCCGATGAAGCGAACCTGAATGAGAGCCGAAAATGAGAAAGATGAAAAAAAAAGTTAAAAATGAAATAGGGCGTTGCAATTTCTTCACAGTCAATGAAGCAATCTTCGTTATTACTAACCTCTGTGACTCGACTGTCGGTGGTTAGCTTTTGTTACGAGATGACGAAAAAGACTCGCGAACAAATTAAAAAAAAAAAAATTAAAAAAAAAATAAAATAAATAAAGAAGTACACAAAAAATCTTTTGTAACGCAACGTTTGCAAAGACTCAGTCTCTATTTCTGTCTCTCTCTCTTTAAAAATCTCTCTTTCGAACACACGCTATTTATATTTAAAAAAAATGTATTTATCGGAATCCACAGTATGTATCTGCGTTAAAAAAAAAAGATAAAAGATAAAAGAGCGCACGCATGACTTGGCGGCGATTTAAGGACTAAACCGAGTCACGAGGAAGTGTGACGGAACTGAGAAATAATTTAGAGAGAATAAATAAAAAAAGAATCTTATAAAGAGAAAAAAATTCAAAGTTAAGACATTAAAAGAAAAAAAAATAATAATAATAATGATATAAAGAAAAAAAAGTAATCGTAGAGAGACGTGCGAGTCTAATTATTCGAGGTCTTAGACTACCTTATTATCATTGCAATTATTATTATTATGAAAGCGAGGAATATAGAGAGAAAAGAGGGGGTTGATGTAATAGGAAAAAAGCGACCAGCCCAGGTGGCTCGGAAACCGCGACGAAGCTTCGCAATTATTATGTAAACCCACAGAAGTTTGATGTTGTCCGAGGTCCCCGGGAGTACCGAGCCTCGCGCGGGCCCTCATCTCCTTTGCGTTTCCTTTTTTATTTGTCTCCCCCGACGACTTACTGCGATAATTGTGAATGAATGTATAGTATTGTTCTTTCCGTTTTTACTCGCTTTACTTTTTTAAGGCCCGCGTAGCGAGAGACGTTTCACTTCGCCTGTATGTTTTCCTTCTTTTTTTGGAAATTTGAAATATCTTGGATTGCACGCGCTCGCTCTGTTTATGCAAAAATATTGTGTTCGTTCGGCAACCGTCTTCATAATTTATTTTACGATCGTCGACGGAAATTTTGAAGCAACGTTGCGGAACATATCTAGGATATGGAGGTGAGCTTTACTCTGGGGGCTCGGTAGAAACGTTAAAAATGGTTCAAGTCAAATACGTTTCTCCTACTAGTAAAATCGCAAGTTACTAAAAACGTTTTAGACTTATTACGATGTTTTAGAAACGTTACTACGATACTTTTTAAAGAAAACGTTGCTAAGATTCCAAATAAAAGTCGCAGTTCGTACGAAAATCCTCTGGAAATGTTTTAGAAATATTTCTTGCGCGGTGCATTTCTTAAACTAACATGAAATTATTTAAGAAGTGAATCCAAGTTACTGTGCATTTTTTGGTTTAGGACAACGAAGCACTAGCATGTTGAGGTATTAACAATAAAGATTTAAAAAAATGGGGTAGGAAATGTTTTAAAAACGTTACTCGCTACGCGGGTCAGGGAAGTTTATCAGGCGTAGTCCGCGCGGCGCCCGTAGAGTGTCGGATCTTTGCGCTGCTCCGACATGACTCTCATCTTGAATCTAATGGAAAATTTCGATTTTTTTTAACGTCTAGTACCGTAGCATGTATGATACGAGTATATAAAAGAGGTAACTTTTTTTAGTTGCGAAAATAAATAATTAACTTTAAGGGCGCATACAATGTTATAATATAAAGTAAAAAAATATATTGCCGATTGTCGATTTCATGATTAAAGTCAATTTTTTATGAGATTAATTTTAATGGTCCGGACAATAGGAGGATGTCCCACAATTGTATTTAATTTCATGAATTGTATAAAAAACATTTGAAATAATGAATACAAAGAAACACACGACTAATGTACCGTTGATTTTATCGATTTTCGTGTACACGTGTAACGATTTTTTTAAAGGCGAAAAAATAAAAAGATACAAAATGTAATACTGTAAATTTTAGGATTACTTGTTGGCGATTGTCAACATTTTGTAAACAAATTATCCGTTAATTCATTCAATGTTGAACATTATTAAAAAAATAGATATTATTTATTATGAATAAATACTCTGAATTAAAACGACTCGAATAGTCAAGACAGTGTTTAATCATTATTAGTTTTGACATTTAATGCAAATAAATTTTCAAGAAATCGATTTTTATATTTTTTTTATATTTTACTTTTATTGTTTAAGGAGAAATAGTGATGGATTATTTTAATTATTTTATTTGTAAAGGATTTTAAAAGAAAATGATAATCTGTCAATGATGGACTTTTGGCGAAGTGTAAAAAATTTACTCGCCAATACAATGTTTGTATAAAAACCAACATTTTTTAATGTAACTTTCGCAATGAAAAGTGTATTATATTACTTCGTTCATTCAAGTACTTGTGTTAATTTTAGCACACTATTATATAGCTTTAAAACGAAATTTGTGTTATGTAAAATTATAACATTGTGTTATTTTGAATAAAATATTTATTGACTATAAAATTACCCACTTGGAGTATACAATGAGTATGTGCAGAATTAAAAGTGACAATTTTTTATTAATAATTCGTATTTGACAATAGTTATTGTTATTATTGTAATTCGTAGGATCAAAAGTCATGCAGCATTTATGTTAATATAATGTCTATAGCATTCTGAAATTGTAGAAATGTCTAGACTTCATTTGCATAAGCCAAGTTTTAATTTTAATTATGAGCTGCAATCTGTTTAAAAGGATTGCAATTACATTTTTACTTGTATTTTTAAACCTTGATCGAAATAAAACGCAGTTCAAATCAAGAAAATTTAGAAACGTAAAAATAATGAATTCAACAAGAAATTGTTATAAATTGGATCAATTCAATTGAATAAAGAGCAACATGCCTGTGAACTATATAAAATAATGTAAATATAAACGATCAAAGTTTTTATAGTTTCATAACAATATTGCACATTCTTTTTTTCATTACATTTTATAATTTTTTATGATATTATGTAGGAATTACGGAAATAGAACGGCTTAAAGTTTAGCTGACTGTAATATTCATAAAATTATCTATTTATAAATAACGTACTTAATTAAAATTCATAATGTGTATTTATAGGATAATATTGTTTAGAGCAAATTAAATTTGAGGTAGCTTTCATGTATACAACTATACAGACATACTTTTTAAATTTGCGTTCACACTGACAAAACTAAAATAAAAAAACGCACTAACATATCATTCCCAAAATTACTTAAATAAGAGTCTATTTTAATAGAATTCTAGTCTATTTTAATATTCTAATCAGAAACCTCAACAATTTCAAGATATATGGATTGGGCAGAAAGAATAAACAACACAACACATCGCATCTTAACGATTCCTAACAACTAAACGAATACATCATCAATTAAATATAAACAGGAACGAACAAACATCAAGAAAACGATTAATTGCGTACAAAACTTCGACTCAGACTATACAATATAATCAACGTAATCTTCATCCTCATCCTACAGTCCTTCAAATTCTAAAAAAAGTCACCCTACAAAACTCCTTCTACCCCCTAATCGTGAACTAATAAAAATCCGCCGAAAATCAATGCAAATGAAGCAAATCTCTTTAACACTTATGGCGAACGATGATCTACACTCCAGTAACTTATCCAGATTACCTGTCCGCAACAATCAATGAAATTTTCCCGATTCACATTTAGCCAGACTTCCCATCCTACGAAAACGCCTCGCGGCGCTTCCTCACCGATCCCTAATGATCCTCAGCACCTCGACGAGCTTGGGATCCAGGCTGAGCCCGGCGAGGCGCCGCTCGAGTCCCTCGAAGTCGGCGCGCTCGAGCCAGGCGGGCGGATCGAGGTCGCGGCCCGGCAGCTCGGGCAGGGTGCGCTCGGCGAAGGCGCACACGCCGCACCAGGTGCGGAAGTCCAGCCGGTCGACGGGCCGCAGCCCGAGCGTCGTCTCCAGCCGGCCGAGCTCCTCGTCCGCCAACGGCCTGCCCATCACCTCGTGCAGTGCGTCCCCCAGGCCGTGGTGGGGCAGCCGGCGGGGCGCGCCCGCCGCCGCCTCCTCGCGGTGCCGCGTGAACACCCGACCGTACAGCGCCTTGCGCGAGTCCGTCACGTGCGCGTGGCGCGCCAGGTAGCTCAGCGGGCTCAGGCCTGCAAAAAAATCGAGTCCATGGTTTTTATGACCTAATGTGATCCATGCGTCTTCGCGTTATTGAATTTGCATTATTCTGATGCGGGTTATTAATTGCTATTAGTGCTCTTGCTCTGAAATTTTTTTTAATTCAAGTAAAAACATTTTTTCTTAAAGCTCGAGATAAGGAGTATTATTAAACGCTATCGTATACATGAAAAATAACGCGGGAAAACTTACCCACGAGTGATAGACTATCGAGTAGCTCGAATCGGGCACTCTGACGATAAAAGAGTCGGGGCACGTTTTGGGGGGTGGATTGCACCGGACTCTGACGGGGTGCCCTGACACCCGCATGGTCACCCGTCACTCTCAGCGCCTCCTCTAGAGCGTACCTTCTCTGCAAAAGTTGAAGAGCAGGTGAGGTTTTTCTTTAGCTCAAAATTGTTGTCAACTTTTCCTATAAGTTACTTAGTTCAGGAATTAAGACTGATTATGAACACGTGTACTTGCATATTACAAAGTCTCGTCTACATCAAAAAGTAATTTTGAACTGACAATTGATATTTTTATTTTGAGAGATATTAAAATTACTTCTAAATTTTATAAAGATTATGTTATCTATACATTTATATGTAAAAAAAGTGCAAGTTTGATGTTATGATGATATTAATAAATGTTTTCAGTTTCTCAGTTTTTAATATAATTGTTTATTAGGTACTTTAGCATTAAACTCCCATTCCACCATATCTTGATCAAGACCCCTGCTCAATTCTTTTAGCATCTCGGGAGGTAGAAAACTGGGCGGCATGTCCTGCTTAATAGTCGGTAAAGTGACTTTGTCGAAGGAAGCTTGCTTCGTTTCTTCAAGTCTCGTGCATGTACTGCAATTTTTTTCAATAAATCAATATTTTTCAATGTTCAATAAAAAAAAATACATACTAAACGGTCAACGAAATCAGAAAAAAAATCTGAAGCAATAAATTACTGTAAGAAGTTTTTCTAAGCTTTGATCACGGTTATTAAGCATAAAATGTGCAAAAAAGAAAAGAAAAAGTAAAGCTGATAAAAAGAGCGGTAAAAAGGGCTTCGTACGATCCGCGCCTGGATCCCTCGTCGATCTGGGAGACCTGCGTCTCGAGGGGCTCGGGGGGCTCGCGCACCTCCGTCTGCTGGCCGTAGATCGAGCCCCGGCGGCACTTGCGCTTCTTGCGTCGCAGCTTGCCCCGCCGGCGCATCGGCGCCGCCTCTTCCGTCGCGCTCTCCTCCTCTTCCTCTTCATCGTCGTCATCGTCGCGCGCCAGCTTCGTCGGCGCGCTGCGCGTCGACGTCGCGTCGCTCACCTGCGCGTAACGCAAATCTTACTTTATGGGGGCCGGTAACTGTATATTTCCCTACACGACTTTCATTAATTAGTGACGACAAATCCCATGTATCCATAAGAGGCTACATTTAAAATTCAATACTTCCATCTGTATTTTATTTGGAATTTAACTGATGATTTTCGAAAGTAATTTATTGTCGTAGAAAAAAATTAATGAATGCGAAAGAAGAAATACAAATTAGGTAATTATTATAAAATAACAGAAAGATTGTATAAATTGGTATCATGAATTTCGGAAAAGCCCATCAAGATCACTCTTTAAACCGTCAAAATATATAGATATCGCAGGGGATATGCCACTTGAAAGCAAAGTTGTGATGGAAGGAAAGGCTTACCTCGAGAATGGGTACCGAGCGAATGGGCGACGAGGACACGGCCGTTGAGCATCTGTGCCGGGATGAAACGGGGGGCTTGCGCCGACTACTCGACCCCGTCGATCCCGCCAAGTCGCTGCGCCGGGAACTCGGTATTGGCTCGAGCGTCAAAGCTCGCCAACTCAGAGTCTCACTTTCCTAAAAGAATTTGAGGTTCGCTCGATTCGTTTACTTTAAGAAGGCATTTGTTATAAATTACCGTAGGCTAAGGATGACTTCCTCTTTGATATTTTCTTGTAATCGACTTCTTAACGATAAGTCAAAAATTTTCTTAACAGTTCTTTCTTTATTTGATATGAAAATCGATTTAAATTGGTTTAAAAATTTTTAAATAAAAAGAAAAAATGTACATTGCGGTATAAACCAGAAACTAATTAGAAATAGTAAGCAACTATGATGCAAAAACATTTTGTTTTTTATAAATGTATTTTTAATGAATGTAAGTTTATTAACATACTAACCGATAAAACTAAACTAGAAAGTGGAGTTAACACGTCAATGTTCAGGAATAATTTAAAAAAAGTCATATGGATAAGAGTAGAAAGCTTCTCACCTGCATCTCGTGAGAGCTGGCGCGGAGGTCGAGCACGAGAGTGGTGCGCTCGCGGACGTCCTCGATGTCCTTGGAGGCGAACTCGGAGGGCTCGGGGCTCGTGGGGCTCGGCGGCCGCGAGTCCGTCTCGGTGTAGCGGCGAAACAGCTCCTCCGGCACCACTGCGCCAATCTCCAGTCCGCCGTCCGACGGATGCTCCGGCTTCAGAGCTCCCGGCCTCGGGCCCGACCGCATCAGCTCCATTTCCGCCGGAAGCAGCATCGCCTTCCCCTCGCTCGTCTACGCGTCCGATCAACAATGCAGTTGCAGTTCAATAAATGCAGATTTATTTCTATTTCGCTAATTGATAGCATAAAGGAACGATATTCATTTTAATGTTAGTTTTATAATGAATTAATAAACAGTTTACCCGGAAAAATACAAATAAGATCAAATTAATAAATCGTGAATCTGTTATTATATACAGGACTGTAATTATGATGTATACCTTTTTAAATAGGGCAGTTATAATTTTACAAAATAATTAAAAATGTTTATTTAATGAAAAATTTTGATTTACCCATGTGTCTTTAGCTCGACGAACTACCTCCTTGACCTCGCCATCGGCCGGATGGTTGCACAAGACGGAGCAGCCATATGGAAACGGATTGAACAGACCAGCGAACGGACGGAGGGTGAAAGGAGCCGGTACCACAGGCCCCAGAAGCTCCACTTTCTGTCATGCGATTCACCGATTTTTCACGAAATTACACGGATACGTTAAAATACGTGATTTACCGCTCATTAAGTTATAGGAACGGCATTAAAAACCTGCTTATTAAATACAATTCCGAGACGGCATTATGAAAAGTCGATCGTAATGGACAGGCATGTAAATTAACTTAAAACAATTGCTTCAACTTTCACTATCGTGCTAAAAATACGAGCGCCTTTCTTGATAGATAAAAATATCTGCATGATTACACATGGCAAAAAAGTATTTAATCGCATTTTTACTAAACTTACCAGACTTAATTATATAGGTAATAGAACTTTTATTATAAGAACTAATGTTTCATATCAGCTTATATGTTGCAATTTTGAATCCAAAGTTTAGTATATAATGAACAAAAAATATTTACTTTAATATAATATAATATATGAGAAAATATTTTGAAAGTATTAAGATTATTTAGACTTATATTTATATTTAATTAAATTTTAATTTAATTGTAAGTCAGTTAAAATATATTTGCAATGGGCAGAATCACTTTTCTTCGACGTGCAATGAAATTCCAGTGCGCGCAACTGTGAAGTCAATTTCAACAGGTTTCAAATACAATCCCATTGAATTTGAAAAGCTACTCTTTTACACCTGTAATCTATCCACCTCACTTGAAAAGGATTTGAAAAAAAAATCGAAAATCCCGTAATCTCATCCACTCAGATACGTTCGCACACTCAAAACCTCCCTCCCATAAAGATAGCACATCACTTTAAACGCGCTCCCAAAATCACGCATTATACAAAACAACGAAACGCCTAAGAAAAACGTACCTTGGGTTTGGGTCGTCGGACGGGTCGCACGCGGGCGGCGATGAGGCCCGTGGCGCTGGTGGCCCGCGGCATGCCTGACCGGTGAGTGGCCGGGCCGCCGGCGCCGCCGGGGGTGTAAGGGCGCGCGACTCCAGTCCCGTTGCCAGGACGCCCGATGGATCGATCGCCGTCCCACGTGCTTAGCCGGCGCGCTCTGCGCTCTCGAAGCCTCCGGAAGCCGCTGCGTCGAAATGCGACGGCGACGCGCCTTTGCAACGGGGTTTTGTTTGTTTCGGGGGTGCGTTGGATCTATATCAACGCGAAGGGGTGGACGTTCTGATAGTTATACAACGTTTACGAGTTGCGTTGGAATTTACTGGGGGTATTGATCGTTGAAGAACGTACGGTATGAGTTTTTTTCTGCGCAATTTACGCTACTTACTTAATTATTTAAAAAAAGGGAAGTTTGTTTTTTCAGCTAGTGAATAAAAAATAATGTGCTTTGAGTGACGAATAGAATATTATTTGTACATTTTTGCAAGCTTTCAGCGATTAATTATTATTTAGTGATCTAATGTATTCTCTACTTTTTTATGAAAAAATTTATTTATGAATTAAACTTAGGATTCTAATTTTTATAGCATCATAAAAAGCATTTTTATTCTTTTATTTATATAAATAATTTATTCACATTTAAAAAATTTTTACCTTGCGCATCAATAAATTCTTCTAAAAAAGAGAGTAAAATTTAATCTTTATCTACTACAGCAACCCTCACCACACCTAATAGGCATGACGTTCAGTCAGGCACTCAAAGATAACATTCACGTCAAGCTGTAACAGTCGAATTAACTTTTAAAACGAGTGGTTCAATCTCGTGCATCTACATCTCCATCAGAACTTTGCCGCGACCTGCTTTTTTTCTCACCAGCGGTTACACCTGAAGAGGTGGTCGAAAAGTTTTGGAACTTCGACTATTTGCCAAAATCCAACGGCGTCATGTTACACGTCGGGCGATCAGCGGCATCGCTTTTTTTCTCCCTCAGTTAAGTTTTGAACGGACGGCACCGATCGCTCAGAGAGGTATTCACAAAACGGACGGTTGGACATGATCTCGTTAATCGCGTTGAAATTCCTTGCTGAAGATAACACGTGAAGTTTTGAAAATTGAACTGGATATACTAATTGTAGAATTTGAGAAACGTTTTAACTAACGAGTTATTCTGTCAAATCAAAGTACTTCTTTTATGACTTTTTCTTTAGTTATAATAAAATACTTTTTTTTTTATTTCATAAATAATTAAAGGAATACTCTGAATCTGATTATCTGCAAATATTTGTACCTACGATGCTCTTTAATAAAATGCTGCACTGATTATGCACATGCAAGTGAATGTAATATATTCAATTACTCTAGTTATTACAAATTTCGGAAGAAACGTCTCTTAAGTCTTACTCAAACATTTAACTTAACCATTATAAATGATTTTTATTAAAAAAAACTCTATTCATAAAACTCGTTGTTACAAAAATATCAGTAATCTTTATCATATTTCTTTTTATAAATATATTCTCTTAAAATATAAACTTAATTATTAAAGATTAAAATGTACAAAATAAATTTTAATTTTAAAAGTTTTAATTGGTAATAAATGTAATTAAAAATTACAAAATTTATGAAGCAAAATAATTTTCAGTATAATTTCGTAACAATCTTTGCTTGCACTACTGATTACTCGTTGATCGGTTAAAAATCTACCTATTAGCTTATCGTCAAATGTAATCATACGTTTTTTAACAAAATATACATGATTTCTTTCGATATTTATGATATATTTACAGTTATTCCTTGAATATATCGTGCACTTGAATAGGCCAGGGCTTCTCAGGCTTGTGTCCTGGATATTTGTCTTTATATTTTAGACCCGTGACTAGAGTGGCACTTTGAGGGAATGCAGATTTGCCGTCGAACAATTTGTCGGTTTCTGTAACAGAGAAAAAAATGTCTTTAAATATATACAAAAAAGATTCTTTTGATAAAAAATCTTCTTAATATTAAATAAATATTTTTGATAGGTATTAAAAATAAACACTATTTTACCAGGATGGAAACGATAATAATCTTGTTGTACGTGTAAATTTGGTGGTAACTCCATGTTCTGCAACGCCTCCAAGGGGGTTGTTGTATAAACAGGTGTTTTGTAAAATTCCCTCAAATCGCCTGCAAATAAAGGTAAAGCTTTTATTTATTCGTCAATAAATTCGCGCGAAAGACAAATATAAATATTTGCAAAGGAGTTAAATTCGTTTATTAAAACCTTCGTATAAAAATAATCACGGAGAAGCTTCATTATTTTGATGAGCAGCGGACACACGTGATTACTTTTATAAATGATTTATTCAAATAAAATTGATTGGGAGTTAACTATTCATCTTTTAGTTTCGCAACAGGTGGTTTTCTTTCAGTGCACGCGAAAGAGTACGTATCAAATGTGCATGAAAATTTAATAGTGGATTACTCCTAGTATTAAAAAAATACTGTAATTCTTGTACTACTTCTAAATTTTACGGTATTTTATTAATCGCAATTACATAAATTGCTACCTATCCTTTTTAATTCATACTAAAAGCTTCATCATATTCATTTAGAACTAGAAATAAGGTATTTGAATTTATGTACATTAAAATCTATTTTTTCAAAAGCGAAGTCGAAAATTTGCATTTGCACTTCAATACTTCACTTCTATATACTGCAATAAATTCGTTTACTTTCAACTATACGTAACAAATAAGCAGTACATCAGACAAAATAATATTTTACAAAGTACAAAAAGTGCAAGCAATTATTATTCTTAATAATAGCGTCTGAATATAAGAAATTACCAATCGTTTGGATGCTGACGAGCCTGGAATTCGGAATGGAGTGCTGGAATTCGTCGGCACATTTACTGAGGATCTTGAACCTCAGAAGCAGATCCTCAATGACCGTGTCGTCGGCGGTGCCCACACCTTCCGATTCGCATATCGCGTTAACACGCTTCGAGGCGTCCGCTGGTGGTTGGTAAGGCTTGTAGGGCCGCAGAAAGCTGTAAAGCATATGCAACGTTGAATGTAAATATTTATAAAAAAACATAAGATAGAAACAATTTAATATTATAACTTTGAGGATTTCAGTTCCGCTTATTTTGTAAAATAAAATAAACACAAATTAAAATTTGTTATCGTTGTATCATGTTTAAAACTTAACAAAAAAATTTATAAACGGCTTACAAATATAACAATAAAATAAATAATAGAATCAATACTTTGTTCGTGTTGTAAGCAGCCCGCGAAATTTACGCAATGGATTTGCAATGTATGTAGTAGGTATACATATCGGTGTAAAGCGTTCAGTCTCATTAGTGGTAATTAATTGCTAATGAGATTTCGTAATAACGTCGTTTAAAGACTTCAATGCGACATAGTTTGTGGTGTAGAAACTCGCGGAAATCGAAGTTTAACTGCGCGAAATTGTTATATAATTCTTGAAATCTTTATAGATGATAGCTAACTATAAAATGAGAGTATCTACTTCAAGACATAATTATTGCTATGAATTTCAAATATACGTTTGCTGTTTTCGGTTGAAACGATTTCAACGGACAATTAAACTTAACGTTTTGTAATAATAATAATTATATACTTTAAAATGAAAAGCAATAAAAATAATAAGAAAAATCTTTTTTCTGTTATTTATAAAATAAATTTTTTAAATTATTTGGTGATACTTTCTCTACTACTATCGATATAAATCAATGAGAAAGTTAGCAATTCACTATATATTTTCATCGTAATTTAAATCCTATTCATTTTATCGGCAAAACTCTCATGTCCAATGAAAAACTCTATTCTGAAAATGCATTTCTGTATTATCGCGTCGTGCTCGCCCAAATTAGCGTATCGCTCGCTCCCACCTCAACAGCATCGTCATAAAAAAGCATCGTTTCTAAAAAAAATGTCGAAAAATCATAAAATTCCATCGAAAGAAAAATCTTGATAAAAAGAAGAGCAACGGCGGTTGCATATGTACATTTCGGAGCAAGCCGTGCAGCGGCCGCCTCGATTTAATCGCGGAGCGGAATTAACGCATTTACCGCGCGGCGGCGTCGCCAGGCAGCAGCGCGCCATGCAAGTGCTTCTCATGCTAATCGATGATCAACTGCCTCCCACCCCTTGGCGCGCGACCGCCCCACGCGCGCGGTCCGCGCCCCTTTGACCACTGCCGCCTCGTTTATTTATACGCGTAATTGCCGGGGAAAAAAGCCGTTTTACGGCACCGCTTGGGTGCAGCAATTGCGGGATACACAGATAAAAAGAACGATTCGAAAGAAAGTCATCATTTATTTGACAGTCAATTTTCTCATGTCGTTCGTTATTAGTAAATATTTCTTAACAATAAAGAAATATGTATTAATAGTTAATACATGATTTCCTTTTATGACACGCCATGC
>JAXIUT010000048.1:12352946-12364889 GCA_035586675.1 Eurytoma californica
CCGATTATTTCTGATTTAATCATATTGCCTTATTTCCTATTTGTAAATAGGATTGAATTGATTCTTCTGAGCAGGGAATGCAATAAACTACTTTTTCTTATTCCGTACGCTTATATTAAATTCCTTTACAGAATCCAAAATTCGCACCTCGCTGGCGGGCGTTTCGTCGACAGCTACTTTATTTAAAATACTTTCACAAATTCATTTATCAAGCTAAAAGCACTTTTTTTTTTGTTATTCAATGGAGTGGTGCACCGCGAGTGCCGGAGTCTATTTCTATGCGGTATAAAGTTATGCGCGCGTTAGAAGGTAATATACGAAGGCGGCGCTCGCCGAGAGACTACTTAGAGAGAAAGAGTCGATCAAAGCTCGATCGCCTACTTGACCCTACGAGTATGTATAACAAATGTACAGGGGGTTTCGCATGCAAGTCTCTCAAGTGTTACTTACTTTTCTTCCTTTAACTTTTGGAAAAGAAAGAAAATTTGCTTTAACTTTTTTTTTTTATTTTTTACTTCAGTGCTTAAGTGACGTGAGTAATGTGCACGAGTCATTAAGCTTGATTAGGCTACCCAAGAATTCAGTGCGTTTAAAGCACGGAAAAAATTATTTGGAAGTTCAAATGAATCGACAATCGATACTGTATGTGCGATACAATAATCAGCACAGTTAGAATTAGCGAGAAAAATAAGTGTACTTGGTAACTTGTTGCTTATTAAACTTTTTTCTATGTTCAACAGGGCCGAGGACTGTAGGTAAGTAGCTCTAGAGCAACACGACACTGGCGACTTTTTCTCTTATTTTCCCTCTTCGCAATAACTTTTTTTCATAAATCACCCTGTACTTTTGAAGGAAAAAAGTACGAGGACTTCGTTCCTTGGCACGATTTTCCCGTAATGCACAACAGCTACCTATTATAATCTGCGATTATCGTACAATTTACTTTAAAGTCTCTTTTATATTTTTTTTGTTCGCAGATTCAAACGAAGTGACAAGTGGAGCTCGATTATTTTCATCAAAATGTTTAAACTTCTTTAAATCGAAACAATACAAAGTATATTTCGTGCAATAATTAACATCGGCGAGCGATGTGTTTTTTTTTCTTGTTTTATTGCCCGAGTCGCCGACGAGCGCATTCAATATTTTCACGATATACTTTGTATTTTTCCAAGGTTTTTCTTGAAAGACTGAATGGGTCCATTGTTCATTCACTTTTGTTTTTTTTTTCTCCTCAGAAGTGAAGCGGCTCAGGTACATGATTACACGCGTTTTTTTATTTACAGAAGAGAGAGAGAGAGAGAGAGAGAGAGGGTGAAACGTCCGGCAATGCAAATATAAAGTGTAACAAACAATAGAGAAGCGAGTGGCTGATGCCTCACATGGAAAATCAATGTTAAAACTGTACTTGTACCTGCATAAACGGAGTGGCCTGAATTCCCATTGTAAAAGCAATGAAGATATCGTTTTTGCCGCGGTTACGTTATCGTCAACTAATTATTAAATTATAGCAAGTGTTGGAACTTCCCTTTTTGTAACTTTAGCTTCGTATATGTATTTATGTGATTAGTTTAAATTCAATCTCAGGTACAAGGAAACTTTTAAATGATGCAAGTATTGTTAAAAGACCGTTTAAAATTAACTTCACTAGGCAATCCATTAGACTTGACCGTAAAAATTCATTATTTTTTTCTTAATCGTCGTAATATCGTTATGTATAAGTTAAAAACACTGAAACTTTTCAATTTTTAAATTACATTTAATAATTCAAGGAAAAATCGTTCTCATAAATTGTAGCTTATTCTTGTAAGATAAATTCTGTACTCTACAGATTGTCATTAGATGACTATCTTCTCAAACAACTACCCTTCTTACGTACTTCGTAGAAACTTAACTTTTATTAAATATTTAACTTGATTAGCTGTTAGGTTGAATGTACTACAATATTAATTTGAATCTTCCTCTCTACGAATTGTAGCATCGATCGGGGCACCCACAAAAAAGAAAAATTGAAAAAAAAAAAAAAAAAAAATTCTAAACGTAACATTTTTGCGAATAGCTCTTTTTTCTATTACATAGACGAATGCCCTGGAGTATTTGGCGGCGAGAAACTCGAGTGATACGCGGCTGAACGAATTTTTGAAGATCGATAGAGCACTGGATCGGGCGAGAAGGCAGATTCAATAACAGGAATTGCGAGTGCTAGAAAAGAAGCTCCGGAGTGGCGAGGTGGTCGAGCAGCGGGGAGCGGGCCGCCCCGTTCACAGCACCGTGTCCAGAGTGTCGAAGCTGCGCAGTAGGTGCTCGTCCTTCGAGCACCACTGGACCAGCTCGTCGATCGTCACGAAGCCGTCCTTGTTGGCGTCGATCAGCTGAGGAGTAAAAAAAAAACAGGCCAATGAAATCACTCGAAAATACTTGTGTCGATAGCTACGGGTATAAGGGGTGGAATATTTTTCAGCATCCCTGTCCTGTGAGCTTTGAATTTTTCACGCGATTTCAGACACGAATTAAACGCAGTAGTGCAGGAATTTAACTTTCTAAGACGCATTTTATTCGTGTTCATGTTTTTCGAGCATATTGAGCAAAAATTGCCATTTGAATATTGCCACGTTGACAATGATGGATTTTTTACACAAAGTTTTATTAAAAAAGGTAATCATTTAATTTTTTTATAATTTTTCGTTTCTCGATCTTACTGAATAGTAACACATATAGATATTGATCGATGTTTGAGAGACTTTATTAAAGAAAAAGTGATTATTTAGATTGTTCTCATTTTTTCCCTTTTTTTTAATGCGATTAAATTTTTTGTGACTCCAGCAAAATTTCAAATAAAAGTTTACATTTTCTGCTCGAATGTTTTCGTACGAAAAATTTTCCAGAAACGTTTCCAAGCTGAATTATTAACCGACTTAGTAGCGTGTTTTTTTGCACAATGTGCTCAAAAATAACTCGGGATTTACGGAGCGTAATACTCTCTCTGTATGCTTCAGTTTTTTTTCTTGGTTATTAGAAAAGGTATACGTGGAAAATTGTCCGCTAAAAAATTTACGCTGAATAATAAATATAATAATAACACCAGGAATATTGAATATTAAAAAATAATAATAATAATAATAATAATAATAATAATAATAATAATAATAATAATAATAATAATAATAATCGATTCAGTTTATCGGTGCATAAAGCGAATGCCCTACGTTGTTTGCTCGTTCATTTTTAATTTGATTCTTATTTATAGATCTTTATTGAAATTTATAGAAAGTATTATATTCCTTTGATATTATAGAACATTTAGAACTAAAAACTACAAAACAAAAAGACCGCAATGATATTTTGACAGTAGATTTAACATTTTATGTGGAACGTCGAAAAAACAGATTCAATTTCATTGAAAGCCAATTTTTTCCGCGCCAAGTAAAGCAACGCGCCGAATCGAAATGTTAAACCATAAACAGCAAAACTGTATTAAACGAAATAAAACGAGTAGTTTGTAGAGCGAGAAGTAAACATTGCGGAACAATAAAGTATGGCATTACTACCGCGCCAGACCTAAACCGCATCCGAAATTCAATAGTCGCCGCGGCGGCGCGTAAATTTTGCGGGCTGAAAATTTTCGGGCCGAACGCAGCGAACCGCGGCAGCAGTCGAAGGGGGTGACCCCGGAGGCGAGATGCCCCGTTAGCGGGCGCGCTATAAACCACCCGGCTGCAATAATTTTAAACGTGTCGCGGGCACGCCGCTGCGACTTATCGATCTCTCGCGGCTGTGCCCCGCGGGGGGTCGGAGGGGGCGGCGGATAGAGCGAAAGGCAAGGGAGGCAGAGGCGGACTCACGTGGAATATGCGATCGACGTGCTCGCGGGCCGCGACGTGCGGCTCGGCGATCTGGGGCGTCGTGTAGCGGCCGAGCATCTCGTAGATGGAGCCGACGACGTCGAGCATCTCCTCGCGGCTGATCAGCCCGTCACCGTCGAGGTCATACAGGCCGAAGACCCACTGCAGCTTGTCCTCCACCGAGCCCCGCGAGATGTTCGACAGGATCGTCAGGAACTCCTGTCGGGCCGGCATATCTTATGAGACGCGTCGAATTTTCCCGGGGGCTCGTGCGGTTTTGCCCCCGATCGATCAGTCCTTCATTTTGCTCAGATCGCGCGAAATGCGCCGGAAATTGCGGAGAACCACTCTATTCTCTGATTTAAATGGCGATAAGCGCGCCGAGAGAAATTTCTCGGAAAAATTATTATAGGGAAGCTTACCGTGAAAGTTACGTAAAAGTGCGTAATCGTGGGGCAGTTTGCAAAAGCGATCATTTTACAGGGAAATCATTGCAATTTTTAACTGAATCTTAGATGATATCAAGACTCGTAACAATTTCCGTAAAATTGCGGAGCTTTTCTCGTAATATTTAAAGCTGTAGTAACGGCAGCTTTTCCTGTAAACATTACGGAGCTCTACGTGAGAGCCAGAAAGAACGAGATAAAAATTGCAGCGATTTTCCCATAAAAATTCACAGTATCGCATAATTTTTCACATAATTTTGACGGTGAGCATTACCGTAATTTTTACTAGAAAATACTCCAATTATAAGATGCAATCTTAATTAACGCTTTGTTAATACGTCATACCATATAGTATCGCGTTGAAATTGACTTACTCTAAGTTGCTATTGACTCAGTATTTACTTGAAAAAGACAACTTGTTTCTTACTGATAAGGTATTCTCTCCGTTTGTTTTTCCTTTTTTTTTTAAATCGCAATAATTTAAGCAGTTCATAAGAATGCACTTCACACAGTCATTTTTCTGCTTATTTTTTCATTTATTTATTGGAAGACAAGAAAAAACAACCAGTTTCGAAAGTGTGTCGTGAGTTAGTGTAAAGTCGAGTAGCGCGTCTGACCGCACAGGATCACTTACTACTTGCGAACCTCCGGCAGTTAGTTGAATGGCGTGTACGTTACAGTGTAAGATTAAAAGCAAACTTTCAAAATGAACTTATGAAATCGATAGCGACGTCGGGGACGGGAAACATTGTTCGGTTATAAAGAAAATGCTTACATTCCTTTGGGAGAGTTGGAGAAGTTTGACGAAAATTCTTTTTTTTTTTTAAACCGCAAGTAAAAACTTCTTTTGTTTTATTCAGGAGGAGAAATAAAGTCACTGGGCGAATTTAAGTCAAGACGGGAAATTTATCTTGGCACTCACCTCAAAGTTTATCTTGCCAGTCGACTGCTTCTGCTTTATCGTGTTGAATACGTAGTGCGCGTACTGGCTGGCATCTAAAAGGAAAAAGAGACAAAACGATGTTGCCTACTTATGGTCTGCTACTTTTGATATTGGATGCTGATAAAAAAAAGGAATAAGGGAGGAATGAAAAAAGGAGGAAAAGAGGGTCGTAGTCGAATGGACTTGTTAATTGTATAGCCCGGTTTAGTGCTCTCTTTCTCCTATTTAATAAATCGCAAAAAAGAAAATTGCTGGTCATTGAGAGCTGATGAATATGTATTAAAGAGCTAAGCTGAGTTACCTGAGATAATTATGCTTATTGGAGTGTTAATAAACATTTCGTTATAAATTGAATAGGTACATAATACATGTTTGAGTACTGAATAGCTGTGCTTATTAAATTAAATTAAAGCATGAGATTAAATAGATTATAAATGAAATTAATTACTTAATGTCTACACAACCTTTAATTAATAAATGTTTCGCTTTATGACATTTAAAATAATTAATTATTATAATAAGGCGCTTAAAACGCAGTAAATTAAAAATATTAGTAATAAGAGTAAAAATTCAAAGTTAAAGGTAAGTCCCTGATATTTACTCTATTCATTAATATTGCAAAATGAAAGACATCCTGAAACTTTTACTGTCGGTTTAAATACAAAGTACGTGTAATTAAAAAATTTTAATTTAAAAAATTTAATTTAAAGACTAAAAGGTCTTTATAATTTTTATTCATTAAACCACGAAAATATAGAAATAGAAGTAAAGGAATGTTCAAGTTCTTTTGCTTGCAATCATCAATTTGAGAGTTCATTACAGTCCTTTTTGGTAGGCATTAATGTGAATTCTTTTGTACGAATATTCTTAACAATTCAGTAAATTCCGAAAGACAAATATTAAAACAAATATTCTTTATGAATAACTTCTCAAAATTGTTATTGTTCAAATTTGATGAAAAATAAAATTGAATTCAAAACAAAAAAATAATTTGTACAATAAAATCACATTTTAAAGTGTTTGCGCTAGCATCACTAATTCATTCCTTAAAAAGAAATATTGAGCATAAATTAATTAAAAATCCATATGAAATTTTGTATTTATCACATTCGTTGCACTTACGTATGCATCAAGAATTTTATTATTTTTACCCTCCCTTTTTACATCTAAATGAATCATTAACTAGGAGTTTATAATACTAATGCTCAAATATTCATAGGAATAAGTCACTATTGTCGTGAATTATTCAACCGAACAACCAAACGGGATTAACCGCTTGACGCACGCAAGTTCTTTCTTTTTCCCCCGCTACCTCGTTAAATTTTTAAGGTCTCCTACCTCGTATAATGTACGGCAATATAAAAAAAGTTTTAAAAGAAAAGAAGTATAATAGACGACGTTAGGAGGTATCAAATGGCGGGGGGAGGTCAGTCCAACCCTACTCACCGCCCTGAGGGAAGAACTGGGAGAAGATGTGCTTGAAGGCGTCCTCGTCTACGTAGCCGGTGGGGCACTCCTGCTTGAAGCCCCGGTAGATCATTTGTATCTCCTTGCGGCTGAAGCGGGTCTTGGCCGCGAGAGTGGCCAGCTCCTCCGGCCGGTGGCGGATATTGAAGCTCACCGTTCCCGAACCCCCTAAAACTCCCCCGAGTTCTTCGGTTTCCGCCTCTGCAAATTTCAAGTCAAACACACGCGGCGCCTTTAAACCAACACCTTGATCGTCCCTCGAGTCTTCGTTCCGAGCTTCGTTCCTTCGCGTCTCTTTTATTTCTTATCTTTCATTTCTTTTTCGACTGAGTCGCATCCGCACGCGTCGTGCATGTCCTTCGTCATCGGCGGGCCGCGAGCGACTTGCCAACTGCGTGCCCTGCGCCACTCCTCGTATCCGTCTCGTGCTAAAAAAATGTTTGCGCAGGCCAGTTGGCGAATCGAACGGGGCTCGCAGCACCGCCTCGAGATGAGAAGAAAGTGGAGCAAAATTTTTAGGTGGCACAAGAGTGAGATAAATACAAAAGACCAGTCCAGGGGAGATACATAGTGAGAGTGCAGTTAATATATAATAGTTATCAGTGAGCATCAAATTCTAAAGAGTCATATAGTCAAAAAAACCTACGGTCTCAAATGTACTAGAAAAAAAAGAGTGAGAAGAGTTGCAGAAAGTGAAGAATCAAAGTTAGCTACTTTTAGAAATTTCCTTGAGGTGTGTGTGTGTGTGGGTATGAGAAAGTGAACGACAGAGGAAGAAAAAAAGATGAGAGTGAGAGTCGCGTCTTCTTTGTTTTGAACTCCACCAGTGGCCTCTCGGCAAAGTGTCCACTCCACTCCACGTCTCTGCCATTCCTTCTCTCGCGGGTACACAATTGTTTACGGCCCGAGACGTCTGCTTTCTTTCGCGCCCGCGGCACGAATGTCTCTCCCGCGTTGTCTTCTCCCCCCCGCGCGATATCTTATCCCGTCGCGTTACATTGTTCCCGAAGTCCGCTTCCCCATTTTTCACCGTGTAACCGCGATAATTAGTTGCGCGCTTTTTTCCGCATCGCATAGGCAGTAGCGTGCGCTCGGCATTTACCACTTTGTTGCCCTCGCCTATAATTTAGGAGTGTTAAAACGCGAAATTCCCCGCGGAATTGAAGCTGGTGCTGTTTGCGCGTCGCAATTTGTTGGTTTAATCAAGGCCCGCGTTAAATCCCAATTTTATGAGTATCGATCTCGCCTTTCAAACGCTGCGAGATTCGAAGTCCAAAAAAAATGTTAATTCCCTTCTCTTTTACGCGTTAAACACTTTAATTATCGGGCTTTCCAAGGACCTGAATTTTGCGCGTTTCTGTAAAGTCACTAAACTGCAGCGGTTATAAAAATATTTAGTAATTTCGAAACGTTTGAGCGGGGCGCACTTTGCTGAATTTAAATTTTTATTTGCCACCGTTAATTAAAAACATGGGTTTAAACTAGGTGCCACGGGGCCAGCCGGTGTAATTAAACTGATTTAAGTAGTCAAAGCTCCGTCTAATTAAAAAACATTTTCGCGAAACTGCTGGCGGGTTGAGCGTGTATTTTTAACATTTTTCGCGTGTTGCTTTTTCATCGAAACTGCAAAATGTTCCACTTTCTTTTGCAAAGTTTGACAACTGTGAAGGAAAATGTGCCAAACTCTCGTAAAAAACTGACTTCCACTGTATCCGCGCGAGCTCACACTTTTCGACATTCTACTTTTCTCGCTAAAGGTATTGTTATTTTTTTGGCATTGTCGCATTACGCAGAGCAGAGTCGTGTTTTCGGAAAATTGAGCAGAAGCGCTGCTCCATATTCAGAGAAAGCAATTTGCATGAAACTACACATTTGAGAGAAGTGTATAATATTTATAACAAAATTCTAAGCAACTAAGAACGTATTTCGTCTTTTTTTATAACTACTTCAAATTGCTTATAAAAAAAAATAAATTATGAAAGTACGAAAATTAATGACACACTTTAGTGTAAATAGATTTTCTAGAATTTACTTAACAATTAAAATCTCCATAATTTTTTTATTAATTTTTATCCGTGACCTAGTCCACGCATCGTTAATATCTTGTTTAAAATGTTAATAGGTATATTGTTTAAACTGAATTTAACTTCTTGTTAAAAGACTGGCTTTTGAAATATTTACCCTGAATTTTCGGGAATATTGGTGGTTTCGCATTTTACGTAATAGCTTTGAATATTTTCATTTCATGAGGTTATTTGAATTGCGCTGTAACCGAATTATGTACCAGATATTTATGGATTACTTATTCTAAATAGATATTTTCGTTCCCTCGCAACTTCAATTCAACTGGATTAGTCCATTACGAATCCAAACAAATAACAATTTTTTTTATGCGTATAGTTTTTTATACTTTGTTTTCTATGTTTTTTAATTTTGTTTTGCAATTAACCTTTACTATAGAAAAATGCTTTTTAAAAACTATTTATCTGTTCAAATGGAAATATAAATTAAACAAAAGGTTTAATTTGTTGCGCGTAGATTCATAAAATATTACAACAGTTCATTATCTGAATTTCATGAATTCGAATCGATAGTTAAAAACTTTCCATTCTACAAATAACGACTAATTGATAAGAAAATCTATAACTTTATATATCATTAATCATTACGATTTAATATTTATAAAATTTAAATCAACTAGTTAATGAACAAATGTTAATTAGATGATAAAATTATTAAATGTCAGTTATTATAAAAGTTTTTCTTTTCTATGGCCTTGTTTTACAATTTCGAATATTATTGGTTTAAAAGAAGTATCGATATGTGATTACAATTACCTATAATTTACTTTTATAATCAATGAAATGATATGCATCCGCAACCTTTTTAATGTGGAGTATATATAAAGTTAAAAATTCAAGGTTTCTTAAATTATTGTCGATTTCAGAAACTACATGGTGAGAGTCGGAGGGTTAAAAAGTTGCTAAAATCTAATTACTGATCACAATCCCTCTATTGATATTAAGCAGCTTACTTTGGAATAGTATAAGTAACTATATTTAAGGATCACGTCGTTCCGACTTTCAGTAATTACATTTAAAAAAAATCGATTATCTCAATTAAAAAATTAGAAATTGATTAAAAAGTAATTGCAAAGTCACTTAATTTAAAAGTGGTTCTTGATTGCGCGTAAGGAATAGCCCCCCGATAAAACCGGGTGGTTTTACGTCCGTGGGAGTACGAAAGCGCAATGTGTCGGACCCGCCTCCCAGGCGCGCGAATGCGATCCACAGCCGCGGGAAAGACGAGCCGGAGAAAAAAGTCTCGGCTGGAGGAGTGGTGAGCGTATATAGATCGTCCGAGCTCGCTAATTGCATTCGACAAAATTGGGTCGTGTGCGCGCACGGGTGGATCTCTGGGCCGCGAACGAAGAGCAATTTGTTTGCGTCTTATCAAGGGAAAGAGGCGATAACTCCCGCGGTGTCTAAGATGAAATTTTTTTTATCGCCATGCGGCCGCGGCTTTTTAATTAAACTTCGCCCCGGAGGATTTTCGCGGAAGGAGGACTTAGAGGAGGGTAGTTTGACAGTTTGCCAACTGAAGTTTCAGATGGCTCTTCCGCTGATGAAATTCATTAAGAAATTGTTAATAATCGCCGGTCATTAAACTTCTTTTAGTGGTGAAGGGGGAGAACAGTCAATTCAATGCATGCGGTTTAATAGCAAAATAATTACACTATTATTACTTTTTGAAGAAAGTTTTGCAAAAACCCATTATGCAAGTTGTGTGAGATGGCTCCACACCAGTGGAGCTAGATTAGTGTGAGCAGGCAGAGAGAAGTCGAGTGAAGTGTGTGTAATAACGAAATTGTTTTAAAACCACCAGCGAAAGAATTTATTTAATTAAACTGAAGCTTCGATCCGCGCGGGCTCAAAGCTTTTTTTCCCCCTATTTCCACCGTTTGGTTTTCTTCGCTTTTGCATTCTCCACTCTCATTGTTCCAGCGCATAAAAAGAAAATTAGCATTTTTCATCGAAAAGAAATTCCTTTTGATCTTCGGACAAACTATTAAGTCGAGCGAAAATAAAGGGCGGGAATGGGAGAGAGTGGCTCGAGGTCCCAATTTCCAATTTCGCAGAGATATGGGCAGCGGCCAATCGATATAAGCGGCTTGCAAAACCGAAATTCAATAAAACGACAAGCTTTTAGCCTATAAAAGACCCCCGACGGCTCTTCAGGTTCGCTGGCTCTGACCCACTTGAGCTTGAAATCGCTCCTTTCGAATGAATGTTAGAAATCGGCCGATCAACTGTGCGCGCCATTCCGCGACTGGAAAAATATTCACGCGAGCGCGACGTTCGCACGCCGTTCGGGCAATTTATCCGCGCGCTCGCTTTTCTTCCTTGTTTGTCTTTTCACGCGTCACAGAGGGAACGAGATTTCCCCGGCTATTCCCAGTTTTCCTAAAAATATCGAAGCCGATCGAACGTCCGGCGCTTGCGGTGAATAAATTATACTAACTAGGAGAGGTTCTCACCTCCGGGTCACAGATTGGTCTGAAATTTTCACGCAAGCTTCCTTTTACCTTCGGCAAAAAGTACTCACAATCCCAGGATCCGATGGCCACTTTGAGCGAAGCAGTGTCATACAATTTCAGACAAATCTGTGACCCGCAGGTGAAAGCCTCTCCAAGTAAGTAAGAGCGATAGGGTGGGGGTGAATGTAATTCACCGGTCAATCGGCGGGCTTTCGCTTTAAATTTCGCGCGAAATTTAAGTAAAGTGCATTTAATTTGGCGCCGCGCAAATTTATGCACGGCGAGGAAATAATTTAGGCTGGCGGTGTTAAAAAAAAGGCGTGCGGGATAGGACGACCTTCACCGCGTCGCGAATGAAACCAAAATAAACGGACTCGCTCGCCCTCTCTCTCTCTCTCTCTCTCTCTCGGCTGCGCTGCAGGTAGCCATCAATCGATCGCCGTCGAATGACCGCATCCAGCTGCAGGCTCCATGGAGACTCCCATCACTCCGCACCCAGCTTATCTGATTTATTCGAAGCGTAACCGAAGCGGCCGCCGGTGCTTTCGAATTTCCCCGCGAATTTTCTACTTCAATCTTCGCGCTCCGCCGCGAATTTTGTAAATTGTTAGTACCAATTAACGGGGAGTGCGCGGCCTTTTTGGCGAAATGAACTCTCGAATGAAAGCGCTTAGCCGTTCCTCATTGACTTGCAAAATTTCGCGGATCTCA
>JAXIUT010000048.1:12383515-12399819 GCA_035586675.1 Eurytoma californica
GTTCTTTTTTAGAGGGACCGAGGCTTGAATGTGCAGCGGGGAAAATTTGACTGGCTAATTTTCCGAGCGGCGACGCGCCTTTATAATGCTGGACCGTCTGAATGTAGGCTAAAGTTTCTCCTCTCCAGTTGTGAATAATTTATTCCGGTGTGTTTTCTTCGGATATTTATTCGAGATAAAAATGAATGATTCATCCCCGGGTCATGATTGACTTGAGTAAGACCGAAAACCTACATATACTGATGCATGCCAATGTTGATTTTCATCACTTGGCATTGCATAAATATGGTCATTACCGAGCGAGTTAACTTGCCGCGCAAGAGTTAGCCTAGTTTGCGCTTTCGAGGACAAATTGGGAAAACAAATTTATTACGTCAATATTTTTGCGCTACATTAAGCTTTTAAAATTTAAAATATCACTTGTGCTAACTACACGTATAGTAACCCTTTGAAGTATTTACATAGTTCGTGGAGCGTACAAACGCTACTTAATCATTGATTGTTTAAAGATTTATTTATAAACGTATTTGCAACATTTGAATATTTATTAGAGGGTTTCTAAAAGTACCCGACATTAATGTCTTTTAAAAATGCAAAAACTTGGGGATTTTTAAGTTTGCATTGTTCGGCTATTCTTTGGGAAAAAATTGAAAAGCAAAAATTGATTGTTGAATTTTGAACTGTTTTACAAAACTATAGTCACATAAAAAGTCGCTAATAAATATTATTTTTAAATTAAAATTACTTATTATATAAATTAAATAAATGTTAATAAAAGTATATTCATATGGGACCATGCAAATCTGATTCACGTTATAACTTCCGATTTTAAGAAAAAAAAAATAGGAATACGAATATAAAGTTCAAAGAAAAGAAAATAACTGCACGTCAAATATATTTCTTTCAGATAGATGTAGAATAAATGGTAGGTAAAAGTTCGCCTTTATAAAAACTTAGTATAAAACCGCGCACAATGCGTCAATAAATGCGCAGGGCATACTTTGACGTTTTGTAAGTATAGATGGGACAATTTTAGAATCGGCGAAGCGCCATATCTCCGAGAAATAATAGCAGTATTATTGCATTTCGAGCCTCGGCGGAAGACTCAAGGCTCGAAAAGTATCCTCCACATCCATGCCACGGGGAATTTATCATGATATCTCTGAATCGATAAAATTTTAAATATGCAGCAGTTATTTGTTCAGCCAAGTGCACCTTATTTTATACATACGTAAGCAACTTTTCCAAACTCAATTTCGTTTATGCTTCTACGTCGCTCATTAAAAATAAAATTATAGCAAAGAGGAGAAAATTTAAAAAAATGTTGTCGAAAAAACAATGCATTAATATTCTAGAAAGGGGGAGTGCGTCATATCCTCTCGTGCAATGGAACTTCTCGTGACGCGCTTCGCTTCCGCATTATTTACTCTAAAAGTATAAATTTTTCGACTAAAGAAATTTCATGCTCTAATGTGTAATTGTTTATAGTGTACAAATGTATGTCGAATAAAATGTTGAAGCGCGAATATGCAGTGGAGATCGACTAAAGAGCGCCGTTTGGCGCGTTTAGTGAGTCGGAAAAATTAATTACCACGGCGTGCCCGGAAATTCGCCAGATTTTGGTCGACGTGCAAATGCCGCGGACCGCAAGTTCCAACCGACGGTGAACACCGCAAAACCATCGGGCTTGACGCGGCGCTATTAAAGGCCGTATCAGACGGAGAAAGCGCTGCGCAAATTTTCTCCCCGCAAAGCTGCACTGTGGAAGAAGAAGAAGAAGAAGAAGCACACTCGAACCAAACGAGCTTTTCATTCTCGCGGCTTTCGACGACAAAACCAAATGCGACGAGGTCGAAATTTCGAGCGGATTAACCGGAGCAAGTCGAGATTCCCCGGCGAGCCTCGCTAATTGACTTTTTAATTCGACGGGGGGAGTCCACTTCGAAAAAGCACTCGATCATTATCGGATTACCGGAGTGGTCATTACTCGTCCCCGCGGCGGGATTCTGCGATGACGGCCAATAAAAGCGACGAGGGGGAAGATATAGGCGCCCGATAACAAGCTGCACTTCGCCGTAGAAATAGCCAAGCTGTTGCTACTTCCTTGGAGACTTTAGATGCCAAGAAAGCGAAGGACGCGGAATGACAGACGGCGCTTCTCTCGAACCCGGTGTGTAGCTGCCAGAGCAATGTGTAAAAGCTCCACCCGCACCACATGCGGGCATCGTAAAAATCCACCGATATGGTTTATTCGATCAGATTTTTCTTTAGTTTATTTCTTTATTTATTCCTTGTACTGAGAAAAAATTCGAGTGAAAATTACAATACTGTATAGGAAAGTGGCCACAGACTGACTTTTAGTTTTCATCTTCTCTAGTAAAATTTATTAAAAATTTAGAAAAATTACCATACATTCTAGTAAAATTTACAATAGCGACTAACACGATTTATTATAATTATAGAAAAAATTACTAGAGGATTTTTTCAATGAAATGTAAATATGTAGTCACTTTCCTATACAGTATTTTAATTTTTACTATATTTTTTTAGTGTGCTTAAACGATTTTCTTAATTCTAGAAGTTAACATTCGACATAGACAAATATTTATCCTACAGTGGATTTATTTTTAACGTAATTACATTTGTTGCTATATTAATTATTTAAGCTTTAAAGCTAGAGTGAAAAAATCCTATTTCCTTCCACACCTTATCCAATTTGTATTAGTTACTTAATTTTTATTATTTATATTTTTAAGCATTATTAATAAGCGTTTAAATTCGTTTGTTAATTTTTGATAATTATTTAACCTACTTTTAATGAGAGTAATACTACATGTGCACAAAGATTATAGGTACGTAAAAAATTGCTAACTCTCAACCTTAGCGTTTTTTTTATCGAAGATAAAAATAAATATCGATATCTACTGTGAAAAGATGACAATTAGCATGTGAAAGTGCTATAAAAAGGTAACTGTTAAGTACACAAAATTTAATCAACGAACTTGTCAAGAGCTAGCGAAGAAAATTACGGTGAATTATTCGAATCAACGAAGCAATTCCGAGGAACGTACTTTGAAAGTGTAAGCAGTGTGCTTTTAAAGAGACAGGTCTTATTAAAATTCTGACGACTCAGTGAACTAAACTGCCGTCAGCTAATTTTGCGCTTCGATGCAGAGCATCAACTTTGATCTCGTCTCGAAGGTAAATAAATCATCTCAATTTGTAGGATAATCGTCGTTTAATCTTTATTAACTAAGCGCCCAAATCCAAACTGGAAAAAGTTTGCGTCTCGCCGACTTTTCTCCTCCCCTACGCAGATTAACCATTGCGGTCGGATTTTCCGCTCTTGAGGTTTAAAAAAAACCTTAAGTGTCCTCCGCTAACGAGTCGACTTCTAGAAGTGGAAGCCTCGAGTTGATCCCAAAATTTGCATATTTCTGAGAAAAAAATTCTCCATTGTGATAATCGTCAAGGTGTCTTAAAGCGCCGTGTGCGTGACTTTCTTTTGCTACGAACATCCACTAGTATAAAAAAGAAAAAGGGGGAAGAAAAAAGAGGAGAACCAAAAGCAAAAAAAAAGTTAAGTGAGTCGAAGGAAAAGAATTAATGCGGTAGAAAAACGAGGGTAGAGTACGATTTCTCGTTTAGGATGCTGACAATGAGCGATAGTATACGTGACATCTCCGAAAATTTCAGCTTTATTTTATTGCGGGGGCGGGGATCCGCGTGTAAATTTATGATCGTTACACTGTCAACTGGAATTTTTTTGTTTATCGAAATATTCAAAGTTCACGAGAGTCACGAGGCTCATTACCATTGCTAATGTGTAAACAAGAAAATAACAAAAAAAATTTAATGCTCCCGCTTAAAACGTCGAACGACGATGACAATAAAGAGGCGCCGATATTTATGCGAATAAATCACGTGAATGGGAGATTTCTGAGCATGAACCTCTCGGAAAGTAAACACACGAATTTTACGGTATAAACGGTACTACTTTAGGCCTTTTTCAAATCAAAGCCCCGAGACTATAAAAGCCCGGATTGATTTATTTACTGCCGAATAAATCGCGAAGGAAATAAGGAAGCCAAGCTAAGGATTTAGCAAAAAAAGAATCCCGAAGGAAGATCATCTGAAATTTCGCGAAATGCGTTACATACAAGTGCAGGTGTCGCAATAATTTAGCACAGAGCCACGCGGGACGTAAAACAGCGCTCCACGGCCTCGTAAATAAGACGCTGGCGACGCTCGCTAGCCGGAAGTAATCCCCCGGCGGGGCTGGCACATCCCTCAGCGTCCGTCCGGCAGCCTCTCTCCCGTACTCTACCCTCGCGCGTCCAGCCTCGGCGCGTAGTCCGAGTCGCACAGATAAATAAGTCAAGGGGACAAAGTGGGAGGCAGGCGGCCAATATGCAGAGAAAAAATCAGTGTTATTACAGGGCTCGAAAGAGATAAATAGACGTTATCCAAAGATATAACGGAAAAATAGGCGAGTGCAATTGTTGGCGTGAGGGTGGGCTCACTCTTGTCGCTTTTCTTGCGCGTCTTCATAGCCGCCGGCGAGCCAGGCATGGCGCAGGCCTCCGTGTCCCCCGACAGCTTAGCGTTTGAAAGTCTGCCCCTCGTGAGCGAGCGCCTCTCTCTTTATCTCCCTCTCTTCTCCTGCGTCCTCCTCTCGCTGTGACGTATGAGACGTGCGCGCCTGCGGGGGTGGTCCGCGCGATACTGGCCGATCGAGTGCGCGCGCCTGACTGAGAGACGCCGCGGCCGCGCGCCGGGCTTCGACGAGCCTTGTTTCCCCAAGCTTGCGCCGTGCGCGGCGGGCGCGTTCGAGTGCGCGCCGCGCCGCCTCCGCCACTCCACGGCGAATTTCGAGTGCGTGCAGACGATTATACGCGTGCGCCGCAGCCCTCGCCCTTCCTCACCCCTTTTTCAAGTGCCGCATGGCGCCAACGCTGATCGCTCTCGGCGGAGCTTTCTATTTACCCTGCGAAACTTCTTGATTTGCCCCAGAGAGACGGAGAGAGCTGGAGGTGGCCCTTTCTTTGCTGAACTTTTGCTTTGGGTATATGCACGTATATAAAGGCTTCGACTTGCGTCTGAGTGTACTCGGTGGGTATCTACTGGAGCTCGGTGATTAATCGCGAGACTGATTTGCGAAGCTTCATTTCGCCGGCGGAGTGAATAAAGTCTCTCTTTGTTTGAGAGGAAACGTCGCTAATGCAGTTGTCGATAACTAAAAGGTCGAAGTTCTGCTGAGACGGGGCGAGCCACTTATCAAGTGTTTCTCGATCAGCGAATCGGAACCCTTTGTTAAGGGAGAAAAAGTAACCGTGGAGCTTTTTCCGCCGAGTCAGATGAATTAAGTCGAATAAGACGTGCAGACCGTTAGTATAACGAGAGGGCAATGAGACCTTCGGCGGTGTTTTTTTTTTTCGATGGAAATTAAAAGTATCGTTCAATATTTCACTCGCTATACCGTCCATCCCAATTAATTTTTTAATTAATCAGGTCTACTTAGTTGAATGGCGGATCGTTTTAGCAAGTACTTTCATTAGTCAATTTCGAGCCGAACTTTGGCTATAATGTCTTATTAGACGTAAAACAGGAAGTTCATTAAGAAATTAATCACTCGAAATGTTCCGTTTGTAGATATCACTTATATATAGAAGGATTGCTGAACAAACACAGTGCATGTATTATCATTTCAGGACATAAATTAATAATTGAAGAGCGAGATAATGCAAAAATTGTGCTATAAATAAAACGCTCATAAATTATGATAATGCAACACGGCCAATATTTGCGAAGGAGCATTTCAGCAACAAAAATTAAACGGCGAGCGTGTTTATCGACGATTATCCCGGAACGGATGAATTTGCGCAGCCGCACTAAATAAAGCGTGAGTTACCGATGTGTTGCTTAATTAACGCCGCGAGATTCGCTAGGCAATAAATTCTTCCATGATGGGAGGAGTTGGATAAATAAATTTAATGCGACCCGGGCTTTTATAATGAGCGCGCTGACGTATTCTTCCCGTAAATTATATCGTGAATAGTCTTTTGCGGAAAAGAAATGAATTTTACGCTTCGACTAATTTTCGTTCCTTTTTTACTTTGTTCTTAGAAAGTAGGTGATTCTTTCTATAAGAGCAGAAATTCTAGTGGAAACCCAGGAGGTGCTTTCAAAATTTATAATGAAAATTCAGAGTTGTAAACTTTATGATTAGTTTTAAGAATAAATTTCGAGTAAGTAAACCACATCTGTTTATAAAGCAGTTATTTATAACGAAAATTTGTTGAATAATCGAATGAAATATCAGCTGCAGGGAGATTGATCAAGTTTGAAGCTCAATTTTTAATTACCGAAGCATAAATCGCATCCTTATTAAATTTTAACTGGTTAACCAACCTTGGCACAAAAATTTCTTCCTTATACGGACGGAATTCTTACTTATTCACGCACAAGGAAAGGGAGTCGCAGACGAAGACGTTAATTTTAACGATCCAGCTCCACGTCAAGCACAAACCCGGGACAACCGTGACGACGGGCTCTTGGCTCCCGGCAAAGTTTTTTGGGTCAATTTGGGAACAAGAGCGAGTCTAGAAGAGAGCGATGAAACATGATTGAGGGTGCGCTCCTGCGCTCGTTTGTTAATGGTAATTGTAGTAGACAGCCACACCTAGGCCTCTTGAACTAAAATCATAATGAAACTATCAGATTTCTAAAAATTTTTAAAATATAAAATTATTTTTCGCATAAGAGCAGATCTTTGAAGTAAAATGCGAGCTGCATCGAGTACCTTTCACCTACTTACGTACGTCAGATTGAACGATGGGGATAGTTTGTTGAAATTTCCATCTGGCTGGGGTGATGCTTGTGACGGGCAACGCGCCTATTGATCAACGGCACTGGCAACTCTCCGGCTGCCTTTAATTATAGAGAGAAAAGCGTCGCGTCGGTACTTCCAAACGAAGCGCGACCTATCACATTCCTCTTCTTCCGCGAGTTTTCGCGCGCTCCATTTTGCAAGATTCTTCCGACTCTTTAGCCGCGAGGACGACCCTAATTTATAGCGCTCATCGTCGAAGGAAAAACTGTTTCTTCACCCTGTAATATACCATACCAGAAAAAGTTTTACATTCGCACTCTATTCTCGAGATCGTTCATCTTACGAAAAGTATATAACTTTACCTTCTTTACTTATGAGTTTTTCCCTTTTATTTTTAGCCATGCTAAATATTAATAATTTAATGTTCACACCTAAAGCTTGTGCAAGTACTTAATTTTTTTTTTCGTCGCTTTAATTACCTAATTAGCTCCTAATTATGCAGATAGCGCAGCAACTGATCGCCGTGCTAGAAGCTTAGCCATCATGAGGAAATTTAATTTATAGCCGCATCCGCCGGAAGAATTTTCTGCTCTAGGTAATATTGCACCTTAAAAATTATGATATTCACACTCTATTTTCGAACTCATTTTACAACAAATATTACTATTAACATTTACTTACGATTTTACCATTCTTTTTCAGTTTTGTTTTCTAGTGCAAAATGCAAATGTTCTTCTATTATCTAAATAGATTCTTTAAATAAGCAATTAACAACTTAACCGTAAGGATGTCACAGAATTTACAGCCTTTATCGGCTTATGAAAACAGCCACTTTTCTCTATAAGTCTAAACCAGAAAAACAAACATTAGACTTTTTTACATTACAAAATTATTACATATTACCCTCTTTACTTACAAATATCGCTTATCGTTTACCTTCAAGAAAGATCCTAATTTATTGCATTTATCGTCCGTGCAAGTGGCTTATTCTCTCTACGGTCTACATACGCGACATATATATTATATGAAATCCTACATTCACACTATTTTCAACCTCCTTTATTTTACAAAAAGTAAAAAATTATACATATAATATCACCCTCATCAATTTACTTACAAGTTTACCGTTTATTTTATTACTTATCTTATTGTATAGTGTGGTATAGCGAAGCAACCGATCGCCGTTGAAAAGCTTAGATCTGCACCAACCTAACCTCGCGCGGCGAACGTATGGAATGCGATGAGAAAATGGGGGGAGGGCGACGGAAACGGTCCCCGCGTTTGAAATCCGCGAATCCGGAAAGCTCGAGCGGCGCGATTGGCCTCTCTGGCTCGGGAGGGGTCCGATCGGGCACAGCGGCCACACGGACGTATAGTGGCGCGAGTACCGCGTCGACGAACCCCGTCAACAGGGCACTTACACAGTTACACATTGCGCGCCGTCGGTTTCTCGCGCGTTGGAGCGACTGAGAGGTCCGAGGGTTCGCCGATCGCCTCCGAATAGAATGCGCACCTCCTCAGTGGAAGCATGAGCACCAAGGACCTGTCGATTCTGTCGTACAAAGAGCTCCAGGCGCTCGCCGTCAAGCATCGCGTCCCGGGCAACATCAAGGTAAGTGGCCCTCTTTTTTTTGTTTATTTTCTAATCGGGAAGCAGAACGGATAGGGCGATTCTCCGTCTGGTCATCCCTCGCTCGTTCGCCGGTGTTCCGTCGACTGTGTGCGGCAACGCTGCATTTGCTCCGATCAGTCGCCGCTCGTGCCGGTGGATTGCTCGCGATGCCGCAGTGCTTCACTTGTCGAAAACTACCTACTTAACGGTCAATGCCTCCGTCGATGTTTCGTACATTTATACGGTTGATTGCGATTTTTTATTCTTCCATTGGCTTTCTCTCGGCCTGACTCTTTCCTTTCTACCCCTCTTTTATTTTCGGCTTCAGTTTAGTAATTTCTTTGTAGTTTATTCTAATGTTCTTTTCTGTTTCGTGTTCTACTCAATTTTGTCTGACAATTCCGTCATTTTCAACTCGAAAAATTTAGTATACTTCTACCTATATGCCTCAAAGTCTATTTGTAAATGGCAACGTTGTACAGTAGTTTAGACAAATAGTCACAAGTACAAAATAGTTGTCTTCTTTTCCATTAAATTACAATTTTTCCTCTTCTAATAAATAATTGAGTATAAACAAGCTAGTTTCATTTACTATATCATATTACAACATATTTAAAAAGTTTGAAGAACTTTTCAAGTAATATTTGAAAATTTACTTATAGAAACTTTTGTTGGTGGAAATTCTTCATGCTGTTAAATGTGGGAATAATACAGAAGTAAAAAGACTACTTACTGATTTAAAGAAGAACCGTAAAAAGAGAACAAAACGAATAAAAACTATGAATACAAATGAAGATGGAACACTACAAGTACAACGACATGACTCCGAAGATCCTTTGCATCAAGATCATTATTTATTTCCTATTCAACAGCAACAACAGTCGCAATATCCATTTGAATGGGTAAGCTTTTGTTTTCAATAAATTAACAAACCATAATATTTAATCATTTTACTTTTATAAGGAGAATATATTTTTAAAATATTAATATTTGCAGGTAGGAGCAGAAGAAGAAGTAAACACAAGTAAATGTGAAATCAAATATGCCATGAATTACGAAGATATTCGACATTTCATGTTTTACTCCAGTCAAAATTTAAATAGTTCTTCTCTAATTGACCAAATAGTCGATTTAAGAACTGAACCAACAATAACATCTCACTATCAAACAACTTTAGAAAATGGTCAATTGGATAATGCAAAGTCACTGTCAGTCTTACTTAAGAAAATGCTCCAAGCTCCAGTTGGAGCTAACTTAAGTGAAATTGCCAGTCCAGTTTCAAGTAAGTATTTCAATTAGGATTTTCAGGTAAAAGAAATATTATTTAAATTGAATATCAAAAATTATTTATAGGTAGATCAACCTGTAATTTGCAAAATTATCAAAGTCATGATGATATATATTCTTTGCTAAGGCCAAATCAGACTCCATCACCAGATACATCAGAGACAATGTCTGCGAAATCTGACATTGATGAGGAATTTGATCTGGCATTCGGAGATGGCGTTACCTCGGCGACATCGAATGTACCACGAATTTTAGATAGCGATCGTAATTTCGATAATACGTATTATCGTCGCACCAACGATTTCAGACCGACTCTCGATAGCAGCGCCGAATCAGCTTCACTGGTGCAGGAAAATTTTTTTTATTTCATACATAAAAAAAGTCAAATTTTTTAAAAATACAATTACTTTTTAAATAGTGAAATACTTACTGCAAAAAAGGTAATGGCTGTAATTTTTTTTTCAGCAGAATTACGACCAACAGCAAATATATAATCAATATCAGTTCAATTTAACGCCATCAATCGACGCGCAAGACAATTGCAAAAGTTGGTTTGTCTCAAACTCTTTGGACATGTCGAATTCAATAGATTTTGGAGCTCCGTCAACTTCGAGACTTGCGCCGATTGCCATCCAATATCCCAGTTCTGAAAGTGCAGACATTCTTAACACGAGTCCCGGAGATTCGTCAAATGTCATTCAAACGCCATATTCTGTAGCCAATGAATCGTTATATTCGGTAAGAATTTTCAGTTAAGTAAATCAAAACGATAATCCCTATAATTTAAAACAATAATGAATTAAACATTTTTTAACAGAATCAATCTACAACGTTGTTAGAGCCGAGTGATTTAATACCGGATATGCAATCCGACTCATCCCGCTTATACAATTCCTCGAGCCTCGATCGAACTCAAGAGACACAGGACTTTTATCGGCAGATGCACGTGACTACAGACACCTACAACGCGCATCATCAACAGCAGCAGCAGCAGCAACAACAGCAACAGCAGTCAAGCGAGCAAGCGTGTTGCCCTGATTACGCTCAGCAGTTGGCAGGTGTCGGGACGGGCTCCGCCGCCCCCATTTATCACATCGAACTCGACAGCGTGTCCTACGAACCGGGATATTATCAGGAGCAACAGCAAACGGCCATCGCGCCTAATCGGACGGCTGATCCACTGCAACAGGTGCAAGATCAGCCTTACGAGAACTACGTATCGCAGTCTACCAACTATTTTCAAAATAATCCACCGCCTGCCTACGGTACGTTTTAAAAGCTTAATGAATTTCCATTAAAATTCATTAATAAATTCTATTAAATATTATAAATTTCTGAGATTTTAAATAAGTTATAAATAATTACTCTCAAGGGTCATACTTCTGCAACCTCAAATATTATTTATTGTTTATTTAAAAAAAAATAATAATAAAATTATGGAGCTGCCAAAAATTTCAATTTTATATAATTGAAATATTCGAATTATTTAAAGCCAATTATTGTACACGTATAATTGATATGAAAATTGAAATTTTTAGTTCCGGCACCGTTGGATCCTTACTGGCCGCGTTGGATGTCAAGCCTTGAACGTGATGCAAATGTCGCAAAAACTAACGGCCGTTCGTTAGAGAACACCTTAAATCTTTGCACCCCAAACTACGTGGATTATACGAAGCTAAACGAAACAAATTGCGTATACAGTAATAAGACCCCAGTGATGACTTTGCGCAAAGGCCTGAATTCGGTGTCGACGATGGAGCTGGTGCGCTGCAGCAGCGCCGAACCCCGCCAGCCCAATCTCCCCTCGAACTGGTTGTTGTACGGCGAGGATACGCAATCGACCCGGACAGGACAGTCGGACGAGGCTGTCGTAATAAGCGACCAGCAGGACACTTTCGCCGCCAACTGGATGCTTTACGAGCAAGAAACGAATGGCGAAGTAAAAAGGATCTCTACGCCTCGCGTGAGTTTTGAGGGGTACCAGACAGATGACTTGGGCATACTCTGAGGGGTAATTTAGCGTTTCGTGCAACTATTGTGTCTTATACACTTCAATCGAGTCCATTACCTGGCTTTAATTTATTTATAGAATAATTTAACGTAAGAAAAACTTAATACCAAAAATCAGGAAATTTCGCCGACTCTTAGCACAAGCTATATCTATTATACCAGTGCGATTAGGGACACCTAATATTTTTTTTTATTTTTATATATATATTTTTTTCCGTTTTATAACAGTTAAACTGTAAAAACGGTTTTCTTGAAGTAATAGTTATTAAATTAAATAAAAGTTATATGGCAATACATAATTTCATATTAAAGAAAATCTTTGCGATAAAAACATTGTCAATAAAAAACAGATGAGGTAATTTTTCTTTCGATTTTTTTCTATGATAGTGTTTAGAACGAGTACAAGTTCTACTTTATTTTGATCTAACAGAAAAAATGCATAGCCATATAATTTTTTTCTTTAAAAAAATAGAGCAGTTACAAATTTATTTTTTTACTTAAATCGATAAATCGATCGCCGTTATGTTGACATTAGTCAGTTAAATTATAATGAAGAGAATATTGATCAGCAAGGATTTAACGAGATTTAATGTCAGTGTAAAAGAAACATGCATTACTAAATAATATTGAAATAGAGCGGCTACCCACAGCAACATTTTATGGATAGCCTCAAGATAAAATCAAAATAAAGAAAGTAAGTTAGTTACTACTTCGATGTGTACAGTGAATAAAAAGTAGGTTTGCAAGTTTATGAGAAATTTAAAAATTATGATTGCTACTTCAGTACACAAAATCATGATAAGTATTCCAGTGGAATGAACCAAAAAGCTGGAAAATGATTACTTTTTCTAATGCATTTAGAAATTTGTTACAAAAAAAATAATCGCATATTTAAAAAAAAAAATTATTGAAGCTTAAATTATTAAAATAACTTTTAGAAAACAGTTATTTTAAATAAGTTTGAAAGAAAGGTAGTCTCCAAATATAACACCTGTATATAAATAATTTGAAAAACTTAAAGTGATTAGAAAATCTGATTGTGCAGTGTAAATCTGTAGATTAAAGTGTCTATTTTACGTAAAAAAATAAGACGTCTGTTGATGATTTACAAAGTTGTAAATTTATATAATACATAACTCAAATGCGCAAAGTTACATATTTTTTGAACTTACTAAAAAAAGTTCGAAAATTTAAGTTAAAAAAACAAGTTCCTGTATAGTGTATTAAGAAAAATACAAAAATGCAGTGGAAGTAGATTTTCACTACTCAATAAGAACTTGTGTATTTCTAAAACGACTCGTACTTTGATAATCACTATAATATTTAAGCTCCTTATTATATTTTTTATGGTATTATATATTTATAAAATTTATATAGTAAATTAGCGAAAAAATTTGTAATTCCATTTTTGTAAAATTTTTCAAAGATTCTCAAATAATTTATATGTAATAAAATATTTCAGTATAATTAAAAGCTTTGTAATTTCGCAAAAAAAAAAGAATAATTCAATGCAGTGCAAGCAAACAAAACCTGTTGAAACATGCAGATGCTTTTTGATCGAGTGCTGATTGTAATTCGCAAATGCTCACCAGGTACTGCTTCGGGTTGAAATTGTTGTTTAATAAAGTTAAACACTCGGAGCGGGATAGAATCGCGACGACGATGCTTATAAATGACTCCAGTGTCGGGGTTACTGGAGCTGCGTCGTTCGCCTGGGCTACTTGTCACGTGTACGCTGTACATCTTCTGTTCCTTTGCAGATTTCTTGATTTTCGCCAAAAATCAACTGTTAAAATAAGCTTTTATTTTTATATAATTTGTAAAAATTAAATAGTGTACACTCAATACTCGAAGTTTTAAATCTTAAAACGTGAAGAATCGTTACAGTTCGAAAATAACAATTGAGTGATATAATATTTATACAATTATTGTATAAAATAACAATAAGGACGTATCTTTTATAAATATGTTAATTTTTTATAATTGCAGTTCTAATATTTCACATTTAAGAACTGAAACACTTGCAAAATTTATCGCTTTATCTCTTCACTTCCAACATTTTTAATTTAATTAACTCTTTTATAAAGAAAAAGTGTACAACCTTTAAAATCTTTTGTATCTCTAGATGTAATAGCAAGTTCAGAAAACGCGAAATTAATTAAAAAGAAAAAGCTTTCACGCCGTAACGAAGAGAACAGATGCAAAACGGGTACAAATAAGTAACAAAGTGCTCGAAACATGAAAAACCAAGAAAAGAAAGTCAGGTGGATCTTGCGCGAGGACAAAGGCGTCGGTGCAGCTTACCTTCGAGGTCGGCGAAGGTTGCTGCTCGCATGTAAGGTCCTCGGCTTGTAGCGAAGGTCCCGCGTTTCGGGAGCCGCGGAGGTATCCGTTCGCGGTAGACTCGGTGCGGTGACTGCGTCGCGCGCGCAACTTGCGACCGCGAGAGACAAGAGCGAGGCGCTATGCGGTGCAGCGGTGCGCACACGTGTACACTGCATTCTTTCTTTTCCACCCCGGGCTGGGCTGGCCTGCATCTTTAATGAGGTCCTTCACGCGAACCACTCGAGTCTAATTATTTCACCGCGGGCAAATGCGCATCTTTTACCCCGCTCTCTTTTCTTTCTTTCTTTCTTTTTTTGTTTGTTGCCTTTTTGTTTCCATTTTTTATAATCAGTACTTTTGCGCAGGGTGCAAGCGAGCCCCTTTCTTACAATAGAGCTTTCCTCTTACTGATAAAATGCTCATTATTTGATTAATTTGTTAACTTCATTAATTGTTTAAAAAATGTATCACAGGAACTTTTTAGAATGTCTGAAGATCTTTTATAGGTATCATATTTTTATATTATATCTGCACATAATGTGTATGCACGTAGTAGCTGGCATTCTATTTCACAGATCTCTGAAATACGTTCTCCATTGAGCTATTTTATCCCAGATATGTAAAGTTTTAATTTTAAAATTAATAAACATACTTTTAAAAAGCGTAAATAATTACAATAAGTTTAAAACATATTTTTCTAGGCTACTTCAGATATTATTACAGTATGATTTAAAAATCCTAACTATTGCTATTTACACATCGTTTAAATATTAATACAAATTCAATAAAAAATCCTATCTTAATTTTTTTTTTAAATTTAATCATAGCATCTAGCTTAACTCCTCAAACAACATAATAAAATCTAATTATTGCTGTTAACAATATTTTATAATAATACAAGCATGTAACTATTATATATTCACTAACAATTTAAAACTAAATAAAAATATAAATTATCACTACAATACATTGTAAAAGATTACAAATACAAAAAGAATTAAAATTTTATAAAGAAAACGCATGGGTTCTGCTAAAACGTGAAGAATCGTTATAGATCGAAAATATCAATTAAGCGTTACAACACTTATACAGGTATTGTACCTATAAAATAGCAATAATAACATACTTTTTTAAATAATAAATTAAATTTTTATAATTACAGTTCTAATGTTTCCCATTTAAGAACTGAAACACTTGCAAAATTTATGGATTCATCTCTTCACTTCCAACTTCTTCATCGGCGGTCAGACGCTGCAGTCCCAGCAGCAGGTCCCAGAACTTCAGCAAGATTCCCAGCAGTAGCCGTACCCGTTGCAACAGCAGATAGATAATCTGTCAGGAGGTCAAGGGCCCGCAGGTGGACTGCAACCCCCGATACCCAGGAGGTATCGGAACGACGTAAACGTTGTAATTGGGGGAATCGCGGCAAGGGCATTCATCGACGCTCACGGTGGTATAAACTTTCTCAGAGCAAACCTATGGAAAAAAAATGCGCTGACAGGTAACTTCCATGTACAAGAATGGAAAGAAGCTGCAGTGGGTTTCGGTGAATCGCCCGAGGAGCCGGAGGGCAAGGTGACCCTCGGAGCGCTAATCGACGGCACAGTGTACGTTTTGGATTTTCTAATTATCTCCTCGCTCAATTCAATCATCCATGAAGAAGTCTACATTGGCGACAAGTTACTGCAGTTGCAGCAGCAGTTCCCAGAAGTTCAGCAATTTTACCAGCAGCAAGAGCTGTACCTGGCTCAACGGCAGGCAGATAATGTGCCAAGAGGTCAAGAACCCCCCTGACTCCAGAAATCCAAACATGACCGGAACTACGTAAACATTGTAATCGAGGGAATGGAGTTAAAGGGATTTTTCAACTCGGGTACTTTCTGAAATGCGACCAGAGGAGACCTGTGGGAAAAAATTGCGCCGAGAGGTAATTTCCATGCCAATGGAAGCAAAACCGCTCTATTTGGAATCGATGGAACGATGGTAAAGCGCGAGGGCATAGTGAGCCTCAAAACGCTCTCAATTTTGCAGAGTACCTTTTGGATTATAAAATTATCCCCACGGAGTGGATGTCTGAGACAATCGTTATCAGCAACAAGCTGATAATAAACGTAGCGCGCGTTGTTCTGCTGCCAGACAGAGTCGTAGAAGAGCCACTACAGGGGAACGATGACGATGATGAACGACGAAAAGAAAAAATATACATCCTCCCTAGTGGAAATAATGTTCGAAATCCAA
>JAXIUT010000048.1:12417360-12473256 GCA_035586675.1 Eurytoma californica
AAAGTGCCGTATACAAAGTCACGAATTCTCTACAATGCGTGCAGTTAAAATCGTAACATCTTACTGAGTGAAGCGGTTAAAGCATCGACGGATGTCGGTGCCTGATTAATGTCCTGCGGGGGTGTCGTTGTGCTGTAAAATGTTTCACTACCTTGACCTTGTGTAGAATTCAGGATCTGACTGCTTCCACTGCCGCTGCTCGAATTTAGGGGCTGTTGCTGATTACCTACAAGAGAAGATTATGTGTTTGACATTTATTTAAGTTCAAAAAGTTCATTAAATTAGAACGTCCGGTAATGCAATGCGAAGTAAGAAATTTGTACACTTTTTAAATTTAAGCCATTAAAAAATGAAAGCATTTTCTAAAGTGTTTATCAGCCAAATAAATAATTGTGTTAATTTGGCTTATTACAGAATAATTTTTTTATTCAAATTAGCCTCTTTACACGCTTAGTATTGTCTTTTATACGGTGTAGCCAATCTTACATTTATTACGCGCCTCTGCAACATATAACGCGAGATTGGCTGGCCCTCAAACAAAAGGCATATTTTAAAGTTAGTAAAATATCTCTTTAAATCATTATTCATTTAGTTTACGTTTTGCTAATGTATCAAAATCCAGTCGCGAAATCTTTAATCTCGGCTTCTCGAAATTCTATTACGTCATAACGTATCACTCAATCGGGAATTTTTGATTCATTGATTACTGGACCAACATATCCAAGAAAACATTACGCCACACTCGTAAACACTCTCCCGCATATCTTCGCGCGCTACAGCCAAGATCAACATTCTCAAATCATATACAATCCTTTTTTGCTAATCAACATATTTCGCTGGCTCCATTAAATCGATAGGTTCGCCGGACTCTTCCAAGAAACGGTATTCCATGGACGCTGAGAATAAAAAATAAACACGTAAACAGGAAGAAAACCCACCTGCAGCTGACTGCGACAAGCCGGGCATGAAGCTCTGCTGGGATTGCTGCGAGTTGCTGGTGGTGGCTGGTTGGGCGGGCGGGTGATGCTGTATCGTCTGGTTCATCTCGGAGTCGACGTCCATGCCGGCAGGCACCCCGACACCGACAGCGGCCACGGCCGCTGCGGCCGCGGCGGCGTTCCCGCCACCGCCAACGCTGTACTCGTCCTTGACGAGTCGGCCGCCCGGGCCCACTCCCACGCCAGACTGTAGCGTCAGGCCCGACAGATCTGTAAAGAAGGGGTCTGCGTGTGCAGGGGAAAACCCAGCCGGTCTCGTCATATACACCAAGGCGACAACGATCAAATAAAATCTTCAAGCGCTTTTCGTCAAGACGGTGCAAGTTTCAACAGTAACACTTTATTCTTTTTGACACTTTTGAACGGAAATTGACAATAGAGCGGTAAATACTTGCACACTTCTTGAATTAATCTTAAAGTTTTTTGTTTTAATTTTTCTTTTTCAATTTTGGAGCAATGTAACTGGAAAACATACACTTACGACAAGAAAACTTTAAGATTATTTGACGTATCAATCAATCAGAATTTTTAATTTTGAAAAGTATTCATTCTGAATAATTGATGGTTTGGTGAGCAAATAATCGCTTAGAGCAGAGCATGCAATCTTTTTTACTTGAAAATTTTGAAAGCTTAGAAAACTGTTACAGAAACCTTCAAAAATTAAAAATACTTATAATTGAAAAGATCAACGATTGATGCAGAAGCTCAAGCGAATTTGATTACATTAATAGTATAAAAGTTTGAGAAAAGCACAAATGTAAATTGCATGTAGATATAAAAGCAACACATAGAGCAGCAATAATTACCTATTCCTGGAGAAACGACTCGTTCATAGTGATAGGGGTTGACACACACAGAATCACATTTGAGATCAAACGCGAACTGACAATATTTCACATGTTTCAATTCATTCTTATGAAGGTCTGGCCACCTCCAGATCCTTGCGTAAATAACATGCGGAAAGCCTTTGCGTCCAGCCACTTGTAACCTACCATCCAGTGTCCTTTGTATTGTTACACACTTACTGGGATGAGCACCATTAGTGGTTATAGCAGTGATCAAACTGTCTAATTCATCTCTTTTTTCCTGTTAAAATAAAATATTTGTAAATGCAGCTTTTTTATGTATTGAATTGCTAAATATAAATTGTTTAGATTAATGATAATCTAATAATTACCTTTAGCTTTTTTACCAGAGATTCAATAGCCCGCTTACTGAAGCCTTCACTTTCTCCTCCTTGCCGATGGCACATGAGGGAGTGAACAATGCTTAAACAAGCATCTGCACTTGTTGGAGCAGTAGGGGTAATACCTGACATCTCTCTCACTGCAAAATTAAAAACAAATTAACATACGTTTTACAAATTATTTATACCATTTATTCAGAAACACAAAGAAATTTATTTAAGGATTATTTGTGTTATAATTAACTTTATAAAAATCAAAATTAAAGAAATAAAAAAAATCAAAATATATTTTATGCCACCATCGCACAAGGCACAACTGCACCTGTCAGTGAATTTATAATTGATTGCTATTGGTATGCAAATATAAAGTTTTCTTTATCTGCTGCTAAAACTTGAATGACACACAGCAGAGCAAACAGAACTCTAGACGTATAGGGATGTGCGCAAGTCAGCGGAAATTCCGAGTGACAACTGACAAGTGCAATTTGGCGAAGTAGCAGATGATTGGGGGTTAAGGTACCCCTCGGGGTGTCCCACGGCCTTGGCTAGTTTCTACTCACGCTCCGGATTAGACTGCATCGGGGGCGAGGGGTAGAGGTGGCCTCCCCCGCCCGCCAGTCCAACCATCTCGGTGAAAGCCGTGGCGGCAATCGTCGTAGTCGTCGTAGCCGCGGACGGGGACGCGGCGGGGACGGCTCCGCGGCTGCTGGTGCCAGTGGCGCAGCGGGCCTGTCGCCGCTGGCGCTGCCGCCGATGCTGCTGCTGCTGCTGTTAGAGGCTGGTGCGGCGCGCGGATGCTGCTGCCGTCCGCTGCTAACTGCTGCGCGTCTGCCGTTGGCCCGTGGCCCGCGGGTGGTGCTGGTGCGCTCCCGAGACTGCGTTCTGCGCCCGTCGAGCACTACGCGGCCCCAGGCCCGGGGGCATCTAGTCGGGTTCGCGGCTCGGTGCTCCCTGCCACTCACGCGAGGCGCCGTCTTCCAGCCGAGGCTCTTGTTGTTGCCATAATAGCTCCCTCTCGCCTGCGCGCTCGCCTACCTCTTCTCTATCGCTATGCGCGAGTATATATTCGCGCAGTGCTTTGGCCCCTGTCGCTCGCTCCGTCTCGCTCCTGCCGCCCGATCCCGACGTCTTGTTGTCGTCCTTCCCTCTCCCTCTCCTCTCTCGCGCGCGCAGCTACGTCCCTGCGCATATAGGCAGCGTATAGTCGCTACTGCACCGACTGTCCTGTATTATGTACGTCGACTCCTATATAACTAGCTAACGCACGCTCCGTGGATTTTCCTCTCCTCTTCTTTGAGCGCCTATACATGCAGGCCGAAAGTACGGCGCGTTGATAAATCCTACACTTGTGCAAATCTTACGGGCAGTTGCAAGTTGCAAATGCGCCCCCACACCGCACGCCTACACTCTTGACTCGTAAACATTGATTGTTGCTGACCATGGTAGCGTTCAAACTATAGCTTAGCTTTACTCTAGTTGTAAAACTGTACCTATATGTCCTATACGTAACAGCAGTAAGATGCAGTACTGCTGTGCGTACAATGATCCAGCTAGCACAAGCTGTCTGAATGGAGATCCGTTTATTATACGATTGCAGCAAACTTTTAGATATCGATAAATTTGATCCAAAATTTAATTTTCTGAATGGTCCTAGGGTTATCTGAAAAAAATAAAAACACGTATTTAAATGGCATATTAAGTTTTTCAAAAAAAGGAAATTAAAAGGCCTTAAAACATTATTTACAATAATTATGTAAACAAATTATAAAACATAATAATGGAATCGAATAAAAATGTGATAGCATTTTTAGAAAAAGTAATTTTCTTATATATATATATATTTATAAATATTTGCTATTTTTAGTAATATTATAATTATTTATCATTGGCGCTTAAAAATCCATTAAAATATAATAAATTCCAATTAGTTTCGAGTGGATTCATTAAAAAAAACTGTATTTTAGATCCGTTTTATAATAACAAACAGAATTACGAAAGAAGGAAGCATCCCGATAAACATACTTTGAAAAGAAAAGAATTCATAAAGAATTTTTGAATGTCTGCAATAAATAAACACTTTATAGTATTCAAAAAGTATTCATAAAGTTTGTTTTTGTTTTTAATAAACAAAGAAAATGTTGATGCCGGTAAGGTAGATTTCTAATCAAGAGTTTTAAATCCCTTTAATATAAAGTTTGAATTTTATCTTTGACAAGAAATATGTATATTGTTTAAACATTAGGATTAATTTTAAAATATTAATAACTTTTTAACGTCTCGTTGTGATCTCTGATATGATGTATGTTCCAAAACGGTCATAAAAACGGAACTGCGGTGGGAGGCCACTTCTTTCGACGTTATCTCTCTCTCCCTCTCTCTTTTTCCCTCTCTCTCCCTCCCTGCCTCACATATGCAGGCACGCAACGCACACGCGCGCAAACACATACTCACACAAGCGTGCACTCTCCACATTTGATATTGCAAATTTATATACATAATGAGACAATTTGTCTATTGTATTTCTTATAACTTAAAATTATTCTTTTAATATGCATTATGTGTTATTAGAGTGTCGCGGAGTTTGGCGGGTGAGCGCAACATTACTTTAGTTTTGGTACGTATGTACATAATCATACTGAAGTCAACGTGACATATGTACATACATATTAGATTCATAAATAATAAAAATTGTAAAATACATGGTCAGCAATAAATATAAAGATTTTAGCGGCTCTTTTGACGCATCCTGCGATTTCTAATTCAATGGAAAATAAACACCGGTTAAATCGGCTGATAGTAGAAACCGGTAAGGCAATAAGTAATGGTAGTTAAAAATACCGAGACAATGTTTACTCATTCCCTCCTGTCATTTCACTCCCTGATAAGGTTGAGGTGTTTGAGATTGGCGAAGAGAAGGAAGACGTATATAGCGTATAGTTACAGGGCTAATCTTTCCAAATTTGATGCGGCTATACGAAAGAATGGTATTAGCGTGATCTTGGAGATATCATCAAGTTTTTATGACATATAGGTTTTAAAATGTGTTTGAATCATGCTATAATATATCTACTTTGCAAATGACCTCGAAAGATAATATAATGATTTGGGAAAAATAAAAAAACAACAATCCCTTCACAAAATTCGTCGTTGGACGTATCGATTGTGTTCTACGAAGTTAAATTAAAGTTAAATCTGCAGTGCAAAAGTTTCGGTTGCCTATATAAGTACAATCCTGCTCCAAACGTCTATAATCATAAATTCATAATCAAGACCAAGATGAACATTCTTAGCGGCAACAAACCGCGAAGTTCCCAGTGATCGGTCAGTACTAATCTGTCGGCAAGTTTAAGTCGAACTTCGATAAGATGTTTAGCACATAAAACTCGAGAAAAGGAATCCTTAGTCCTACTAAAGAAAATAAAATAAATTTAAATATGCATAAATAAAATGGAAATATTTCATTTATGTTTACGTACAAAGGGTATAGAGTTTTCTAGTAACGTTTTCTAATATAAAAATGTCTTAAATTAAAAATTTTACCCCACTTTTATCCGAATAAAATTGCGATTTACGAAAAAATTCCGAAAGCTCAATAAAGATGTTTCAATCCCAGGAGCTAATTACTTACAAAAATGAATTTTGTTACCCATAAAACTTTTCAACTTTTGTATATAGTCTCTTAATTGCAAATGCTGGCTCTTAAAATTTGAGTGCCACTTGAGTACGATGATGGGATATAAACAATCAAGCAGCGATGGTTCCAATAAATCTTCTCTCGTTAATTCGTGTCTAGGGTTTAAAATTTTAATAATCAAATTATAGCATGGAAAATTGATTATATTATTTCTATTATAACAAAGTGTTTTGAATGTATACCTTTCATAATCTTTCGATTAAAAACTACAATTCATTTTTTTCCATATGCATATGTGACGAGTTACACATTTTTTCGGAAGAGAAGTTGGCAAAAAGTTTTGAATTTTCCGGCTGATTCTAGTCGGTGTTAGGGTACACCGCTTTATCGACCAGGGAAAGCTCAGCACGCGGTACCACAATTATTCACTCCCTGTAGTCAGAAACGACTTCAGAAGTAACTTAGTCCCTAATCTCTGCCTAGACTGCTTAGACTGCTTAGATCCCTTGCGAGAAATGGTAAATTGGTGTAGCCGCAGCGGGTACGTAGGGGAAAAGCTTCTTCTTCTTCTTGATTTTTATTGGCAGTGGGTTATTCTTAACTCCGAGGCGCCACCGTCCATATTGAGGATCGGCGCGGAAAAGCTTCGATTCTTCTTTATAGGAGTAAAAGAAAGACTCGAGAGTCAAGCTAGCTGAGAATTGCATCCTACACGTCGATAAGGTCGATCTTGCGACAGCTACGACACCTCTGCACGCGCAACCTCGTTCGTCTCTCGTTTATCCAGCGGCGGCGGCGCCGCGGCGGTGGCGGTGGCCGGTGGCGGCGGCGCAGAGTTAGAGCCAGTGGGACCAGCGGGCAGCGCTGAGTGGGACTCGACGAACTCACGACGGCAGCGGCTCGCCGGCTGCCATCTTGTAGAGAGGCGAGACTGCAAGAGCGAGCGAGAGAAAGACACCGAGTCGGCCCTCGCTCTCCCGTGCGTGTCTCTCTAGTCTCTACGTTGAGTTCTGGGGAAGCCGGCCGCCCCGCGCCGCGTCTCCCCCTCTCAGTCTCTCTCTCTCTTTCTCTCCTCTCTCTCTCTTTCTCTCTCTCGCTCTCTCTCGCTCGCGCGCGCAGGCACGTACCAGCGGAGACGACGTCCACGCAGACGCGCGCCCGCCGCTGCTCCGGCCCAATCACCTCCTCGACGGCGGCGACGACGACGGCGACGCCGCACCGAGAGTCCGACGAGCAGCACGGGGCCCCAACTTCGCCAAAATTCGAGCCCGGAATGCGTTAGGTGAGCACTAGCAGCAGCAGCACTGCCTGCGCCTATATACCTACACACATCGACAGCCCCCCACCCCTCCCCCTCCCACGTCCCCGTCATTCCGCCGCATCCGCGAATACTTCGGATACGTTACGCGCGTCCGGGCGGCCGCTTCCTCGATCACGCCTTCCCCGTGGACTCGGTGCCCATTCTACCTCCCTCTCCCTCCCACCCCGGTGCACCTCTCGCTTCCTCTCTCTCCCTCTCTCTCTCTCTCTCGCTCTCCGACCGTCCCGTTTGCATGCGCGCGCGCGCAGACCGCACGCGTGCTGTGGAGGCGGACGAGGACGAGGAGCGCGCGCGTGCCTACGTGTGCCAGCGGCCCGAAGCATCTCCCGGAGCAGTCACGCCAGCGGCAGCCCACCCGGAAGTCTCGGGCGTTCGGTGGCGTGCCCTCGCGCTGTACGCAAACGGACGGCAGTCACGCGCCCAGCGCAGCCCTACACACCAGGTATCCCCGGAGTGCGCGGTGTAGTGTTCGTCAATCGAGCGGCCGCGGCGCGGCACCTTCCGCAACCCTCCCCCGGAGCTGGGGGGCCCGCGCGCCGAGCAGTGTTCACCGCGTCGGGCGATGCGCTCCGGGTGAGCCGATCGATCGTAAAGACACCGGGGGCAGACACGAGGCCCGATCGCGCCGAAGCTCCGGTAGCCCGCCGGCTACGGGTCCCGGTTGGACTTTGAGGTTAGACGTTCGGTGTGTGCGACTTGTAAACGCTCCTCCCACATCCATCCTCCTCCATCCAGCACGTTACTTACGTTGCAACGTTTTCTTTTCTTATTTTTTTTTTTTGTTGCCTCGGAGAAGCTTTGTGCACGCGGGCTTTCGCGGACTGTCCTGTACTTTCCGTTTTCGCGAACAGCTTTACTTACAAGGGATGTACTGGGTGTTTCTAGTTTTTAATCGGGGACGCTTATTCTCTTTTGGAAATGAAAATCTAGTTTGTTTTTGTAGCGTTGCTTGGGATCAAGGAGTAAAATACTTTTTTGATCATGAGATGGTTCGGTCTAATCCATTGCTTCTGCTTTTGGCAAGCTTAGGTATTTAGCGAATGTATTACTTACTCTTCGTGCCCACTCGTGTGAAGCATGGTTATTGGTATTTTGTCCGCCTAATTAATTGAGTTTTAATTTCTATTAAACAATTTGAGCGATGCATCAAAGCTTGATGACTAGTCGAACAGTACCATATTTACTGTTTTTGTATTGTGTAACAGATAATTTGAAATTGACATTTGGTTATCATCTTAATTTAATTTATCACGATAATTTAACCAAGCTTTATGTGTATGAAAATATAACTATTCTTATATATAAGCATTAAAAAAATTATGAGATATTTGTTAAAATTGTTTCTGTGATTTAACTGATTTGCAAATTGATTGATTATACAAGCTTGTTTTTAATTTCACAAATGTACAAGGATGTATCAAGTTTTTGTGTCCTGTTATTTATCTTATATCTAAAGTTAATGTGTTTCTGATGATAGTACAGCAATTAAGATTTGAAATTAATAATCAAAATAAAAATATTTTTTTTTTATTAAATCGAATGATATGTAGTTGTCTAATATCAGGTTGCATTACTTGCACAAAGATGAATACAGTTTATTTTTTAATTTTAACAAACTATACAATAATCTGTAATCCGTTTGAAATACCTAAATACCCAATGCAGTTCTTTCAGTAATAAAATTAGCTTTTTGTAAATACTTAACATTATAATTTCTAATCTTAGTAATTTATTAAATTGTATAAAGTAATAATTATTTTTATAGAACGTGTGTTTTTGTAATAGTTATAAAGTCATAACAACTTTAAGTGATCAATTACAATAAATTGCACATGATTCAAAATGATTCATTCCTATTATGTACTATTTGTCACTAATTTTTTTATTTCTTTGTTATTCAATAGGTCTGCTGCTCCACTCGTATGTTAGCAGTTGGGTGAGAGGAAAAGGCACTGAGTTTCGAGGGCGTGCATTTTTCAGTGGAGATCAAGGCAGTTGGATTGAGAGTGGTGCAACAGACAAAGGTGGTATTGACACCCAGTGTTTTATAAGAATGGCACTTCCAAGCAGAGCACGTGTGTATACAGATGTTAATTCACACAAACCTAGAGAATACTGGGATTATGAGTCATACGTCGTTAATTGGGGGTAAAATTATTTCTACTATTGAAATCTTTTAGTAAACTAAAGCTAATGATTGTTTTAATAGCATCTATTATACAAATTTTATATGTTTCAGTCAACAAGACGATTACCAATTAGTAAGAAAACTGGGCCGTGGCAAATACAGTGAAGTGTTTGAGGCTTATAATATCACAAATAATGAAAAATGTGTTGTTAAAATATTGAAGGTTCTTATAAATGTTTCTCTTATACATCTTTTGAAAATTTAACAGTTTTTAATTTAAACATTAATAATTGCAGCCTGTCAAAAAGAAGAAGATAAAGAGAGAAATTAAAATCTTAGAAAATCTTAGGGGAGGGACCAACATTATAACACTCCAAGCTGTTGTTAAAGATCCAGTGTCTAGGACACCAGCATTAATATTCGAACATGTTAATAACACAGATTTTAAGCAGCTATATCAGACTTTAACAGATTACGATATACGATACTACCTCTATGAGTTATTAAAGGTAAATTATTCGTAATATTTAATAATTTGTCTCTGACATATCAAAGTTTTAATAAATAATTTTTAATTTATAGGCATTGGAGTATTGCCATAGCATGGGTATTATGCACAGAGATGTGAAGCCGCACAATGTCATGATAGACCACGAGAACCGAAAATTGCGGTTAATCGATTGGGGTTTAGCCGAGTTTTACCATCCTGGTCAGGAGTACAATGTGCGTGTTGCCTCACGTTATTTCAAAGGGCCGGAACTCCTTGTAGACTATCAGGTACATTCATTTCTTTGTTTAATCTCGTTTATCGTTATGTTCTTAGGAAATACGAAAAATTGAACATCAATTGATATTTACAGATGTATGATTATTCGTTGGACATGTGGTCGTTAGGCTGCATGCTTGCAAGCATGATATTTAGGAAAGAGCCTTTCTTCCATGGTCACGACAATTATGATCAATTGGTTAGGATTGCCAAAGTTTTGGGTACAGAGGAACTTTTTGAGTACCTTGACAAGTATCACATCGAGCTCGATCCGCGTTTCAATGACATTCTTGGCAGACATTCGCGTAAGCGTTGGGAACGCTTTGTACACTCTGAAAACCAACATCTTGTCTCACCTGAAAGTCTTGACTTTCTTGACAAGTTGTTGCGCTATGATCATTATGAGAGACTTACTGCACGTGAAGCCATGGACCATCCATACTTTTGTAAGTTTACAATTTTAAATATTTCTAAGACTTAATACAATTAGTTTATTCATACTCGATATTTTTATTTTGTTACAGATCCCATTGTAAAGGAACAAGGCCGTATGGCTATGGTATCGTCGTCACCTACTCCCATGACAGGCTCATTGCCTGTAGGTGAGTAGCGGCCCAGGTAATGTCATCATCTTAACTTGCTTCTAACTTAAAACAAAACAAAAATCATAAAATGAATTCATTCTGTCGAACTTCATATTAAAGGCTTCAGTAACTTACATGCTTTGGCATATGCATGTTGAAATTGTGTATGCGAACATTTTAGAATTTGTAAAGTTAAACTAGATAAATCACAAAGATGCCTTACTCTTTTCAAATATTAAACATTTTTTTTACATGATTTTTTTCTATTGTATCGTTCAAAGAAAAGAAGTAAGAGCAATTGTGTATAAAAATTTGTATAACAAAGCAATCATTAGTCTAAGTATAAGTACATCTACACAGATAAAAGTTAAAAGTCGACTATTTCTTAATCTTTGAACAGATGTAACAGTACCAGATGAACTTAATAGACAGTGTTAATAATTTAAGTCGATAAAATTAATTTATTTGTGAAGTCAACTCAAAGCAGTCATGTTTTTAGGTATCTTAGTTGATAAATGAGAGAAATATAAAAGAAGCGCCTGAAAGAAATGAAGCTGCTGTGCATTGACTCTATTTATTTTATAAAAAAAATTGAATATTTTCGAGACTTGTATAAGTCATTAAAAATTATTCAAAAACTTTCATATTTTGAAAAATATTTTTTTTATTAAAATTTTATCAATCCACTTTTATTTCCTATCAATAGTCTTTTGTTTCGCCGACTACTTCTCATGTGATGTACAATTTATTTACGAATTGGTGAACGTCTAATTTTCATTGTTAATATAAATATGCATTAGTTAGGGTAACAATTTGTAATGTCCATTAAGTGGTGACAAATATCGTTACATGTACATAAGATTTTTAAAAGCTTTATTAAATTTTAATGTTTTGAAAAGTCATTAAAAAAAATTTTGATTTATTTTGTAAAAGGCATTGTTCAGTAAATGTGAAACTTGTAATGTAATTTCATAATGTTAAATTTAGTAAAGTTTTTAAATAAAAATAGAAATTCAAAGAAATTAAAAATGAGCTGTAATACAAAAAAGAAATGATTATTTTTATTTCTGAAAAAATGACGATTAATAAAACTCAGTTTTTGATTGTACAAATTGTGGTTTTATCAATCAATTTATAATGTAACAGTGTTTATTTAATAATATTTGATTTTATAACATGACTCCTCATTCTATTTCACAGTCCTACCTGTAATAACCTGTACAAATTAAGTCTGTGCAATATTTTATGGTCGATTCAGTTGAAAATATTAAATTGCTTTTATTACTTTTATTGTATATTTGTATAGTTAGAAAGCATATAATCACAAGATTGAATATTATACCAGAGATTATTTTTTCACAGCTTTCAGCAGTGTCTAAAATACTTTATTAATTTCACGCAATTTGTTAATTTCGTTTTCATAACGCACGATTGTACAATTCTGCTTTAAATAGTCAAATCAACCACAATCATACTTTAAACACACGCTCGCTCAGTTTTATCTCCATTAAACTTTATTTAATATATTAATGCTTCGAAATTCATGAAATAGCAGTCGCGCTAAAAATAAAATGAAAGCCGAGAAAAGCTCAGTACTCGCAGAGAGAATGCTCGGCTAAAGCTGGTGTGGGCCTCGCGCCTTTGCTTCCTGCTGCAGATGGTCGGAACGGCGTGGCGGTGATGGGAAGCAGCCCGGCGACGTCCGGTTTGGCACCATCAACATCGGCAGGCATCGATTCATATCCGGGCGCCACGAGCCACGAGGAGCTCGGTCATCTGCCCCCACCGGCCGCACACCTCTAAAGGCTCGCTGTTTGCTACTCGTCAGTGCTCCAGGGTTTCGTCTTCGTCTTCTCGCCGTGGACCCAGCGTCTCGCAATACCTGAGATACAGCTGCCACTCATGAGCCTGCGACACACCTTATCTTGCATACCTTTACCATTTTATTGCGACTTTTTTTTCTTTTTTTTTCGTACTTTTTAAGATTTTTTTCTTCCCTTATTTCCATTGTTATCTCCCCGAGATAAGTACCTACACTCTAGCGACACAAACACTGAAACACGAGTAATAGCATGTATCTATATTATACATTGTTACGAGGAGAGGCAGGCGCGAGAATATACACGACGAATTACGAAAATATAAGCGAGTGATGTTTATGAGTGTGGGAGTTATCACGAGAGAATTGTAATTTGAAAGAGAGGGAGACTGTTAGAAAGAGAGAAAATGGACGAATGAAAGGGAGAGAGAGGAAGCGCTTTCATTACTAGACCATTCAGTGTGCAAATACGTGCACGCATTCATATATAAAATCGATGAAAAAGCAATGGATACTTGAAGATGAAAAAAGAAACGAGATGTTCATTTATAGCTGAATAAACTGTTTGTTATAGCCAAGTACTCTTTGTGCGTTGTGAATACCTAATTATTTAAATGAAAAAAGAAGAACAAAGAAGAGCGATTTATATTAACAGGAATCTATGTCAGCCATCGTTGACCAGCGTGTAATGCTTATGAACAATTTTTTTTATTTTCGACTTGAACAAAACTGATAGAAATTATACGTTTGTAATTGCATACGAAATCGGTGCGTGACGTTTCGCGTTGGTATGTGACGCGAGTATGGTTTCGTGTACGATGCTTACTGCGTGATTAAATAATAGATGAATAAATAATTATAAGTTCGTTATACATAAATTATTTATTAATCGCATTTGCATTGTATATAAATTGCGTACTCGTATCACGTAAGATTTATATACGCATTTTAGACGTTTATTCTATTTCTCGGTGAAGTGTCTAAGCATTTTTTGTGTAATGTTGCTCTTTTTTATTGTTAACGCCGATATCACATTTGTTACTGCAAAAAAAAAAAACACGATAAACGGACTGGACTGGACTATGACTGTAGATGAAGTAGAATTATAAAATGCGGTGTGTCAGTTTTAGAGGTGAGACTGAAAATAATACGCTATGGGCGTTGAGAGGAGGCGTTGATGACTACTCTGGAAATTCGTCGGGTTACACCATTCCTACTTCCATCGACGTACCGATTTTCACGATTTGATAAATAATCGATTTCGCGGTATTATGTAGTCGAACTAATTGCCATTCTAGGTAGTTTGAAGAAATCATCTTGCCCTTTTCTATAAAAAAAAGATTAATTTTTTACATTGTTACACTAATTTTTATAGAAAACTTTAAGATGCTTACTTCAAATAAATCATACTGATTAGACTTAAATTTTGCGTGAATGAAAGTCTGCGGTACAAATGGTACGTCGATAATAGTAGTGCTTTAAAAAAAAGACGTTATGCGCGGCAGATGTGACGCCTAAAAAATTTATCGCCAGTATGAAGCCGGTATAAATATTAGAGATTACACCTTCATTATAGGTAGATCAGTTGAGTTAGCATATTTTTTTCCACAAAAAAGTCAATGTAGATAATATTAGTACATTGGATATTATGATGCGGAGTGAATATTATTATTACTTAATGAAAGACCGTTCACCTTCTTTTACACTTTTTTCATATATTACAGATAGTACTCTAAAAAATTGTAAAGCATATTAAAAGTAAAACAAAAAATTAAATAACGTTCTGTCTTATCTGATATATCTTTGTTACTAAAAATGTAATTCATTGAAAGAGACATTAATTTTTGCAAATATTAAATTATTTATGCATAAATGTTCGTGAATGGAGAATTCAAACATGCATTTTTTTAAGGAAGTGCTGATTATCATGAGGAAAGTGAAAGTGTAGTTTAAACAAATTAATCTTCAATTAACGCATGAAAGTAATATAATTGAATAGATGTTGTTATTTATATTACAGTATATTATGCACTTAGGAAGATAAAGAAGGGATGGTCGCAGATCGCATGTAAATTGTCCCGAGCCGAATGCGAGGGTGAACATGCGATCTGAGGCACCCTTTTTTATCTCCCCTGGAGTATATTCGATTTTTTTACATACCCACGCCGAAATGGCTATTTTTTCATTCCCGCGCCGGGATAAAAATAGGCACTTCTGGCGGGGGTACGTAAAAAACCATTTTTTTAACGCATATTCTTTTTAAGTCATCCTTAACTGCCTATTAAGTTTTAAATGATGTTCTTAGTGGGGTTCTTTTTTTAACAAATAATCTTCAATCATTTTTTATAAATATTTCTGGAGTAAATTAAATCATTTTGGAGCGGAGAATGTGCAAAGACGTTAATTTCAATGCACTTAAAAATTAAAAATTGTACAGAAAAATTAATTTTTTTAATAACCAACTTAATAAAAAATTAATAAACGAATCCCCTTAATATTGGTTGTATACATACACGTTTTATCAGTTTTCTATGGATTCTTTAGGTTTCCGTTTTTTGCTATCAGTTATTAGACTTTCACTATTGGTGGACTACTTTTTTATATCATTTATTATTCTCTTTCGCCACATAATATCCAATAAATATTTACAATGATTTCGTTTGAATAAAATGAGAATTTTTTATACTAATTCAACTGAACTAAGAGGAAAAAACGTGTGACATGAAAACAAGAAAAAGGGACATGATAATAATTATTAATGAGTAAAATTCCGGAAAAGTTGTACATTACCGTGTGCACTTGCGCGCTTAACTTTTTGTTAATCTGGATAAAAAAATCTGTTGTCTCTCTAATACATTCTCTACTCATTATCTATAACTATATTTTTGAGTAGTATTAAAAGAAATTATCGAGTACGTGAATTACCACTTTTTTACAAAATAAGTACTATTGTTTAAACAGTTTCATTAAACTTACATTTATTAAATATGATGTAAGAAACTAATTACCAAAATGTTATCTAAATCTTTTTTACCGACATTAGTTTTCCGTTTGTTAGTGTATAAATAAATAAACCGAAAAATTGTATTTTAAAAATTTTGTAATATTATAGATAAATATTGCACAGTAAATGAAAGTTTCTGCATATGATAAAATTACTTCATTTGGGCATTTAATCGGCAATTTATTTTCAAAGTTTCAACACCTTCATACTGATCTCTTAATTTATCAACAATTTTTTTATTAATCGTTGAAATTTATTTATAGACGGATCCAGCGAAACTTCAAGAACGTATACAGTAATCTGCATTCATCAAAATTTCGATCTGTTCGAATAAAATGCTTTTATATATGAATTTCAAATGAATTGAATCACAATTTTTCTTGTGCGTCAGAAAAATACCGAAATAGAACCAGCGTGGGTAAATAGCTATAACGGCAATGCCGTAAACCGCTTTAATGGAGAAAAACACTTTTAAACCGACTCGATATGGAAAAGGAAACTGCTGGCATTGTTTTTGAAATACGCAATATATTGGATCAAAGTTAGAAAGTTTATTTAAGTTTGCATAATTGTTTTCCACTGATCAGCAGGACAATAAGCTCCATTGGTTTGCGAATATGACTAAAACTATGTATGTACAGTAATTACTTAATTTAAGGGGTTTCGACAAATATTTTGCGGAAATACTATTATTATACGCGAGATTATAGTGTAATTCGAAATATGTAACTTAACGTTGATTCATACTGACTATGAGAAGAAATCGTAAATACATTTTCATTTATATTAAAAGTTGATCTACTTTTTGCAGTTTTTCATTACTTCATCTTGCAAATAAAAATGTATCTATTTATTTACTGTCAGAAATCCGCTTACTTATATACTTATTTCCACTACATTGATGCAACAGGTAGAAAATTAATTTGCGCAAAGTTGATTGTTTCGCAATTTATTACTTTTTACGTAATTTTTTTAACAACTATAAGAGCAAAGAATTGCATTTAAACATTCACGATGAATAATTAACAGTATAAAAATTATAATAACAGAGGATATTATATATAGTTATTTATAACATCTTTTAATTTACGTTGAGCGTCATTTTGATAGTATAAGTGTTGCTCATGAACACTGTACTCATGACTTCAGTAGTGCTACATTTGAATTTGATCCGAAAATAATAGCCGCGCAGTGTCAAGCGGACGACACTGCAGATGCAAGCATCAATTCATGTTTTTGTGTGTGCCGACAAGTTTTATGTTTACAGATAATAAAAATAATTCAAAATGAAAATGAGTCCTCCAGTGTTCGTGTTGGACAATGGAGGTTACACCGCAAAAGCGGGATTAGCTAGTGACTCTGCAGTGTAAGTAAAAACCATGAAGATTAGGTTATGTTTGTTTATTATTTAAATAGAAGTTTTTTAATTGTTTAATTTTATTTTTCATTTGTGTAATAGTGTATTACCTAACTGTATAATGAAAGCAAAAAGTGAAAGAAGAAGACCGTTTATTGGCAATCAAATTGAGGAATGCAGAGATATATCTGGTTTATTTTTTATGCTGCCATTTCAAAAAGGTTATTTGATTAATTGGGACGTGCAAAAAACAGTTTGGGATTATATTTTTTCAAAGGATTGTTGCTCCGTTAATCTTAGTCAGGTGTCATTAATAATAACGGAACCACCTTTTAACTTTCCATCTGTTCAAGAAGCTATGGCAGAAATATTTTTTGAAGAATACGAAGTCGCTAGTTTGTTAAGGATTAATCCATCAACATTGTCTTGCTATCATTATAGACATGCCAATCCTACTTCCAAATGTTGCATTGTTGTTGATGTAGGTTACAGTTTCTGTCATGTTATACCATATGTAAACGACATGAAAATTAAAGCAGGCATTAGAAGAGTAGATGTTGGAGGAAAATTATTAACAAATCATTTGAAAGAAATTCTATCGTACAGACAGTTACATGTTATGGATGAAACTTATGTCGTAAATCAAGTTAAGGAAGATTCTTGTTTTGTGTCTCAAGATTTTTATGCTGACATGGAGATTGCAAAAAATTTGAGACCTCCAGAAAATAGCATTGTTAAGGATTATGTACTGCCTGACTTTACAACTATAAGAAGAGGATATCTTACGGATATAGGAAGCAATATAGATCAACAGGTTTTAAGAATGAACAATGAACGATTTACAATACCCGAAATTTTATTTCACCCTTCTGATGTTGGAATCAAACAAATGGGCATACCAGAAGCTATTATGGATTGTTTAAAGGCTTGTGAAGAAGAGACATGGCCCCATTTGTTAGCAAATATTGTACTTACTGGTGGATCTACTAAATTTCCAGGGTTACAAGAACGAGTTCTTAAAGAAGTTAGGAGTCTTGCTCCAGATGATTTTACAATCAATGTCCACTTACCAGAGGAGTAAGTTAACATTATTACAATATAAGACAATTTACTTTCAAATACTACAATTATAACTATAATTTTTTCAGCCCAATTCCCTATGCATGGGAGGGAGGAAAATTACTAGCTAAAGATCCAGGATATTCCAATTTAATTGTGAAAAGAGAAGAATACGAAGAGGAAGGTCATGCTTTATGTTACGATAAGTTTGATATATAAATCAGTATTGTAGTTGTATAATGGAATTTTTAATGCACATTATTTACGTTTCTTTCTTTGTAAGTTAAGTCAGTAAATGTGCAAATAATTTCTTGAATTAGAATGTAAATAAATATATTTGTATATTTTGATAAATTTATAAATAACAAGATATTTAATATGAAAAGCTTTTTAAATTCTTTAATGGTAAAATAATTTTTTGATATATTATATAAATGTCATAAAAAAGTAAACAAAGATAGATTACATAGATTTCATTTTTGACATTAATTCTTCTAAACTTTGATCACTGGTATCTATAGTCACCTCAGATTCTGAGTCAATATCTTGAGTTGGCAATTCATATGCTTGTGTCACACCTGGTGCAATACTTTTACTAGTTTCAGTCTCTTCTTGTGCTGTCTCATCAACAAGACAAATACCTAAAATGTTAGTTAGTGGATATATTAATATATTATAATATAAGTAATCAAAATAAGTCAAATAATTTATAATTCTTTAACAGAATTTTTTTTACCCCATTCATTATCTTCATGTAAAGGTTTATCTTCTACGCACTCTTCACAATATTCTACTTTTGGTTTAGCAGCAAATTCCTGCTGTCGTTGCCTGCAAAACTTATCATCGCAGCTTGAATTTGGTTTCAAACTCATGGTTGGGAAAAAATCTTGCATGGCATTATAACCAAGGTAGTGTGAAACTGTACCAAATTGAAGTAAATGTTTCAGAGTATTTTGCACTAAAAATCCAGCAACAATTCCCATTGTAGTAGGTAGTGAAGCAGCACAGACACCATCTCGTTTTAAAGTTTTCTCATCAATATTAGAAGCTACTACTAAAGGAGGTGCACACTAAAAAAAAAGGAAAATTTTAAGAGTACAATTAATGAATATTAAGATTAATTTATAATTTTAAGCAAAATTAGGATGCTTACAGCAAAACATGCTGTTTCACCAGGAATAATGAACTGTATGTGTCCAGAAACAGCATTTTCCGAAACTCCACTTTCAAACCACTTTTGATTTAATTCATTGCATGCTGTGTTAATTGCCATTCTAGCTTCAAAGTTGTCAACGCAGCTTAAGACTAAATCAACTGGGCCTTTATTAATACCAGAAGATCTGTAAAATAATAGAAGTATTTACTTCAACCCATTTTATTGGGTTTCATTGAAATATAATTAAAACAGTTGAAGGCAGTTTGCAATTAAAACTGCAGGAAGTTTACTTACTTAATTGTATTCATGAACTCATCAAAGTGCTCCACAGTCGTGATATTGTAATTGTGTGTTTCTATTTCAACATCTGGGTTAATAAACCTTAGTGTTCTTGCAGCAGCATCGACCTTAGTTTGTCCCACTTGATGCGGTTGGAAGAAGAGTCTGTTCATATTGGCCAATTCAACTTTATCATAATCAAATAGCACTAACTGAAAGAAGGAAATATAGTGTTTGTAAACTGTTCAATTAAAGCTACAATGCAGTGAATCATATGTTTTTAATAGAATATTCTAAGAGTATAAAGTAGAAAATAAAGAATAGACTTCAACAATTTTATTAATATTTGTTTTTAGTAAAATTATTTGAAAGATTTCACAATAATCTTTTAAGGTTCTTTTTATTTAAATAATTATTAATTACTTTTCCAATACCACATCTGGTCAGCATTTCAGCGGTTACACTTCCAACTCCTCCAACACCAACAACAGCCACAGACATTTCACGAATTTTTTCATAGTTTTTAACTATTCCCATACGCTGGAGAGCTAATAGACGACTGTAAAAATATTTAGTATGTCAGAAAAAAATCACAAAAAAATGATATTATAAATAATTAAATAAATAACATTTGAATTTAAAAGCCTGTACAAGGTTCGATTAAATAAAAAAAGTTTGCATACAATAAATCTGCTATAATAAATCTAAAAACATTAATGAGAAGTATAGTGTTTAATTAGCAAGACGCTCATAAAGCATTTGAAGCAAGTTTGATTTTCGAATAAATCTGAATATTCAAGCGGGTGGGACCACCTGTACGGATTAGTGTCGACGACTTGGCTGGACATATGCTCAATCTTGGGCCGAGACGGAGTCTCCGTGGCTTGCTCCAGCTGCTGCTCCAGCTCCTTGATCCTGCGCTGCAGCTCCTCTACGCTTGCCATCGTTGCGCTTCAATTAAAATCACAGTAAAAACAGTGCGAACGCAATTGCCATATGCATCCGTGGCGCATGCCGTATGTACATTGTCGTCTGGTATATAGTTAGTACGTCACGAGCGCAGCTCCCAGGCCGTCGCGAGCCGCGACGGCCGTTCGGAGCAGCGCTGCCTCGAACTTTCGGAGCGCGAAGCCAATCATACGAGGGGATGTAACAACATGTAAGACTCGTAGTTATAGGAATCTGTCATACCGACTTCAAAAAAATCCTTGATTATTTGAAAAACAAATAAATTTTGGAAAAAATCGCTTTGTAGTGGCTTTCATAATGGTGCAAAGAATGTCAGATTTTAATTTTAAGTCACTCCATTCATAATTTTAAAAGAAAAATGCTTTGAAAAATTAGCACCATTATACGGAGGGTTATACAACAAAACGTTTTTTTTCGAAAATTTGTTTGCCCCAAACATGGTATGCGTTTATTATTAATTGATTATATAGTAAATTTAAATATGTTTTACAATTTAATTATACTTTCACAATTGCAAATTTAACAGAAATCTTAACTTTAAAAGGAAGTTTAATCAAAGAGAAAGGATAATTTTGTTTAGTTTCTAATTATAACAGCGTACAAATCAATCTATGTGAGAAATCATGTAATCCATTTTACGTCAAATATCTCATGTTTGAATATAAAAAAGGGTAAAAATTATTAAAAATATTAGAAATAAGCACATCGTAGTTCGGCGACAGAATGTCGGCGGCAAATGTATAGATTGCAGCTATAAGAGTATTTAAATAATACTCATACTATATTACATTCTTGTATTATTCGCGTATGAATTAAATCCGTATTTAATTAATTTTTTATTAATTAATCGTTTTATTTATTAATAAAATTATAATATTTTTTGTAAACATATAGACTGCTTTTGATAAATATTTTAAACACATTCCAAAGTTAAAATTAAAAAATTCAAAAAAGAAAAGTAAGTCGGAAACCGGTATATGCGCGGAGGATTGAGGAATGAGAAAAGTAGCAAAAAAACACGAGTATGGGTGCGTGCGCACATGTAATATTTTTATTCTCCTTTGAATTAAAACGAGTGAAAAACACATTTTTCAAGCATCCGGTAGACTTTTTTTCGTAACTTCGTTAAAAGTGTCATATAAATGCAATTAGGAAATAATCATTTTGCTGTAAAGCTTCTGAGAACTGATAAATATGGTACGATGCACCGACGGCATTAACGTGAATAACAAACTGTTTTAATTGGACTTAATACAGTAGAAGCAACCTGTTAGCCCATTTACGATCGATTTTCTCGTAAAATTAAGCCGTTCGTCGAATGCCAGGAAGAGATTAAGAAGTACAGCTCAATCACAATAGAATGAGGTCATTACAATGTATGTTCGATTAACAAGTCCCATATGAATGATAAATTGCGCAATAGTAAATGAATTCCCATCCTCAAGTTCAAATTGCAAATAAAGTTCAGTTCGGCCATAAGACTAACACACCTGATTATACATACATAATCGTTAATTATACCGATCCCCAAAAATCGTGCAAATTAATGCCATCCAGAAGCAGTGAGAAATAAAAGTGATATTCACTTGTTGCATATTAGGCGTTGGCCTGCGGCATGCGTTCATCAGCTTTTTACTCTCTCCTCCGCGCGCGCGAGCCGCGCTCCCGAAAAAAAGGCGAACAAATCGGCGTGTGCAGCGTGTAGACAGAAAAATCAGACGTTTGCAATTTTTAGCCCCCACTCCGCGGCGCCTCTTACGTTATTGTGGGTGTGTACTCGGCCTATAGCCAGCTTATATCTTTACGCGCACGTATATTTAGATAGGCGGCGAGCTCGCCTTCGTCATTGGGAAAAATTCCGTAACGGTACCAGGGGAAAGGCCCCGCGACGATTGGCCGAGCGCCGCTGACGTAGGGCGAACATCCGATCGACGTTTTGTTTATATCCCTCCCCTGCGAGCGGCCGCGCGACTCGCGAGACACGCGAGGCGCGTCGCGCCAGTGCCAGTATCGTGCGGTCAGCTAGCCAGCGAGCTACTGTACGCGCGGACGTCCTTGCCGGACCACCTCGAGCTGCCGCCTTTCTGCTTCGTGTGCGCGCGTTATCAGTCGACGGCGCGTCCGGGGGTGCGGGTGGCCCGCGGGTGATACAATTGCGGCGTCCCGTAGTGTCCGGTGAGAGGTTAAAGCGAGCGCGTTACCAAGGCGAGGATCGGGGCCAAATAAAAGATAAAAAAGCTGCATGCCCAGGTGACTGGCCTTTCGAAACACCTTGTTAGTTATATACTACGGCCGCGCGCATTTCCTTGTCTGTCCTCGTGTCCTGTGTGCAGTGTCTTTCTTGCAATTGAGTGTACAGTCTGCTCGTTGAATACTGATAATCGCGCTAGTCGGCCCGAGCCGATGTAGGCACAGGAAGCACTATTGATCATTTTAATGATGTGCATTTAAGTGTCAATGGCAACCCAGAGGCGAAAATTCGGCTAAGTGTAACAAAGCACAACAACTTCTTTCCATCTAACGATTACTGGACAGAAGGAAAGATGAGGGAGAAACTGAGAATGCTGAGGCTACTTCTGTACAAGAATTATCTTGTCAGAAAGAGACACTGGAAGACTAGTCTGTTCGTCGAGTTTTTGATACCAGTGTTACTGTTTGTGCTTGTGCAAGCTTGCAGAGATTTTAACGCTAGAGATCCTGTCAATTTTGCCAATAATACATATCACGATCTTTTCACTAAGGCGGATCTGATGAAGAAGATTAATTACGATACAAATATATACTTTATGCCTGAGAATAAATTTACTAGAATACTGTTGCACAAGACTCAATTGTGTTTAAACATCCCTGGTAATGGTAATGGTATTCTCCAATATTTGTAAAGTAAATTAAAATTGAAAATTTATTTGGTTGATAAAATATTTATTCTCTTATTTTAGAGGCTATTATTGGATTCAATACAGAAGAAGAAATGCTACAAATGTATGCGTTGCACCAATCTCACAATATTGGTAAAGATATTGTAGCAGTAGTATTCGATGAACATACTGATGGTTCCATAAAGAAACTGGATTATACTATACGATCACCTCACATGATTCCAAATTTTTTGTATAAAGTTGAAAATCAAGGACAAATGCAAATGTCATTAGAAGCTGTCTTAATGGATATCATGCCATTTGTACAGTTACAATTGTGTTTGGATGAATCATTTATAAAAATGAAAAAGAATATCTCATTTGATGTAAGTTGATTTTTTTGGTAAAATAATTGCTTATAAGTTTTAAAACAAATTTTAATAATATATATCTAAATAGCGAATTTAATTCATTGTAAATTCAGTACATAACTATTTAAATGAGACCTTTGGTTGAGACCTTGACGTTTAAAGCATAATTAATAAGTCAATGATGTCTTGCTGGAAGAACTAATTAGAATCATTTACATTTGCTTATATGAATGATTAATTTTCAATAAATGTTTTTAGATATCTATGCAGGAAATGCCTTATCCACCTCACATAAAATTAGATGAAAATGATACAATAACAAGAATATTGTTTTGTGGTTTTGCTGTGATTGCATTTTTGATACCATTGTGCATAGAAACTATGTATGCAGCAGATGAAAAATTCATTGGTATAAATGTAAGTCTACTTTTACTTTATTTTTTATTGTTTTATTGCTATGAATATAAATATTTATTTTCAAATTGCAAGTAAATATTTTTCTGGCACCCATCTAAAATTTTCATATTTAATTTTAGATTCTAATGGCAATGAACGGTGTTCCAACCTATTTAAATTTGTTGAGTTGGCTGATTAGTGGTCTGATTTTTAGTTTGTCCTATGTATCTGCTTTGATTATATTGTTCAATATTGCTTTTACTGATAAAGTACATCCATATCTACATTATGGAAGTGGTTTTCTATTTTGGTTCGTGCTTCTACTTCATGTAGGACACTTATTAGCTTTTGGGATGCATATTTCAGCATATTTTTCAAAATGTATGTACACAATCAAATCACAGCATACATAGATTTAAAATATGTGAAATGGAAATTATAATTATAACTTTTACAGCTCTATTCATGATATGTGGAATATTGGCAGTGTATGGTGGCTCAAGTATGATTCAAAAATACAGTATTAAAGGAGATTTTTATTCAGTTGTACCTTATTTAGGAATATTTTTTCCTAATATATTACTATTTCGAACCTTCCAAGAAGTTAATAACTATGAGAGCATGTGTAAGTTTTTCTAAATAATACCAGAGTAAAACAAAACAATTTCTAATTATTCATTTACATTTCAGTAAAAGGAATACATTGGAACAACTTATTTACTGTTGCTGATCCATCTTACAAAACTGCTGGAAGTATAGGAATGATTATGGTATTTTCTGTAATAGGTATAATTTTTCATTTTATGATGAGTGTATATGTGTATGCTGTGCATCCTGGAAAATACGGTGTTAAGAAACACCCTTTGTACTTCTTGAAGGTAATTAGTTGCAAGAATTTTTTGTACAATTAAGACTTATTTAATAATTTTTATTAAACAGTTTAATATTACATTTTTAGTTTGGAAAAGGAAAAAATAGGATAAACTCTGATGACGAGGTAGAAGAATATGAATTTAATGATGTCAATGGCAAACCATTTGAAACTGTACCAAAACATGCTTATACTCCAGGAATTCAAATACGTAATTTGAAGAAAGAATATACAACTCATTTATTTAGCAAAGCGGTACGCATTCTTATCACTTTTATGTGCTTCAAAATGATTTTTTTTTTCATGCTAATTTTATGCTTTTAGAAGGTGCAAGCTTTAAGGGGTGTATCTGTTGATTTTTATAAAGGACAAATAACTGCTGTACTTGGACATAATGGAGCAGGAAAGACAACTATGATGTCCATTTTAACAGGTAATGTCATTTCCAGGAAATAAATAATTCCATAAAAATAATATTATTCTTTTTAATCAATCTTATCTTATGATTCTAAGGTATGATAAGCCCAACTACAGGAACCGTCGTAATCAACGGAAAAAATGTAAAGGATGACTCAACCGAAATTCTTAGTGATATTGGTTTGTGTCCTCAAGAAGATATGCTGTTTCCAAATCTTTCAGTTGCTGAACAAATAGAATTTTTTGGCATGGTAATAGTCTTTTTTTTTTTAAGATGAAGAGGATTCTTTAATATCCATTTAAAACTAATTTTTGTTTAGTTAAAAGGAAAAAATAAGAAGAAATCTGTAATTCAAAGGGACGTGAATAATATTCTTCAAAAATTAAAATTATTTGATAAACGTAATGCTCTACCTAAGCAGTTGTCTGGCGGTCAAAAAAGAAGAGTATGTCTCGGAATGGCAGTCATTGGCGATTCAAGTGTAAGATTAATAAAAATTAAAATAATTAACATTCTAATGAATATTCGTAGAGATTATATTATAAATTTTATATTTCAGACTCTTATTTTGGATGAACCAACGTCGGGTATGGATCCAGAGAGTAGACGAGATACTTGGGACTTGATACTGGTAAGTTATAATTATTTCATATTTAAATATCAATACTATAAAAAATTGACTAAAAATCATTCTTAAAATTAGAAAATGAGAGGACAAAAGACTATTTTGATTAGTACACATGATATGGAAGAAGCAGATATATTAGGAGATAGAATAGCAATATTCCATATGGGTCGTCTAAAAAGTTATGGAAGTTCAATGTTTTTAAAGAAGTTGTTAGGTAAAGTATTCACTTAATGTTTACTAATAGTAAACAGATTAAAAAAAGGTGTTTATAATTAACATATATAATTCTATCTTTGAAGGACAAGGAAATATAGAAGTAACTTTGTCAACTGAATCTTGGTCTAATCCCCAAACCATTCGTGATGAATTAGATTCACGAGGGCAAATAGTAAATGTTGATGGTGGAAAAGTAGTATTAAGCATTCCAAATTCTCCAAATCTACCAGATTCTTTAGATCAAATGGAAGTAAAAAAGAAGGAACTTGGAGTTACAGGAATGAGTGTATCTCTAATTACTCTGGAACAAGTGTTTCTAAAGTACGTTCAACAATTTAATAAAACTTCTTCAAAATGTGGTATAGATCAGATGTAGGTACACAAAGAAGAAAATTTTTTTTATTATTTTTTAAAAATTCATTATAGCTTAATTAAGCTTCTATATACCATTCTGTAATTTATAAATTATTTATTTCTTATTAATTTTTCATGGATTAAGCTTGTGGTTTAAAGTTTTTTAAGCTTTCCATTTTTCTTCTTTGGTAAAGGTGATGGGTTAAATAAAATATAACACGTGGAAATTGTTTTAAAATTTCTTATCTACTCACAGCGCTAGCTAACCATTCTTCATTAAATATGTTTCTAATGATTTCTAATTTTCTTTTTTAACATGATTCGTTAATGTTTTATTTTAAGGGTTACTAGAGATAATGACGATGTTACGGATTCATGTCAACCTTTTATTGAAGGTATTCCAAAATTAAAAGGACATGCATTGTTTATTCAGACAATATTAGCATTGCTTAGGAAGAAAATTGTATATACAAGAAGGAATATAGCTACTATTAGTCTTATAGTAAGTATGATAATGGTAATTAACTTGAAATTTTGTATGAAGCTTATACTGATAATTTGTATTTAACTTTTTAATAGATCTTATTGCCCATAATATGCATCTTGTTTATGACAATGGACTATAATATAACCAATGATACCACAGCTTTAATGCCAATGAAACTGGATGTATACAGTCAACCAATAACATATTACAAGAGCGATAATAGCATTCTTGGTGAAAAATATAAATTAGCGACGGAAGAAACCGGTGGTAGAGCAACGGACGTTTCAAAATATCGAAACGCATCTGATGGTAATGTTATATAACTACCATTCAGATATTAAATTATTGAATTTTCTTTAAATAAAATTTTTTTCCATAGCAATACTGGATCTTGGTCAGACGAATTATGCTAGGTATCAGAACGATCTGATAGCTGCGGCTGAATTCGTCACCGTGGAGAATGTGCCACTGGCCACTGCATTCTTTTCGAGTCACGCAACTTTCAGTATTCCGATATCCCTGAATTTGTTAACTAATGCAATTCTCAAGAACGCTACAAGCGACGAATACTCCATTAGCGTGGCTGCTCAGCAGCTGCCTCGCTCGCTTCAGTCCACCGTCATCCCAGAATTGAACGTCGACGTCTATAGCACGGTGCTGCTCTTCGTCTTCTTCCTGTTCCCGGCAATCGCTCTCTTCGTCATCCATCCCCTTCGCGAATCGCTTTCCAATGTTAAGCAACTTCAGAGAATGGCTGGAGTCTCGTGCTTCACCTACTGGGGCACAATGTTCATTGTTGACTTTCTCGTATTTCTTATAGCCATTTGTTTCATCGTCATCGGATTTATTTGTATGGACATTCTAATTGATCTCAGACTTTACGAAAATACGGAAATTGGTATGTTTCCATGTTAAGTTCAAATTAGAAATTATAAGTAATTTTTTTATTATCTTTTTATGCTTTTTTTTTATTTTCTAGGAATTACGGTACTGATATTAATATTATTTGCAATCAATGCCTTGCCATTGATATACATATTTAGTTTTTTGAAAAAATCTATCAGTACTATTCTGACGTTTTTGAGTCTTTTACCATTTGGTATGGGTAAGTATATCATGACATTTCTGAACAGTATTTATCTTAATTACATGTAATTAAAGGAATAATTTTTTTGTCGTTTAGTTGCATTGGAAGTCATAATGCACTTAATAGCAAAGACTTTGAATCAGTACGAGGGTGTAAAAGTGCTACGTTCAATTCAGAAGGGAATATTTCTCATCGTACCGTACCTGAGCTTTTTCCACGGGAAAATAGCATTCTTTACTATTGCAACTCAAAACGCAAGGTGTCGAAGACTGTCAAATATGTTCCACGAAGTCGCATGTCACGCAAAAGATATTTGTTGTGGTAAGCAATAATTCAATTTCTTTTTAATACGTTAAATTAACATGAATGTGAACGTATGAATTTAAATTACAGGTTTTGAATGTTACGATGGAAAATGTAAAAATACTTTGAGTTACTTCAAAAACTTTGAAGACGACATGTCTTTGGAAGAAAGTATCACGTACATGTGCATTACACCATTACTTTATTTCGGAATCTTAGCAATTCTTGAGTACAAATTAATACCATTGATGCTTGCTAGAATGCGAAGTGGCAAGTATGTAGCTTTAGAAGACCCATGCGACGAACAAGTGAAGAAGGAGAAACATAATGTAGCTTTCGAAATTGTTAAAGCTAAAAGCCATTGTAAGTCTAATCTGCATTTGATTGTGATAGCTTTCATTTATGACTTATTATCTTAATCTATTTGTAGATGAGGATAAATCAAAGAAAAATACTACAAAGAGTACAAAGATCGAAGCAAACGGTAACGCCACTACTGAGGAGAATAACGTCTTGTCGAATAATGACTCTTCCAGTAACTACTTTTTCCTCGTTTACGAGCTAAGCAAACGCTACGGCAGGTTCCTCGCGGTCGAGGAAATTAGCTTTGGCGTAAAGCAGCATGAATGCTTCGGTTTATTGGGAGTGAATGGTGCTGGCAAGAGTACGACGTTCAAGATGATGACTGGTCAGATTATGCCTAACAGCGGTGCTATGTACTTAGGCAACAAGGACTGCAATAATCATCGAAAATATGTAAGTAGAGAATTTCTTATCGCAAAGTGAAAAAGTTTCAAAGTAGAACAATAAATCTAATAATAACATATTGTTTAGTATCTTTCGCAAATGGGCTATTGTCCTCAAAATGACGCTATAATTAGGTGTTTGAGCGCGACGGAACACCTAAGATTATTCGCTCGATTAAGAGGCATTCCAGAGCCTCTAGTGGACGCAGAAGTGAATAAATGGATTGACAGACTGAGTGAGTTAAAAATAATAAAAATGTTAATGTCATTATCAATCATTATAAATAGATAATAAAATTAATGTAATAAAATTTCATAATTGTAGATTTAAATATTTATGCTTCGCAACCGAGTGGAACGTACAGTGGAGGAAATAAAAGACGTCTTAATGTAGCAATGGCGCTGATCGGAAGTCCAAATTTGGTTTTGCTCGACGAGCCGACTACAGGTGTCGATCCAGCCGCTAGAAGGTCACTGTGGAATGTTATTCAGCTGTGCCAAAGTACTGGGCAAGCTATTATCTTAACATCTCACAGGTGAGTGACAATTTTATAAAATATTTCATAGTTTTTTTTCTTAATTAAGTACCACCTTTAGAATAATAACCGATAATTTCAGTATGGAAGAGTGTGAGGCACTCTGCAATCGACTGGTAATTATGGTTAATGGACAATTAGTGTGCATCGGGCCGTGCCAGGAACTTAAGCAGCGTTTCGGTGCTGGCTACGACATTCAAATGAAGTTGAACCCACAAAGATCAAACAACGAAATACAAAACATTAAGAGGGATATAGAGCAAGCGTTAAACTGCGAACTTGTCGATGAAAATTCGGTAAAGGATGCGATACTTTTGAAATTCCTTTGTGCCTTGCAATAGTATAATTTTTATTAGTTTAAGTAGTTGTAGAATATTTATTTAATTTTAATAATTTATAATATAACTCTGCACTGTAAATAGTACTAATACACTAATATTTTTATTTTACATTTATTATTTTTTATTTTCTTCAAAGTAAAATTCAATTGTATACTCCGCTCTGTAAGCTTTTTTAACCACGGAAAAAACGTTGTAGTAGAAATGATTAATTCAAGTGTACAGAGGTACATAATACAAAATGATATATTTGGTACTCAATAATTTTCTTTTTATAATTCGGTGTGCATTACAATTCCCGGTTGTAGAGTTTTTCTTTAACTCATAAAGTTTTCAAAATAATATAGTAGCTATTTTAAATTTAAATTCGATTGCACGTTTGTAAAAATTTGATAAATAAAATATATAGTGCATGCGTAAAACAATTTTCCAAGAGATGATAAAGCTGACTTTAAAAGGTCCAAATACCTTAGGTTTACTTTGGTGAGTTTTGTGATTTCTATTTAAGCTTTTTTCCGTGTAATTTTTAAAATTACAACTAGCGCCAGTTCTGCCATCTTTATCTTGCTTATGTTGCTTGCATTATTTAACGTTGCGCTTTCAAATAAAAGCTTTTTAATGTATATTTTAATTAATAAATAAATAATTTTACTTACAGGGTTTCCTTATGTACCACGTCACTAGAAGCGAAACTTCTTGGAGGCGGATGTACGACGTAATGATCGAATTGAAAAGTAAATACAGCTGCATCGATGACTTTTCCGTGCTCTCATCTACACTCGAGCAGCTGTTTCTTTTATTCGCGAGAGCGGCCAAACGGCCTAATCGCAAAACTCAGAAGCAGGCGAATTAAAGAGAAATCGCAAGGATTAACTGGGCAAAGATATTAAGCAGAACCAAAGTCTCGAAGGTTGAGATGACGCTTATGTGTGATATTAAGAGATTTAACTGCAGATTAATTCTTATTAATTCTTGTTATTGCGATGAGAAGACGACGAAAATCAAAGTTACATCAACGTACTGTGAGCGTATACAATACTTAAGAATAATTACTACGTGAAGATTGCAGTAAAGTTCATTCTAAATAAAATTTCTTGTGCGCAATCAGTACTACATCTGCAAAAAAAAACGTAGAGCACAGTATTTTTAATTTAAATGTCAATGGCCGTCATATACTTATTACCGTATTCACAAAAGTATTACAATTTTTCAAATTAGTATTAATGTTTGTTATGCATAAGGAAATTGTTTTTGAGTGAATTTTACTGTACGTCTACATGACAAATTTCGGAGTTTTATATTATTTCCGAATATATACATTTTATAGTTTCGTAAACTCCGAATCTAGTAACAAATTGCTACGAAAACTACTATTCTAATCACAAGATACTGCCGTAATTTATCTTTATTCGTAATTTGTAATGCACTTTATAGCGCAACACGGAAGCTTTTACAAAAAGTATTCTTAAGACAGCCTGATTAAGCTGTTAGTGTTATGAAGACTTAAGGAAAACTTGAAAAACTGGATAAGGCTGCTAGATGAAAATTATTTTATAAAATAAAATTTAAATTAAATTGATTTATATCAGTATATACGCTTAATTAATGCTGCAAACTGTCTTGATTAAGGCTATATTGTAGGAGATTCAGAAAGTTCTTCTGAATTAAATCAAACTTCAAGTGTATAGCTTTATAGAATTAGATTCTTAAATTGATTATTTTAAATTTAAATTTTTTTACGAAAATGTATTAAAAATATACTTTAATTACTATTGAAAATAGAAAATTCATTTCATTTGTTGTTTTTTGTGTATATAAGTAGTATGTGTTTGATCGATACACATAAAATTTCGTTTACAATTAAGCATTGAATTTTCAGAATCTTCTAAAGATCTGATTTTGATTCTCACAATTATATTTTCTTATATTTTTCCGTGTTTTGCAATATATCGTTATTGTTTTTTGTCAAAGAATTTATAGACTAAGTAAAAAGAAATTATGATCTGCGATAAAGAAGATAATATCAATTAGAAGTATTATAACTTTATAACTGTCGTATTTGTACTTTTTTAAAATTTTATGTATTTTTATATCGCCACTATTTTACCAAAAGAAAACTTTCAAACTGCATTAAATGTACGAATAAGCAACGGCCGTAAATTTTGTACATAATTATTGTAACGAATAATAACATATATGTGTAAACTAATTCAGATGTCGTAAAATCAATATGTTGATACAGTAGTCAATTTTATATAAATATAGCATATTAATGGTTTACTTAAGTTACTGTATTTTAACTTCTCTCAAATTTTGTGTATAATCTCCATCAGTTTTATCATTATTTTTTGCACGAATAACGATTAGTAGTAAGTTACATTTTTATTCCTCATCGATACTTTATCGATATAAAAATCTCATAGATTTTATAACAAACGTGTATGTACACGAAAAAATGCTTGTTTCAATAAAACTGTGTTAAAAAATGAAACACTTAATTTTTTTTAAGGTAATTTTTTTTATTCAGTATAAAACATACTTACATATCACATCTTCCAGTAACCAAAATGTAGTTTATGTACTTTTATTTGTTGTAGGTATATGCAAGAGTACTTTGCTTTTTTTTATCTTTCTTACATGTATACAGTGTTATAATGGTTTATGTGGTAAATGAGGATTGAGTATTTACAGAAATACGGTAATACAACTCGCGATTAGTAGTGGCAGTTCAGTGGCGGCTCTGCAAGAGCATGAGGAGAACAAGTGTTTCTTATATCGAGTAAGCAAGGAATTGTCTAGTATTTGTAACCTCCGTGAGAAGACTGGTATCCAGCGTTGCCTCCTCCTGAGAATCCGCCACCACCTGAGAATCCACCACCACTCGAGAATCCACCTCCAGCTTGGAATCCACTTCCACCCTGATATCCACCGCCTGTAAATTTAAATATTTCTTTAACACTTTCTATTTTTTCTTACCAATGATAAATATCAAACAAAATGTTTAAACGAAACAAATTCTTTCGCGAATATAAATATCGACTCATTTTTTTTGTAAAATACTAGTGCGTGAAATACTGACCTCCGGCGCCTTCTCCTTTGTAGCTGCCGTCCTGGTTCTCGCCGCGAGCCTCAGCCGCCAGAGCAAGTTCGACACCGCGCTGGATCTCTGGTGGAATTGGCGGGGGAGTGGGTATGTGCGCGCCTTGTGCGTGGAAGCCCGTCTCGTCGGCCGTGTAGCTGATGCTGTACACCTGGCCGTCCGGGCCAGTGTAGCTGTACGAGCCGCTCACCGCCTCGGAGTTACCTACGAACGCAAACGTTTTTATCTCCGTTAAGTAAGAAAACGATTCTCGACGTTTATCCGACGGAGCAGCACTGTTTTACATTAAGCACCGCGGTGTACCTTGAGCTTGTCCCTGCTCCTGGACCTGGATGCCGTTTCCAGTCTGGTAGCTGTAGCGGTAGTTGCCGTCGCCGCCGTTTTGAGCGTCGAACGCGACGATGGGGATCTGGGGGCCGCCACCTCCGCCGCCGCCTCCGCCGCCACCTCCGCCGCCACCGCCGAAGTTACCTCCGGGCCTGCCGCCGCCGAAACCGCCTCCGCCGAAGCCTCCGCTGCCGCCACCGCCGAAGCCTCCGCTGCCGCCACCGCCGCCTCCGAATCCGCCGGCGTTTCCACCTTATCGAGGTTTTTGTTATATTTTTTTATTTATTTGATTACTCGAATCGTTTCAAAGCTAAATTATTTGGCCCGATTTTTCAGTTGAAACAAATAATTTTTCATTATTTCAAACGATATAAAAAATCAATTTTATATTTTGACTAAAACACGACATTAAAAAAAAGTCAACGCGGAGAGACGCTTAAAATGCAGTGTTTGTACTCACCTCCGAAACCACCGCCGCCTCCGCCGAAACCTTTGTTGGGAGCTTGCAAGCCCGCGCCTCCGGCGCTGGCCGCACTACCAGGCGGCAGATACGTGTTATCTAGACGAGCCGCCAGGCACATCTGCGACGCCACCAGCAAAACTCCTGCTACTTGCTGAAACAGTTTATACTTTTGCTGTTTATATTCGCTGAGCCACAATCATCGAGACGCGCCTCGACTCAACAAAAAAAAGGAAGCCTTTTTAATACTACAAAAAAAAATCACACTTAAGCACGAGACTTAAAAAAAGGCAACAAAGAAAACGCGGATAAAATCACTTTGAAAAAAGAAGAGAAGAATTCGTCGTACCAGCTTCATGTCGACTATCGACGTTTGGAAGACGGAAAATGACGAAAAAAAAATGAACTCGAAGGGACAAGCTGTGCCGTTGCCGCGCCGCGCGAGAGCCGCGCAAGAAGAGCCGCACTATTGTTGCTGGCTGGTTCGCTCGGTGCTTCCTTTTATATACGCAAGCGAGAGGGAAGCCTCTCACCACCGCATCCTCCCTGCCGCGATCTTTCTCGCGCTCTCCTATCTATCCCCTCCAGCGTATCTTCATAAATCTCGTCGAAAAAAAAGTCGGCTCCAGGTAGCCGATCTGAATTTTCGCCGGTGGCTCAAAGCGCCGATACAGCGACGGGCCGCGGAGCGAAGGTGGAAATTCGCGCGCGTCTGAAAAGCTCGCGCCTCGGTCTTACGTAAGAAAAAAAGGGCAAAACATTTGTACAAACGTATATACGCGTGTCGGATCGAACGTTGATCCGTGAGATTCTGCATCTAATAAGCTGATAATCGGAACAATGGACCGTATTTTACAGGAAGAGCCTCTTTTCGCTGTGCAATATTATTTAAGGGATGCTCGTGGCGCATAAACACGGAGAGTAATGTTTTCCAGGTGAAAAAGTTCGAATTCGCGATAATCAATTGAGATTCCTCGGTGAGGATTACGAAGCTTTGAAAACAAAAAAAAAAAAAAAATGGGGGGAACGTCTAGATGCAATTGGAGGATTTGCTGAAACCGAGGGCTATAAACCTCGTCTTCGCGAACTAGTGTACGAGGGATTTACTATTTACCGCTTATTAAAGACATTTGTTTTTTCAGCTACGCGCTTAATTTTCTCTTTAAGCGTCGTTTGCGAAACGCCGCGACGGCGCTGATGATTTTCTGTTTGCTCATCGCCAGCGGGCATAAAGGTTCGATCCTAGAAAAGCGGCGCGCCATGCGCGACGGGTAATTAGGCCCGCGCGCGATTGACGAAAAAACGACGGCGGCCTGTGCGAAAGCTGCGAATATGAGCGAGAGAACTTTTTCGCCGCGGCGTGAAAAAATACGGCTAAGCGCGTGGAAAGGAGGTTGCGCGCTCGCATGGTTGCGCAGCGGGCGCGCGCGCAATTAAAAACGATATCAAAGGTGTGCGCCGTGCGACGCGCCACGTAATAACCCCAGTGCGATGCACCGACTTTTAATTCGACGGCTGCGGCCCGCCGCGGGATTAACGGCTATGGATGCGCGGAGGATGCGAGTGCCGATCGCTTGTGCAACGCGCGCGCGGGCGCACGGCCCGATGCATATTAACCCCGCGACGACGTCTTACGCGGACAAATTGCTCGCGGGGATGGCGGCGCTAGGCTGCAATTTTCCGATCGATTCGTTATATCGCTCGCCAATTTCCAACGGCCTGCGTGCCCGATGATCGCTCGCCCGCCGACACTTTGGACGCGGCGCTCGCGGCTTTTCCATCCGCGTGGGTAACGATCGCTTCTTTCCTTCTTTTTTCTCTCTCTCGCTTTTGATCGTTCGTCTCGTTTTCACCTTTTTGCTGATTGGGGGAATATTTCAAACGTAATACCGAAAAATATTTATCTAATGTGAACATGTGAATTATTACGCGTCGAATGTAAGTGAAATAATTACTTAGTAAGTTGAATGTTTTCTTATTCTACGTGATAAAGCAGCGTGTAAAATTTTGGGGTAAATTATTATTAGCTATGCTGTTAATTGTTTTAAAATCTTAAATTTGAATCTATCGCCCGAATCATTTAAAATGATATCTGTGATGATACTTTTACTTTTTTGACTTTGCTGTATTTACTAGATTATAATGTGATACCACTAAAACACAGTATTTTATCTTATATCATAAGTTAAAATGACTAGTCTCGTATAAATTATTTAAATTATTTTTATGCTATACATACAGTGTTGAAATTGTATTAATGGCACGTAGTTTTAAATTTTTGTAAATATAGACATTTAGAATAAATAACTATACTAACCTACTCTATTAAAAACTGAATGAAATACTACGATTCATAATTTTTCTGTATTCCATACATTATATAGATTATTGCGATTGTGTTTCGCAGAATGCATGAATTATTATTTTATGGTCAAATATCGGAGTATGTACATTTTTACATATGAATAGATAATTATGAGCACACATCATTCGACTGGTAATAATCGTGCACATATTTTTAATAGGTAAAAAAATGTTTTTATTTACATATTATGAGAATGTTTTGTAAAAAAGCATTAATTGATATTTTAATACCCGAACACTTTATACTTCTTATTAATAATTTGACGGCTCATAACGTCAGAAAGTTTTCTTAAGAAGAAATGCGGTTGTATTACTAATGATATAATTAGAGAATAGGGCTCCCGGTGTACAGGTTGCCATATCGACAGTGAGCTAACGTTGCGGCGGCTACTTAAAAATGGGAACGATTTCGTCGGCGTGCATTTACGGATATTAGGCGGCTCACTCATTCTCGTCCTTTGTTCCGGTACTACGCACGTGCTATGCAATTTGCGTTACCGCAACAGCGCCGCGGCGCACTGTTGCAGTAAACAAGCCAGCCGCCACTGTACACGTATACCCCAATCGGACAGAGGGGATTTATTTCGTTTTTTACCTTTTGCACGATGAAAATCTCACGGCTCGATCCTGATACAATTTTTTCCCTCTTTTTTTCTTTGCTTATCCGCTCACCAACAATTTACGAGCTAAATCATCGATTAAAACGCTAATATTGTATCGCGCGCTTGTGAGATGATTTGATGGGCCTTTTAATTTAATTAGCCACTTTACAATCCGAAATTATGAAGTTGCTAATGTAACGTAATTTGATTAACGAAAGATCTAATTGCGCGGGGCACTTACTCGGCTTATTAACGAAGTATCGAACTTCTCTTCTCGTTTCGTGAATTTCGTCACGAAAAACGTGCCGAGCCGACGCACCGATCGCGCGAAAATCCCCGAGCCGTTTAATTTTCATCATTTCGAGCGCAGGGCAAAAATCAACAATGCTCGATCTGCGAGGCCGCGCGGAGCGGAGGATGCCAAGCGCATAAACGTGCATACACCTCCCTCCTCCCCTTCGGCCGTAAACAAAAGGATTTATTAAAAGAAGCCCGGTAATATCGACTCGCGCGGCGCGCATCCACGTCGTTCTCCATAAATTTGCTCCAGCTCGCCGCGGCGAGCGGCCGATCGCGTGGTGTATATCGTCGAATCTCGGCGATATACACCAGTACAGGCGCGAGTACAGGCGCGAGGAAAAGAATGAGATGGGAAAGAGAGGAGCGAAGTAAAAAAGGAAAAAACACAATGATCCTCCGTGGCCGTTTTCACGCCTCGATATAGATGCATCTGCGCGGATTGCACAAGCGGCGGGTGGGGGAGGAGGAGAGGATCCTCTCGGGCTGCATTTTTTCCGCCTCGTCACTCGATCGCCCCGGCTATTTTATATTGTGGCCGATTAGAGAGGCGAGAGACGTAAGTGCCTACGCGCGCGAGCCTATCTGAGCTTACGAATCTGCCGGGCGAAGTGCGGGTGTCGAAAGAAGCGCGGGAACCCGCCGATCGCTCGCTCTACGCCTCGCTCCTACACCGCCTCCTTTTTTTTCTAAATCCTAAACCTCCCCGCTGCCGTTTCGACACGTCTTTTGATATTTCCGTGGAAATTCTTGTATTCCTTTTCGTTGCTCTTTTCTGCGCGCCGTTCGGCCGAGAGGGGAATAATAATTCGGAGTTCGCGAGCTTTCGGATCGAGCGACTTTTCAGGCGAAACGAAAGGGAAACTTTGAGTAAAGCCGTGCGACGCGTGACGATATCTCGGTGGATTTTTTCGCGCCTCGCCAGCGGGATTATGTTATTAGAAGGCGAGGCACGAAGCCGAGCGTCGCTGCACACGAAGTCGCGGCCTGAGACGAATCCTTTTCAACCTGCATTGTTTCGTTGGGTGAAAATTATTATTCATAAAGGAGAGTAACGGCGAGTCGGCGCTTTACGCTGTAATTTCGCGTTTAACGGCGAATAGCTGTGCTCTCGCGGCTGATTTATTTTATTTGCTCGATACTTCGCTTTTTTCCCCTCTCGTCTCGTCTGTTCACTTTTACCCCCCGACGAAGAGCGTCGAAACGACTAGATAGGCGCGAAAAAGAAAAATTCGCCGATGCGCGCATGAGTTTACGAAAAAAAAGACTCGAAGATGCATTTTGAAACGTCCGAGGGGGAAAAAAAGTGTGTTATTAATGAAGAATGCCGTAATTTCGGAAAATATATTGCAACGGAGTAATGAAAATTTGCAGCGATAAAGCGAGTTGCGGCACGTTCGATCGGCACGGCAATTTGTCGGTCGTAACTTTTAAAAACTGAAGATGTCCTGATAAAAAGTCCGCCGCGGCTCATGCCGTTTTCCCATTCATATCAGAAACTCACTCCTCGCCGCCCATTAAAAGCCACTCTCCCGATCCACCTCCAACACCAAACGATTTAAACATTTGCTCTAAAGAATTACGTTAAGCCAAATGTTCAACCCTCGGCCTTTTTTTAAGGAGCACACGTCTCATCGTCGCATTACGTAAAACGAGAGTGCGGCGCGTCTTCGCAACATCCCGCGGGCATTGAAACCGAGAGACGACGGGCGGCCGCGCGCGCATCCGTGGAGGCTGCGGGAGGAGGAGGCCGGCCGGGGCGAATCCGTGACCGATTTTTATTTTCAAAATCGCGGCCCTGGTCCATCGAAAACAATGGGCGGGCGCTCATCCCGCTGGAGAGGAGTACACCCGCTCTCCCCGGCGATTGCCGCAAGAAAATTGACTCATCCCGTCGGCGGGCGCGATCTCGCAGCCTCGATCGCGGTGCCGATCGTGATAATGGGACCACTTTCTAACTGGCGCGCGCGAACCCCCTGGTTTTTTGACGAGTGCGCGCGCGCGCGGATTATTCCTTACTCCACTTTCGCTCGGGCATAGGAGATGGCCCACGGAGAGGTGACCTCGGAGGACGCGCGCGCGGCCGATTGCGTCAGCCCCCGGGAATACGCTCTCGATCGCGTTTAAAAACTCCTCCGTTTCAATTTTTCATTCAAGCTGCTGCACAATCGGTTGCGCAATGCGGCGCGCGGCGCATAACGGGCCTCATAAGTAACGAGTTCCTGCAGATTCGCGCGACTTTTGCGCCGGGACAATTAGTCCTAATTGGGGCTAAATCTCAATGACATAATTATTGCCTAATCCCGTTTGCAAATAGACGAGCGCGCGCGCCGGCCGGGGCGGGAACTCCCGCGAACTCGATCGTGGGAAGCGCGGCCTTTTGACGCCGTCTGTCAGGGGCCCTATTGTCGCCGAGGAATGCGCCGCCGCCGCCGCCGCCGCCGCCTCCTCCTCCCCCGCACGCTAAGTAATATCAAAGCCGAGGATCTGCGGATTTATTAGCGTGTAAATGTCAGTTAATGCAATTAGCGCCGGGACAGCTTGTGCAACTATTTTTCCTCTTATCTTCATTCTTCCTCCATCTTTCTTTCTCCATTCCTATTTTTTCCTTTTCACGTAATCGAAGCGCAATCAGTTGAATTGTTCCCGCGCGCCGCTTCTTACGTGCTCCCGCATCGCTTTTACGTACAGGGGAAAAACGGCGCTGCGCAAACTTGCGGCTGACATTGACATTTTGCCCACTTGGCACGTGCACCACATTTCCAAAAGCAATCGGAGGGAGAGGAGGAGAGAGAGGATCGAGGCCTGCATTGCGGCTCTTAGCTTAACTCCCAGGTAAATCCGCGTTTTTAATCGTCTCATCCTTATTCGTCGCTCGGCTTTGTGCAAGCACCCGCAAATAAGGACTAGTAATTGAATTTCCTGGAAAGACACTTGCAACGCTCTCCAGCGGCGATCGGTCGACGTTTCATTGTTTCTTAGTCCTTGTCTTTTTGTTTAGTTTTTTTTTTTTTTTTTAAATTCAAGTACCACACGAAGCTCCTTTTGGAAAATCGAAGTTTCCACCCGCAGCTTTCTCTTGCGCTACGCGCGGCATTATGTCATCGGCGAAGCGCGCGAGCGTCCGAGTGTCGAAATTAGCCTACACGTGTATATACGCGCGCGGGCACGAGAAGCACATACAGATCGCGGGTGCGGAGAGGCATGCGGTTAAAGTTCGACATCTGCTCGCTCTAATTGGCCGGCGCGGAGGCTGCCGCGCGCGCGCGCCGCTTACGTAAAATGCCTTTGTAAACGTTAATCGACTTTACGACTGGCAAACCAGTGAGTACGACCCGGTGCGCGGCGCCTCGCGCGCATCTCCTACTCCTCCTCCGTCGAGCTTTTTTTTTCGCCTAAAAGCGCGCTGAACTTTTCTCGGACGGTCCCGCGCGCGCGGGACGGGGTTAACGATGCGCGCGCACGCGCGATTTTTAGCCGATCGCGCGCCGCTCACCTCGCGCGGCGATTCGCGCGCGAGCCGTGGTGTCCGAGGAGGAGGTGGTCGCTCGTGTATATACATATGCTTATGTATACGCGACTCGTCGCGTACGCACTTGGCGCAACGCGCTTTATTATTACTCCCATTCCTCCTCGCGGCATTCCTCTCAAATTGGCGAGCGCGCATCTTGTTTTTACGGCGACCCCCGGCGCGAGGTGTACACCTGCGGCCTCGCGCAACGTAGTCTCTCGAAATTCGATCGACCGATCGCCGCGATGACGATAATGATGATGATGATGATGACGATGCGCCATGGGAAACGGCCGCGGGCTTTCGACAGATCTCGTTCCCTCTTTTTTCGCGTTTCTTTACGGCGAGGCTAAACGCGCGCTTTTATCGGCTCCGTAAATTCCGCGGAGATTTGAAATTGAAATCGGAGAGCTACTCGGCCTGTTTGCCTTGCATTACATTGCGCTTCGCGGTGGAATGTGTCGGTCGGAGATGCACGGGATGCTGCGCGACGATTTTGTATGTGGGAGCTCGCGACGGGAACGCGAGGCTAATCAATACCCCCGAGATGTTTCGGGGGTGCCCGGTAGTCTCCGGAGCGACGGGGATTTATCGGCCGAATCGGAGCGCGCACTACTATACAGGCGCCTCGGCGAGAGCGACGAACAAAGGTTCTGGCAGCACAAAGGAGCGCTCGAATTGGCGCGCCGTCGCTGTGGGTAATTTCCTTCGGTAAACAATAAGTTTTCTCTTGATCAGTCCTTGCGCATTTCATATGACCCGTGATTAACGAAGTTCAGACGCCGGCGACCCTGAGCAGAGCGGATTACCTTTAAAGCAAGGATAAAGCGAGTACGGAGACATATGTCGTTCAGTGTTCTTTTTCGGAGCAACCTTCCGTGCGGCGCGCCGAATATTATTAACTCTCCGCAAACGGAGGATGGTGCGTCGAAAATGTAATGTGTATCATCATTATTCGAAATCAGCCTTTATAGCCTTTGCCTTGGTTACCTTTAAAATCGATTTGAGAAATATTTCGATCTTGCTCGCGTTTGGTGCGCATATTAACATAAAACTGCAGGGCTTACCGTGTCCGACTGTATCTACTTACAATAATCTTATGGCAGTTATATGGTAAGAATATATTATGCAGCCGGATATGGTAAAATTGCATTTGTTAAGATTCATCGATTACTTTTTTTGGAACTAAAAAATCGAATGTGCTTTTCATGAAAGAAGAGGGACCGATAATTTGTTCCTTTGTCTTTCAATAAATTAATAATTTGATTATTTCTTTTTCATGAAAAAATCCCGATTGTATATTATAAGCTTCGCTTTGTAAATAAAAGAGTTTAATCAAATTGATTTTCGTGTTTAAAAAAACATAAAACATGAAAATATGTAATCGCTTGAGATAAATTAAGATAAGATTAAATCCGGAAAGAATAGTCATTAGGAATGAATTACGGTGATAGGGTAAATACCGATTATAAAATTGATAATCAAATTTTTTTTTATAATAATCAATATATTTCCATTAATGATGCGCCAAAAATTTTGTTATATTATAGTTATATTAAACTGCGGGATTCTTAAAAAGACAATTACTTCGTACTTATAATTGTTTGAAAAAAAAAATAAACAATATTCTAAAAAGCTTGAAGATAGTTGAAATAAAAATAATTGCAAAAATGTATAATACGACTACAAGACAGGTGAATAAATCAATATTTCAAGTTAAAAGAAGTGCCTATTGATTAACTAGTGTTTAAAAGTATACTTCAACTTAAACTTATTTCGTTTCTTATATTTGTTTCATAAATTCGATCAATTTCAGGTCATAAATAGCCACAAAAATTTAGTATTCTTAACAAAACAATCCCTAGTGAAACGACCTTATAAAAACTGATTAAATCTCATTAATTCTGGTGCAGAAACCGAATAAGATATGCGGTTTCTGCACCCTATTTATGCGGTTTTATAAGGTCGTTTCAATAGGGATAATTTATTTATCAATAAAAACACGTTATTTTATTAATTTTATTAATTTCAAAGTAAAACTACATTTGCTGAAGAACTGTTAACAAGAAAAAGCTGTAAATTTTTTCAAATGATTAAAATTTTCTGCAAATATTTAAATTCCATTTTTCATAAAATAGCATTTAAATGATCAAAGATCGATGGCAATATTATGGGACCATATTAACCACTTCTCCCTTGCTTAATTTGACTGTAAGCACGCAACATAAAAGCGATGTTTGCTTTACGGTTACCAATATCCATTAAGCACAAAATGTTGCAGCGCTACTTTTGACATCTTTAATGGTTCAACAAACGCCGCGGTCGAAATCGAGTTAATAGCTAGGTGAAAGCCCCCCGACAATCCGAATAAAGAAAATAAATCGGTGAGAAAAAATTCGGACTGTGTATAATACGCGTACTTAACGTATGCATAATACAACATTCAATCATACCGACGAAAAAAAAATTACAAACACCGTATCATCCTCGGATCGACCTCGCTTTCGAAATCGAGATCGTAAATAACGCCTCCCTCGTTAAGAATCCTACATCACACGTTGGACTCGATAAAGATGCGTTTACCCGGGTTTATGTAATAAACGATCCATAATTTATCGACTTTCGATCATCGTAAAACATCCCGGCGAAGCCAATAAAAACTTGACGAGAGAGAGAGAGAGAGAGAGAAAATCGGACATAAGGCAGAGCGATGCGCTTTGGGGGCGAGAGCACATTATTAGCGCGGCGGCCGAGATGCGGGATTCACTCTCCTTTTTGTTTCGAATCGGAGCAGTGCGCTGGCTGCGGCGCGTGGGGAGGAGTGAGTGTGGGACGTTCGCGAGGCTCGAGGAAATGATCCGTGCCCCGTGAAAGCGGCAGGTACGCGTTGCGCAATGCATCGATGCGCCTGGCGCATGCACCTACGGCATGTACTCTCCTTCCATTATTTTTTTTCGTTTCGTTTCGTACATTTTTCAAAGTCGCTCCCCTCGATGCGCCCGTTTCTCGTTAGACCATCCGCGGGCGCCGCGATTAGTCTTGAAGACACTTCAGAATGTCGCTCACGTAACTTGATTTACTAAGTATTGTGACGTCCGACGTTTATACGCTTCTTTCAAAGCGGCGGGCATTAATAAGTAAGCGCGTATGAAGGCGTGCGGTCATGTAGTTCGGTTGAAAATTAAGTTCTTAATAGGAGCGGTGAGGTCAGGTGTAGATAGAAAAAAAAATGGCTTTATCATCGCTGATATCCCACTTTATCTACGTTTCGATCGCTCCTTGGTCATTTGTAGCTGATAATGTAGCGTGGCTCGCAGTGTCAGACAGCGAAGCGTTACGACAGCTCCGCTGTCGAATAGCGCGCGCGCTTCCTACTCACGAGCGTCGCGCGAAATTTTTGCGGGCTCTGATTAATAGCTCCAATTAGCTTATTAGTAAGTACTTGTTTATATACCTGTTTTTTTCGTCGTTTCTGTTAATTCACTTTTAATTGCACGGGACATTGCACTGTCTGACTTTTTGCAGATAAATTAGCATTTAATACGTCTCAAATATTCGAATCGCGCTTAACACGTTCGCATCGACGTTTAATCGATATAGTATTAATTAAATTGATTGATAATCAATTTTTAATTTAGACTTTGTATGAAAATTACATTCAGCTCGTAAAATAGAATGACAAAATAATAAGATTTTGACTTTTTTTTAATTGAAAATGCGCGTGACGTCATGTTTACATACAGGTGATACTATTAATTCTATCAACATGTCGCGTCGCGAATTTTCAATGCTTCTCAAAGCCTTGATTAATAAACATTAAGTCGAACAAAGGAAAAATTTGTATTAATTATATTTCGTCCTTTCATTTGATGGACTACAATTGTTTATGAACCTTACAAATATAAAACATTATGCTAGAAATGTCTAAAGTTCAGGTACAATCTTATCACATTAGATTATGTATTTATCATAAGTATGACCAGAATTTTACGTTTCCTAGATGTTCACAGAATAATGTATAATAACACTTGAACTTGCAGATACTAGTCGCAAAAAAGTATTCTTTTTATAAATCTGACGGTGACTGACGCAACCGGTGGCTCCAAAATGCCCGAATGGTTGAGAATCTTAAGACTGTTGCTCCACAAAAATTTGCTCGTAAGGAAACGACAATGGAAGTTAAGTTTGTTTGCAGAGGTGATAATGCCAGTGGGCATATTGATCTGCGTGTGGATAATTAGAGACCAGACCTCGGAAGCGCCGATCGATATAAAAACTAACACATACTACAACATTACTCCAATGCAGAAATTGGTTAGCTTGTTTCGAAATACCTCGGTATACTACACGCCAAACAATACGTTTGTTAAAAACATAATAAAAAGCGTGGGGGATTGTTTCGATAAAGAACCCGTTGGATCTAACGAGACGATCGACGTAAGCTTTGGTAAGTTATAATTTTTTTGAATCGTGAGAGTGTATAAAAAAAATTTTGATGTTGACCATTCGAGCCTATTTTCTGGTCTTCTTTGCGGTATACATTTTGCAAAAGCACTCGTCAATAAGCGACTCACAGTTTGTCACACTATGTTTTTAAAGAGACTTCTAGCAGGCATAAGAAGTGAATCAATCATAAGTACCTACATTAGCACGGCGCGACCGTACAGTAAAATAAAAATTATTGTTACACTCAATTATTCAGAAGGCAAATTAGCATTAACCAAATGGCTTGAAAAGCTTTTCTTTCATCCGAGCAATTTTTTCTTTAATCATCAAAGGCTTTTATGAATTATCGAAATTGTTAAATATTCATCCATATTATTACGCAATGTATGTGTGCAAACCGCGTTTACCTGAACAAAACAGATGAAATTTTATAAAAAAAATTGCTTTGCCCAGGAACAGTTGCAAGATTTCACCTTTATTAACTTTGTTTGAAATTATATTTTTCAAGATCATTATCAATTTAGCGTTAAATTCTCCTTTTTTATCATTTTTGTTATCTTCATATGACTTTAAATATAAAAATATACATGTATCTCCATCAGTTCTATTCACTCAAAACACAAGCATAGTTTTCAATTTTATCGTTCCGTTTAATATACCGATAATGGCTTAAATTATTAACGAGTCACATGTGATTTACAAAGGACTGATAAACAATGGTTATATAAAGTAATTCTTTTGTATATTTGATTTAAGTGTCGAACCTCCTTAATTAACAAAGCTACTTTTAATTAATATTTGGTAGCAAAATTAAAAAAGTACTGAATATATTTTTGTTTAATCACGTATAATTTTCTATAAAAATATTTTTTAATTAAATATCTATACGACGAAACCTAAATCAACAAACACAAGTCAAAAATGTCCTTGAAAAATTTTAGACCAAATTCAAAGCAATAATACTTTTTATGGATTTTTTATCTCATATGTAATATACAAATGAGTATCCGAATGAGCGAATATTATTTTATTAAAGGTGATTATGGATTCGCAACGGAAAACGATATGTTCAATTATATAGAAGATAACGCTATAGAAGCAAAATATGGCCAATACGCTATGGTAATTTTCGACGAAGACATGAATGAAAGCTCAAAACAGTTGAAATATACGATACGCTCGCAGGGTCTGTACAGAATTGAGTCGTTCAATGTACTGAATTTATTAAATGTAACTGAGTACTGGGTATACGGAAGTTGGGTCATACCATATCAATACTGCATAGACCATTCGTTTATAAAAACGAAGGTGAAAGATGAATCGCTCATTCCCAAGGTAAGTGTTGATAAAACCCTTCGATTTATGTACCAATCAGGATTTTTTTATTTTATTAATTTTTGCATTTCAGGTCTCTGTTCAGCAGTTGCCGTATCCGCCGTATACGATATACGGCTTGAGTGACGAAATATTCAGGAAAATGTTCTCTGTACTGGCAGGAGTTGCCTTGATGATCCCATTGTTCATAGAAACGGCAAAGGCGTCCAATGAAAAATTTTTAGGCATCAATGTAATTCAATCATAATTTTATCATTACACCTTCATTATAAGTAATAAATAGGCATAAAATGAGTAAATTGCCATATTTTTCTAGGTTTTGATGTCGATGAATGGCGTGGCTAATAGCTTAAATTTGTTCAGCTGGCTGTTCAGTGGGTGGACATTTATCAGTATATTCTTCGTCATACCGGTGATAATTATTCTTCCGATATCCACGAGTGATGCATTGCCTTTTTTATACTACGGAAATGCAGGTTTAATTTTCCTGATGTTCATCTTACACATCGCACACCTTCTTACATACGGAGTACACATTTCTGCTTATTTTACTAAACGTACGTTCTTTAGAAATGTTTGAGATGTTTGGACACTGACGATGAAAAAATAATCCGATGATATCTTTTTTATAGCTTTATATGTAATCTTTGGACTTTTGGTTACAAATGTAGGTGCGATGGTAATTCAATTATACGCTTTAAAGGAGGATACCTATTACATTGCTCCTTATTTAGGTATCATTTTTCCTAATATATTATTATTCAGGGGTATCGACGAAATGAATTATTACGAAAATATACGTAAGTATCGTTACGGAAAATATTTATTATTTAAAAAAGCTTTTAAGGTAATGACCTCCTATTGATTTTGACATCAAACTGACAATTTTTATCAATTTTTAAATTTAGACATATGGCCAGATAAAGTTCCTTCATAATTTACACAAATAAAGAATATTGTTTTAATAAAGAATACACTTAAAAATTGAAAATTAATTATCTATATGTTATACAGTAAATCGAAAAATGCAATAGACTTACAATAGAAAAGAATTTTAATTATTTAAAATAATTTTAACAAACTTTAGTAATTTAAACATTTTTGTAATGCGCAGAGGAAGGTATCCAGTGGGACAATTTATTTGTCGTTGGAAATTCAGTGTATAAAGTGGGTGGAAGCGTAGGAATGATATACATACTATCCCTCATCGGTATAGTGTTCCACTTCCTCATGGCCATTTATGTTTACTCGATCAATCCTGGCAAATACGGCGTTAAAAAGCCTCCGCTATTTTTCCTTAAGGTATAGCAAAGCAAAGTTTAATTATCCTAAAAAAATTATTCTTTTTATTTTAAACACTGCCAATTTTAGTTTAACGGATCGAAAATAAGTGCCAACGTGGAAAAACTGAATTACAGCGACGTCAACGGTGAACCCTTTGAGTCCGTCGCCAGCGAAATGTTCACACCTGGTATTCAAATTCGAAATTTGAAGAAATCCTACGATATTAATTTGTTTAAAAAAGCAGTAAGTTTTCTTTTATTACAGCATTTCGTTTAATTATTATTTACTTGTTGTTAATTACGTCTCCTTTTTTTCGTAAGCAAGTGCATGCTTTGCGCGGTATTTCAATAGATTTTTACAAAGGCCAAATTACGTCACTGTTAGGACATAACGGCGCTGGAAAAACGACAATGATGTCTATTCTAACAGGTAAACCATACGACCGAAACAATTATGAAAATTACACTATACTGAAACAATGCTCAAATAGAGAGACAAAATTAACGATAATTTAAAATTTTTTCATCAAGGCATGATGTCACCGACTGAAGGACAGGTGTTAATAAACTCGAAAAGTATAGAAACCGATTTGAGCGAAATAATGCACGATATGGGCCTCTGCACCCAAGAAAATATGCTGTTCCCGAATCTCACGGTATCTGAACAGATAACATTTTTCGCGAAGGTAAATCTGACTTTTTCTCGTCGCAATTCTGAAGTATGTTACAACTAAAATAAAACTTTGCTTTTTTTTAGCTGAAAGGTAAAACCAGGAGTAAAGCGGAAATAGAGCAGAATGTTAAAATTTTCCTAGAAAAACTCAACCTGCAAGAGAAGAGAAACGTGCTACCAGCCGCATTGTCCGGTGGGCAAAAGCGAAGAGTCTGCCTGGGTATGGCATTAGTGGGCGATCCTAGCGTGAGTTAAATAATTTGAACGAAATAATTAGTCGATCCGAAAATCCAAATTTCTCGAAAACATGAAAAATGAGTAATATCCGTTTGCTGGAAACCTGTGTAAAAAAATAAGTTGTGGTTTCGGCTCTAGTCTGACTCAAAAAGTACAAAGAATTAAAAAGCCACAGATTTTATGTGCAGTTTACTCATCAAGTTTTATAGCTTTGTTATTGCTTTAAAAAAGATGAGATAAATACAATGAGTCAAAGTTATACGCGATGTCATAAATGTATAGAAATTTAAAATGACAGTATTTCATGAAACGTTATATGCTTTTTAATAAAAAATAAAAAATAACTTAATTTTTTTTTAAGACTTTAATCCTTGATGAACCCACATCTGGTTTAGATCCTGAAAGCAGGCGTATTATTTGGGATATTTTGTTGGTAAATATTATTTATCGTAACACGAATTATCGTAAAAATTTGGTAATAATTAAATAAAATGAACATTTGCAGAAATTGAGAGGCCGCAAAACAATTATAATAAGCACGCACGACATGGAAGAGGCTGACATTCTTGGAGATAGGATTGCTATAATACACACAGGACATCTAAAGAGTTACGGAACGGCTATGTTCCTGAAAAGATTACTTGGTAGAATGAAACATTTTATTTCTAAACTACTGTAAAATTATCACATGTAACTAATTAACTTTTCGCACAACTAGGTCAAGGTAACGTTGAAGTAACATTATCACTGGAGCCACAGTACGACATCGAACGAATCCGCTACGAGCTCGATTGCAATTCGAAAATAATAAATAACGACGGTAGCAAAATAGTCTTGAGCGTGCCAAATTCGCCCGATCTGCCGGACGCTTTGGATAATTTGGAGAGAAAGAAAAAGGAGCTGGGCGTAACAGGCGTGAGCGTTTCGCTCATCAGCTTAGAACAGGTCTTCTTAAAGTAGGTCCCTTTCATTCATGTGCCTGTACTTGTGTTTATTTTTCTTATCATTTATCAATCGTAATATTTTTTTCAGGCTTACCATGGAAGACGACGACCTTGCCAAATCACGAGAACCGTTCAACAAAATTGATAATAAATTGACAGGCGGTAAACTTGTCAAGCAATCGATCCGAGCACTCGTGAGCAAAAAAACCACTTATACTATCAAGAATATTGGAACGACCATTCTCATGTTATTGTTGGTGAGCTATATATAATTAATTTACATCATTATCTATTAAACGTATATTAGAAATGATATTTTTTGCATTTGCTCGTTTTTAGACTTTAGCCGGTTTGTTGTGGATTTCGTTAATTCTGGACCAAAGCAACGTTTTCAAGCCAAAATTAAAGTACAACCTGATTACGTTAAACAAGTACTTCCAACCAAAAACATTTTATAAGAGCTACGACGAAAATCTTGGAAAGAAGTACAAAATGATAACCGAGAAATTCTCCGGCGAGGCGTTCGATGCACGAGACAAAAGTCTTAGCGAGGGTAAAACCATCCTACCGATAAAGGACCAGTAGAAACCACCTACAAATATTCTAAAAGAAATGAAACTTTTCCTTTCCCTCAGGACTGATAAACTACGGAAAGGAGAACCTGGCCTACTACCAGAACCACCTGATAGCAGCCGCGGAGTTCAACGACTCCTCGACGGCGATCGCGCTGTACTCCGTGAAGGCCAGCTACAGCCTGCCGATATCCGTGGACCTCCTGATGAACGCCATTCTGAAGCACCTGGCCGGCGACGAGTACTCCATCAGAATGGGCACCCATCAGCTGCAGTCCGTGGAAAATCTGTTCTACACAAACAATACGGTGGAGAACGGATACGTGACCGCCGTCATCTTCGTGTTCCTCTTCTTCCCGACGGTCGCGCTGTTCGTGCTTCATCCGCTGCGCGAGTCCAGCGCCGGCGTGAAGCAACTGCAACGCATGGCCGGCGTCTCGCCCCTCACTTACTGGGGGGCTATGTTCCTCTATGACTTTGCGATTCTCATGGCGATATCGCTGCTGATCATTCTCGGATTTTACTGCATGGATTACGCCCTTGAATTTCGGATATACGGCTCCGAAGAGATACGTGAGTGATGTTAAACATTAATTATTAAACTGCGAATAATTTACGTGATAAATTGGCACTTAGTTCCCTGCTGAAAAAGTTCAAGTGGTAAATCATCTGAAAAAGGTAGATATCAGGTGATTAGATTATTTATCACTTAATGCATGATTTATCAAATGATAAATCGTGTCAAATCGTCAAATGATTTATTACCGGAATTTTTTCAACAGGCTTATCAAACTACTATTAATTATTGTTTTTTTTCCAGTGATTTCGCTAATGCTGCTGGTTATATTCGCTATAAATGTGTTGCCACTAGTTTATTGCTTTAGTTTTCTTAGTATAAGTCCGAGCGCAGCTGTACGAATTTTAACTTACATACCCATAGGTTTAGGTAAGCTGAATTTATTTCATTGCAATTAAACGAATAAACAATTTTTTTGACTACATTACTCGGTGTTATTCTGTATACGTGATTTCAGTTACCGTGGAGCTGATAATGGACGCTGTGAGGCAAACGTTAAGCAAGTATGAATTCGTAAGGGTACTAAGGAGCATTCAAAAGCCGATTTTCCTTTTAGTCCCTTACGTGAGCTTTTTCGACAGTCAAAACTCGTTCTTTATGACTGCGCAAGAGAATTCCAGATGCATAAGAATGCCAAATTCATTTTTCGATACGAGGTGCCGGCCACAGTCTTTTTTCGACATGTTTCATTTAGATTATTGCTGCTGTAAGAAATTTGTACTAAATCGTAGCATCGAGTGCGTTTATTAATCGATTATAAATGATCTTTAGATTATAGATGTCGCGATGGGGTATGCAAAACTAAAAAGAAGTTCATTACCAATTTTGAAAAGGACATTACTTTGGAGGAAGGCTTGGTGTACCTCTGCGTCACTCCGATACTGTACATAGCCATTCTTGGAATATTGGAGAACCAAGTGATCCAGAAGATTATGGCCAGACTGAGGAAATACGAGGTTCCGGAGTACACGGTCGACGAGCAAGTAAAGAAGGAAAAATTATCGATTGCACACGAAATTTCATCAATGACCGGCGGTAATAATACTTAATGATAATGTAGTAAGCGTGAGCTTTGAATTTAAATAAAAACAATCTGATAAATTGCAGCTGAATTAAACGGTATCAGCGTTGGTGATAAAGCTCAAAATAATAACACGGAACATCCGCGAGAACTTGGCAATGCGAAGAAGCAGACGTTCCTCGTGTACGAGTTGCGCAAACGGTACAAAACGCTGCAGGCAGTGAAGGATGTTAGCTTCGGGGTGAGCCAGCGCGAGTGCTTCGGGCTTCTGGGTGTGAATGGAGCCGGAAAAAGTACTACTTTCAGGATGATGACTGGGGGTGAAGTACCCGACAGCGGCATCATGTACATAGGCGACAAAGATATAAACTCGAATAGAAAATACGTAAGTTTGATTTATTAAGACATTAGTGATCCTAGTAAAGCTTTTTATTAATTGTTTTACTTCAATGAAATTTCAAGAAATTGAAGCTACTTATAATTTGCGTGAAATAAGATACGAAATGACAACGATAGTTTTGTCTTAAAAATTCACTTTAAATAACCAGAGAAATCTGCTACAGCTTGAAATTTAAAACTATTTAAGATTTATCTGAACTTTCCTCACTTTAATCATCTTTTGAAGAAACTTAAATTAACTTTTAACTTAAATGAATTGCCTATAAGAATCGTACATTCTTTATTCATTAGTTTTTTGTTTAGTTTAAATGCATAACAGTCTAAAAATTATTTTCAGTTCCTTTCGCAAATGGGTTATTGTCCGCAAAACGACGCGATTATAAGCTCGCTCAATGCTTACGACCACTTGCGACTATTCGCTCGACTTCGAGGTATCCCCGAAGATCAGGTAGAGTACGAAGTGAACGCATGGATTCTAAGGCTAAGTAAGTGCCCAAAAACTCATATCTTGACAATCTAAAAAAAAAAAAAATAAATAAATAAATAATTCGATCACCTACATTTTTTTTTATCGTATTTTAGATTTGACGAGGTGTGCAGCCCAGGCAAGTGGTACCTACAGCGGTGGTAACAAGAGGCGCCTAAACATAGCCATTGCGTTAATTGGCATACCGAATTTGGTCCTCTTAGACGAGCCAACGACGGGTGTCGATCCAGGTGCCAGAAGGTCTCTGTGGAACGTCATCCAGTCGTGTCAGACAACGGGTCAAGCCGTTGTTCTGACTTCTCACAGGTAAGAAAGCGATGCCTTAAATTCTATTTATTACACATAAACCGCACATTTGACATGATCGTTACTTTGACTCTTTGATCGCTTCAGTATGGAGGAATGCGAGGCTCTCTGCAACAGATTGTCGATAATGGTGGGAGGTAGATTTGTTTGCATCGGCCCGTCTCAGGAGCTGAAGCAGCGCTTCGGCGCCGGTTACGATATCCAGATAAAACTCAATCCGGAAAAGGCGAAAGATCAGCTTGAAGACATGAAGAAGGATATGGCCGAGTCTCTCAACTGCAAACTGGTCGATGAAAATTTGGTAAGATTAAAAAGCCACTTTTCTTCGATCTTGAAGTTTGAACAGTCAGCAATTCTCGATTTTTCTTTAGGGATACCTGATGTACCACGTCAAGCCCGATGACACGACTTGGCGAAAGATGTATAATATAATGAATGTAATGAAGGGAAAGTATGACAGTATCGAGGACTTCTCTGTACTGTCGTCGACACTTGAGCAATTGTTCTTATTGTTCGCAAGAGCTGCTAATGACAACACTACGAAAAAATAAAAACACTAACTTTTTGCCCTTGTCTTTCACTTATTTATATTATTTTTATAAGCTGTATTGAGAGATAAAGAGACGATGTAAAATATAAGTGCCTAATAACAAAGTCTACATATTTTTCTGTACAACAATAATTCTACACAAAATTAAGCTATTATTCAAGAAATGCATCTACGCATGAAAATCAATTTATTGTAACAAAAAATAATAAAAGTTTGTAAAAGTAAACGTACTAACGGTAATTCATCATAATTTTTATAAAGTCTAATTATAATGTTTTATAATGATTATACACAACTATTGTAGACCCAAAATCGTAGAAAATAAAAAGTACTGAATAAAGATTCGTTAGTGTACGTAAATGGCTAGAATATTATGCACTAAAGTTTGGGAATTAAAAAGTCTGAAGTAGAGAACTAATGTCATCTATCTCGTCCCAATCGGATTCAAATTCACAGATGTCTGGATTTCATTGTACGGAGGTTCGCAGATTATAACTGCTTTGCATATAAACTTATAGTAAGTGCAATTATGCTGCGTTTAAAATGTTGAACATGAGTTAATAAATACTCGATCATGTGGACGGGACATTGCAACCCCAGGAGGTTTCTTCATGGCACGTCATCCAGTCATGTCAGACGACCACGTAGATCGTCGATCCGACTACTCACAGGTGCAAACAAAGCGATGATTTCAATTGTGTTTATTACACCTAAATTGCATATCTCTCAAGTCGTTATTTCGACTCTTCGATCGCTTTAGTATGGAGGAATGCGAGGCACTCTGTAACAGATTGGCGATAATGGTGGCGGGTAAATTCGTCTGCATCGACCCATCCCAGGAGCTGAAGTAGCGCATCGGCGCTGGTTACAACATCAACATGAAACTCAATCCAGAGAGCATAAAAAACAAGATTGACGAAATTTTGGCAATATTAGATTTACAGTACTTGCTAAATATATAACGCAAGACAGCAAATAAACAGTATATAAAATACAAAAACAGATTTCGGTTTAAATGTTACGTATGTCGGTAACACAATATATAGGCGTACTTATTTTCTAAAGAAAATTACTAACAATAGAAGTCATGAATGATTGTTTACAAATACAATTTACAAGTATTCTTTTATCTCAAAAAAGTTCTTAACTCACTCTTGACGCAATGTTAATTGTTTAGATACTGACAAGTTAAGAATTTAAAAGCGAATTTTTCCATATCAATAAAATATCAAAATTAATATCTTGCTTCTAAATTTATTTGGAAACTTGACATTTGCGCTGAAGCATAATCATTTATTTTTTTATTAATACATAATTATTACTGATTTGATTAAAAATTTACCTTGTTAACCACATGAAGCCCGATACCGTGTCTTAGCAATAGTAGATAACAAACAAGCACGACGGTACCGAGGACTATTTTTTGTTAGTACATATACTGACCTCGCCATCTCGAGTAATTAAGTATGCTCATTGTTCGCAAGAGCCGCCAATATGACAACATCGCGCAAAAATGAAGAGGCAAATCCTTTTCACCCTATAAAAGCCAAGAGGTGTCTCGTTTCCATTATCTTACCTCATTCGTATCAATAAAACAAGCTGTACCTCAAGCGCACCATTACCACTACTCCCATTGTAATTTTTCGCCCATTAACGGGCGAGAGGTAATTATTTCGCGGGGCTAGGCGCCCGCTCTTCGGGAGGCGTCTTTTATTGCTTCTTTTATTGGCGGGGAAGGTAGCGAGGAGCGCGCTCGAGCGCGAGTGACGTCATCGGAGCATCAGGCGCTCCCAAAATGCAGGGGAGGCGAAGCGCGGCGGAGAGCTCCGAGACAAAGGTGAGAAAGCATTCGGAGCATTCGGCCGATATGAATAATTGATAATGGGCTATATGGTTATATGACTATTGGCCAATCGGGGCCCGGGATTTCGATATCGGCAGACGATTGTTGTATCGGCAGCTTCCACAACGTACAACTCCCCCACGGATGCGCGCTGAATCATGCGGGCTCAAATGCTGGTAGTTTTTTTTATCTGAGCTTTATCAAATTTCTTATGAAACGCGATTGCTATATATAGACTTTTTTGTCAAAGTTTTGACTACTTGTAGAGATTACTTTGTTTATGGTAGTTATGGAGATTATACGCAAATGAAAACTTTTATTAAAAGGAAGTGTTGATTTTAATCAAACTGTTCCAATATTGCTTCAACTGCTGCTCCCTGTCGTGCAAAGTTTTCAATATTTTGTATATAAGTATAAGGCTTAATGTACACTCGCCGAATTTAATTCTTGCCGAATGTTTTGAATATCGGCATTTTGATTATTGGTTTTTCGAGTAATATCTAGCAATGTCATTGGTTAATGGTAAGAATTAAATTCAGTCAAGTTTACATACAACCAGAGGTTCGGACCTTGCTTTGCGTTTAAGAACGAGTTGCCTTCCCAGGTGGAAATAAAATTATCTAGAAAAATCTAATAAAATCTAATAACTTCTAATAAAAATTTATAATATGGAGAATTCGGATTTCTAATAAC
>JAXIUT010000048.1:12473356-12486383 GCA_035586675.1 Eurytoma californica
GAGAGAGAGAGAGAGAGAGAGAGAGAGAGAGAGAGAGAGAGAGAGAAAGAGAGAGAGAGAGAGAGAGAGAGAGAGCAAAAGAAAGAGCGGTAAAGAGAGAGAGGAGGGATAGACTGAATGAGAAATTTAGTTTCATTGATAAAATAAAAAGCGAGAGCCGGTGTCGAGGAGTTGCCACGCTTCGCGGCGCGGAACGGCTTTTTCGCGAAAGCTTCCAACTTCCTGGCGCTCCTTTCATTCACTTGCGAGGGCCTATAACTTACGAGGCAGCCTGTCCACGTGTAACTTAATTTGTTTGAAGAAGAGACTAGGAAAAATATGCGTGTCTTTCTTTTTAAACCAGCTATATATGTCGTAATGTTTACTTTACGAGTGCGTGGGCGTGTGTGTTTTCGGTAGTACTGTGATGATGATGTGGCTATATATTTGTAGCATTCGACGGTTTCATCAAAGTGAAACTCAATGTCGGTGCTATATAGAAGCTTTAAATAAATAGGGCTTTTTTTACTTTTTTTTTATTAATGCTTACAAATGTTATTGGTTCGATTTCCGTGCGATATTATTTTAACGGTGCTTATTTACTTATCAAAATTGTTGTCAAATAGTGGGTATGTAAATATATAATTATTTTTAATAAAAGTCTATGCTTATATTATTTTATCAAATTTATTTTAAAAATACGAAATGTGTATTTATTTTAAAGAAAAATTTTAGATTGCATGGCCTATAACTTTGAAATATTTGAATCGCAATTTGTTGCATATTTCTGTAATTCTGTATTTTTATGTTACACCATATTTAATGAAAAAAAGAAATAACCGGGTCTTCCGACTCGCACTTGCCAATCTCAATCAAAATAAGACGGTTACTTGAAAGGCGAACGCTCGAGTTACTTCGGCATTAGCCGCTCGGAAATATTCCCGCGCCACCACGCGCTCGTAAAAACTGCTATACGTACACATCCCCGCGGCTGACGAAGTAGGTATCTCGCGCACTTTGCGAGGTGAGGCCGCGCGAATCAGAAACTCCCACCTCCGGGTGATTTATGCCCCACCGAGGTAGCCCCCGGATCGTCGTGATTTACGCTCAAATTAATTTATCGCGACATCAACGTCGCGGTTCTTGCTTTTACCGAATGTCACTTTATGCACGCTTTAGGCGAGTAGCTCACGCGGAAATGGCTCCGTTGCGTCACCGACACGAGTCGACTCTTGAGAAATTTTCGGCGAATTGTCGCCCCGATCTGCTAGACTCGCGTAATTATAGGATAGCCTAATTTTTCAATTCCGCGTGACCCGGCGAATTATCGCCATTGCGGTAAATGACAGCTCTCGCGGTTGCTACTGTGATTCCGAAACGCCGCGGCAAACGGGATAATCGTTGTTTGCCCGCGTTTTAACCTTTTAACGAGCGACCGTTTACTTCGTTTCGCAAAGATTCGAGGCACGCCGTGCTCTACTCCAGAAATTTGAAACAGGAGGATATTTTTTACGAGCGGGGGAGGGCGTAATTACTGTACCGTGCGAGCGGAAGCTGCGAGATCAATTGTGGCGTAGCGCGACATTAATTTCTCGCCGGCCAGAGTGTAAACAATACTGATGATGACTGTTTGGAGCATTTGGCAAAGATTTTCTTGGCAGAGATTTTCACGGAGACTTTCGCTGGTTTGTGTTGCAGGAATAATGAAGCGAGAGGCCGACGCCACGTCCGGGGGACCGCCCAACGCCACCAAGCGATACCGCCAGGGCGAGGATGAACTTCGTCTACTTATACCAAGCAGGGTACGTATAATATTTCTTACTTGACTATGCATTTCGACCTTTCTTGCTTGTCACGTTTTAAAAATAATGAATAATTTTCATACTTGGAGAAATATTTTCTTGGAATGATTACTCTGGATTGAAGATAATAAAGCCAGTGTAATAAGATTCGATGGAAACGATTTCAAATATTGAGTAGAAACATAAGAAATTGTACTATTAGAAAGAGAAGGTTTATATGCAATAAGTTTCTTTATTTCAGTCTTTATAAAATACTTTTTTTTTACTGGAATTCAGAAAATTTAAAAGTCTAATATTGATCAAACAAAACTGAAATATTTATTTCCAATATTAATATATTTACTCTGCTACATATTACAACAGCTTTTTTCTTGCCCATTTATTAATTTTAATTAATACAAATTTTAGAGAATATTGTTGAATGTCAATCAAAATTACGAAAACTTTTTCGACACACTTTTGTTGAAACAATTCCAATTCCGAAAACAATAGTTATGAAGTAAATAAGAAAAAAAAAGACGGGTTCTAAATTCTATTTATATACGTATGTAAAAAATGTACGCGTATAAATGATGACAAGAATGAAAAGCCGAGTCTATGGACTAGACTATATCGGGGCGCGAGGTCGATGACCAGGTTACCCCGAAATCACATTGCATCAAGCAGGCGCGATAATCTTTCCGCCTCGGGTGCTATGGCTTCTTTCTCTCTCTTTCCCTCGTCCCCTCCCTTTCTGTCGCGGCTCTTTCCCGCAAGAACCCAACAAGTACCTTTCTTCCGGTCATTGTGATCGCGTCCACACACTCGTACCTTTCTCGAATCGGCGAACGATCCGGAAGCTCGAAAACCTCTGTTTTTTTATTCGTCGGCTCGGCTAAAAGTTCCACGAGCCTCGGGTAGTCTATATATTTTTTTTTGCTTCGTCCTTTTTCAATTGAGTTTAATCCTCCAATGAGGTTGCGGCCGGTGCTTTAACGAATAAAGTTTGATCTACTTAAAAGTTTACGCCTAGAGTTGCGTAATGCACTGTGTCCTTGGCCGGAGCCAATGCAGAAGTTCGGTAATCCACGCAACAATTATCTCGCGACCTATTAAGAAGTAGTTATGTAAATTGACTCGGCTCATTAAATTATTCAGGACGGCGCAACCTGTTTTACTTTATTGTGTTTATCTGCAATACGCAAAGGAGGCGTTTAGCAACGCAGACCTACGCGCGCGGACTTCATTGCCCACTCGAGAGCGAGCGTGTGTCCCTGTTTTTCCAACTTGACTCTATAAATACGAATCTGAAACTTGCGCGTAACAGTTCTTTTTCTAACTTTACTTTCGCGCTCGTCAATAATGAAACTGATGCACTTTTAATTAAAATCGAATGCGTCATTAAAATTCTATCGCGCGATACACATTTTTCGAAGAAACTTTCTTTTGCAATCGCAATAAAGATACACCGCGTGCAGGTATTGACTCTTCCATTACGCGTTGAATGACTCACTATTCAGTCACAATTGCAAATAAAGTATTCAGATTACAATCGCCTTCGTAAGAAATGCATTTAAAAGACTGTTATTATCAAACTATTGGCCATTACTTTCTTAATTTTAATCACTTGGCAAATAACGCTTGACAAATGCACAATTATCAATTTAACTGATGAGGAGAATAATATACACTCAACATAAAAATTCAGCCAGTGATGAATTTATGTATACGTATATCTTGTGTAATAGGCGTAACGCAACGAGCTTTATAATACCTTCCATCATTAATCATTCAGTCGCATGATTTGTCAAATTTGTAGACGCCCTAGTAAGTTCAAATTTAAAATGCTACTCGATGCCAACACCTGAATATACGTTAATAATGAGGAAAGAAAAAAAGATATTTCTACTAAATTATTAAACATTTTTTTAGCTAGACCAGATCGATTTTTATGATTAATTAATGAGTTCTTGAGCACGTGTTTCAGAATAATTATTAATTATTCTTGAAATTAATTAGAATATTTCTAGAGTCTATGAAATAATTAAATTTATATAATTAGTTAAAATTATTGTTTAATATTAAAAAAGGTGTGAATGAAAACACTCACTAGACAGAAAGAAAAATTTATGAAGTAAAGCAAATGGCTTGAAAAACGATTGTTATGTTACACTTGGATGAAATTCACCCATTCATTACATAAATCCTCATGACATTCCGTATTTATCGACGGTTTCCGTACAAATTTTAATGAATCGCTTATTGACAGTACTAACTTTCACCTAACTTCATAAGTCAAGGCAAAAAGAAAAGAAAGTCTCGGTAATATCGTGAAATTTCCAAAAAATGCAGCGAAGTCATAAATTGACGGGGCATAAATGGTCGGTGCGCTCGTTCGACGAACGTGTCCGCGTTCGCCAAGTGTCCGGCGCGCTCCGTCTATAGTCAGGCACGCGGCTCGCAGGAGAAATTCGCGCGCCGCGAAAAAGGCTCGCTGACAAATAGCGCGGATGCCACCGAGCCTTTTTTTGTTTCTCCTCCGGGGCAGCTGCTCGTAAACCCGCTCCCACTCCTCGCAGCGTAACAAAAAACAGAAAAATCTCTCCATAATTTTTGACCCTTTGTATCTCGACGAACTGACAAGTGGACTTTCGTTTCAGGTCGCCGGCTCGATAATCGGCAGAGGCGGCCAGAACATCGCCAAGCTGCGCAGTCAGGTAAGAGCATCGAGCTTTCGCGCACCCACCTATCCGTACTCTCTTTTTTTTTTTCTTGCACTGTGTAGTCGCTCCATCGTAAACGAGATAAACCTAAAAAAAAGAAAAGGTATACGAACGATCGGAAAATCGAGTAAAGTAGCGCGAGAGAAGCACGAGAAATAGGAATTTCACTTTCTCACCCCGCCTTTCACGCCGGAGCGTTTTCCCGCTCCGCCCCAGTGTCTGTATCTTGTTTTCTCGCCCGATATCCGTTAAAATCCTCGCCTACCTCAACGAATTGTTAAAAGAGTGCTAATGAAATTCCTCGATGAGCGAGGAGAACGACGGCCGCCAAAGAGCGTGGAAGCGGAAGCGAGAGAAGGAGAGACGCACGGACAAAGGAAACTAAAGGGGAAAACGCAATAATCTTAATGCAGCTTGATTGGCGTCACGTTCGATCGATCTGCTAAATTACACGGACCATTTTTCTGTTCTCACGTTTCTTCCTTCAGTCTTGAAAAAATAAAAATACATATACATTTTTTTCTGCGAATTATTAACGTCGTCGCTCGAAAGTAAAGCAACAGTCGTATAGGTGTTTCCTTAACGCCCGTACCATTAAACGTTCGTAACAATAAACTGCGCAATTGTGTGCGTTTTTCGCTGAGAGATCGCATGAAATTTCGCAATAAAGGTAGAGGCAAGAACGAATCGCGAGCTTGCGCTTGTTCCCTTCTCTCTTTCTTTCGCTCTCGTTTTCGCTTCTTTTTTTTATATTAAAACCCTCACCACTGGTGATTTAACGCAGAACAGTGGGTTGGCTGCTTCCTTTCTCCGCCGGACAGCAATTTCCCCGCATCTTCAGCTTCTCAAATCTCTTAACAGTCCCCCTTTTTTTTCTCTCTTAATGTCTCTATTTCTAAAAAGCGGAAAGCAGTTACGCAACGAAAAATAAAAGAAGTAAAGGGAAAAAAGTAAACCGTACGAAAGGTTGCAGTGTGTAAAAGTGTATTACGCCCTACGTTCACGTCTGAACGATACACGTACATTCCATACCTGTGCGTGCGTCGAAATAAGCGAGTGGCTAAATAACCGAGCGAACACGCGAACACGCGCGTACATACGATAAAACACAAATATCGAAAGTGGCATGCTCGCTTGACTCACATTGTGCTCCCAGCCGTAATTTACTTTCTTCTTTCTTTCTCTCTCTCTCTCTCTCTATTTTTTTATAAATACACATTTAGAGTACACCGACAAAGTGTATTTTTGTGTATATACGCGTCGCGACAGAAGCTGACTGCGTGTGCACACTTGCTTCTACGAGTATACGAGCGTATGGAGAAAAGGGGTGAGAAGTGGGGAGGGTTAAGGGAAAAAAAGTGTACAGCCACTTGCCGCCATTTACCTCCCCCACATTAGAATGTCCTAAGGGCGATGGATTTGTGGAAGGTGGGGAAAGAAAAAAAAAAGTTTTCGCACGCAAAAGCTTATGCTTTGTATTATCCCAACCCGCCCCGCCCCCCTCAAGGCAACATGTTTTTCTCTTCCTTTTTTCACCTTTTTTTCTTTTATGGATATTATATATTGTCAATATCTGGGGATTAGTGAGAAATTACAAAAAATGCTGCGTAACGCTAATCAATCGGATATTCCCCGTGTGTCAACATTTTCTTTACTTCCTTTTCTATCTAAGCGTGTTTAACGTTTACCTTTCACGTAGCATTTTTTATCATTTCTTGCAGCGATGTCTACAAGAGATTCCCCTTTAGTTTGCATAAGTAGATAGAACTATTTATTAGTAGTACTAGTTTACTTATTTCACTTTATTAATTATAATGTGAGGTTATGCTCGATGACAAAGGGCAGTCCTTTACGAATTTATTTTCCGAGAGATAATTGACCTCGCAATGTGACGACGCACTCGTTCAAAAGTGATTTCCTATGAAAATAATTGTCGAAAAGGACTGGCCGCCGATGATCTCGAAGTACAGGCTAAGAGCAAATGTTGGGGGAGAGTGACGTTGCGCCTAGGGAACCTCGCAAGCAAGCGCGTAGCAGGTTTTACTTAGTTTAAAAACAAAAATTTCATATATGTAAAAAAAAACGACGTAAACGAGGTTAACGTCTCGTACGACGTGGTTTTGACGTTGTTCTAACTTGGTTGATGGTTTGTGCCCTGGCCCCGCCCCGACCCCGGTGCCGGTTGCCCCCTCCACCACCACCACCAACCACCATGGCTTTGTCGTTGTGTGCCCCGACCTGATCTGGATGAATACTCTCGACCACCATGAACTACCACCAACCACCACACACCTTCGGCGCGCCTCTTCTTCCGTGCGTGCGCGTGTATATGCGCTGCGCCGAAAATGCGAACACGGGGATGTGAACACCTGAATATTGGACCGCACACGACCGCCCACAACTACCACCGAACCGAATCGACCTGCGTGTGTGCGCCAACTGATCGATCGCAACCATCGCAACCACGCCAATGAAAAATGAATACCAACCGACTGTGTACCGCCACGCTGTGTTGCGTACACCCAACAGTACAAAGCCTCAATCACTGTACCCGATTGTTACGGACCCGAACGGTAATACCAATACACCACTACTTAATGTTTCTAATTCTCTCTTTTTCTCTTCTCTATATTTCTATTATCTCTCTCTTTTATTCTTACTTTATTTTCTCATTTATTTTTTTCTTTGTACTATTTTCTTTTTTTTTTACTTTTTTTATTTAAAAGTCAGTTGCGATTCTATTATGGCGCCGTAATTGCACTTGTACAATGTCTCTAAATTTTGTTTTACTTATTACTTATTATATACGTTTTGCTCTTCGCGATTGAATTCTTTTCCGGTGGAAAGTTATGTACCAAGTCGGTTTTCAAAATTGATTCAATTTCGCAGAGTTACGTCCATCGGAGGGGAATTTCCTACTTCTTTTTATTTTATTTTTTTTTACGTCTATTACGTTTTTCTTTTCTTCTCTTATATTTTTCTTTTTCCATCTTCAACTGTCAATAATATCGATTTATTTGGCCCAGTCACCCACCCAAGAAATTTAGCGTCGCATCTTATGCAATATTTCTCGAGTTTTTTAAATCTCTGTTCTCAACCGAGTTCTCATTCTCGAAAATATCTCATATTTTCTTTTCTATCTTTACTTCGTGTTGTATCGAAAATCGATTTCCACAATTGTCCAAAATAGTATAAAAGAATATCATGACATTTTCTCATATTTATGTTCTAAAGAGCAAATATCACCTTTGTACCTCCTTAGGTAAAAGTGTGACCCAGAATAAATTCAAAATCAGAGCTTGAACTCGATTTATAATATATCGAATCTATCGATAGCTCCCAATAAATATTTGAGAGTATCTCCAAAATAAGCAAAGCGTTGCATACCAATTTCTCATCTTCCGAAGAGTTGCAAATAAATTTTTGTAACTGCCCTTCTGCTAGCGTTCATCGTCATTTTTCATTGCAGATATCTTATATCTCGCTTTATTGTATGTACCCTCACAACTTAAGCGCCACCGATAAGTTCTCAAAATTGACCCAAGGTCCAGTCAAGGTCAGCCATACAAATCACCTTTTTTATTCATTCATATACATGTAATCTTCGATCGTGCCTTTGGGTTTGTCGAACGATGACTCTTCGATTCTGCTGGGGATTGATACTGATGTGCTTGTTTGCATAGTCGGCATCGGGCTTTTTTTTTATATATAAGCTGTGTAAGTGACTTTTTCAAGGTGAACAGTTTTCTGTCTTCGAAACATTTTTTTCTTAATTATAATTTTCAAACCTGTGTTTTGTATGTACCGAAAAAAATCTTCTTTTCTTGTACGAGAAAACGAAACTTTTCATTTTCTTTTATTTACGTTACTTTTGTTGAACAGAAAAGTGAATGATACGAGAGATACTAACCTATTCGCTGTTTTTTAATGACAAGGTCTCTAATCTCTATAAATGATAGCGTAGAATTAAAATCCCTGTATGAAGTATGCCAGCATAATGTGCAGGTGGCTGCTGCTTGTTTATGTGCAATTCGAGGGTGTGGTAACTAATCTGTTTAACAATGAAATGAATGGATAGCTTTGAGCTACTGAAAATTCAGGGAGGCCAATTAAACGACATCAAGATTCGACGTTTATTATTTGTATTTCTGATTATTCGCATTAAAAAGGGTTTGATTGTTATACAAATAATATATTACAAGACAACGATATTTCATCTTGTCTACTACAGACATGTTGCATAAAACTGTCAAAATTAAAGGTAGTAGTGAACATTTTTTTAATTGATATTTAAATCATTTTTTAGATGATCATTTAATTTTGACTAATAAATGTAATTTTAAATAAAAAAGTATTATGATATCTGAAGAATTTTTTCAGAATCCCCATGGCTACGGCATCGAAATATAAAATAAACCCTGTAACAAGAGGTAGTAAATTCCCCTTCAAGATATTAAGATAACTCTCCTGATAAAAGCACTTTAACATTTTGCAAATACGATTAAATTAAAATTTTATTTCCTGCAAGTAAACAGTTAATTAAACTGAAACTTGAACCTACAAAACGCCTAAGTCCTTTTGGTGATACAGTTTGTTTACCGACTTTTTGTACGATTAAATCTTTTATTTATAGTTTTTATGATACACTGAATAAAAAATCGTGCGGGTAAGCAGTTTGTTCGGTTTTTGATCGGTTAATAGTAATTTACTCTGTTATACAAAAGAAAAGTAGTTATTCCCAAAACGTCCTGAATTGTTTTAATGTTTTTCGCGCTTTGGCGATGTTTTATCCAAAATTTGCCCCTGCCCGAACGCGATTGCTTACAAGAACTTGTGTAACTCGCCAGATTTTTTTGATTTTAGGATCCTGACCATCAGCTCCGATATGGACACTATTCTGACAGTCCTGGGTGATATGGTACCTAAATTGGAAGAGGTAAAATAACATTTTAATATTAATTTTTTTTATTTCAAAAATGGACTAATTTCGATAATGCAATTCATAATTTTCTAAATTTACCAAAATCTTGTTACGCAAGAACTTTATTAAAAGATCCTTTCATGTTTCACTTGCAAGGTTATTGATGTTACAAAACTAATTTTCTTGCGGTTGCCTCCCACATGTGCATTCAAAGTGAACCACGCAAGATTACTTTAAAAATAATATAAAAATGAATCGATAAATATTATCGTAAAATAGATTAAAAATCTTATCCGCAGTACTAACATTTTCAATTTCTTCGCAGAATGGATTGAACAATGGGAATGAAGGCGAAATTGACTTGCGCATGCTCGTGCATCAGAGTCAAGCAGGATGCGTCATCGGCAAGGGAGGTCTGAAAATCAAGGAGATGCGAGAGGTAAGAATTTTTTTCATTGTCGTGCGATAGTTAAGAAAATAATCCTTCCCGCGAAACGTAGTTGTAATTTAAAAAAAGAAACGATAAAAACTTACATTTTATAGTGGTTTAATACTTAGTTAATAGCACACATTATTGCATTTACTTTTTTAGTACTAAAACGATTACTGCTGAAGAATGATTTTGCAGAGCCTTAATTATTTGTTTAATCTTTCTGCGTGTATTTAAAACAATGATTAGGTTGACGAATTTATATAAAAGTATTGAGCACGCGTTAATTACTGTAAGAGAATATTTTTATCCACCGAACTGGATAAAACAAAATAGTTAACTTTTAAAAAAAATTAGTGGCTTATATGTACGCTCAAGAGTCGAAGTAGTCGTTGGTAAAGCAGATTTCCGCAAAACTCTTCCGGCAATCGGACACTCGAATCTTTACGACATTCGTGTGCGAGTTAGAAATAAATTCTTCCTTTGTGTTGGCTCTTACTACTTTCCGTTATATTGCTCGGTGCGAGAAAAACTTGGAAACCCCCGTAAATCTCGAACCCTGCGCAACAAGACCGAAACTTTTTTACTTTCTTCCTCATCCATCGGCAGAAAGAAAAAGCAAAACTGTTTACTTTTATTGGGAGAAATGTAAAAAAAAAACGACATCCACGCACACTTTTATCGTAACTTTTCACCGCGAGAAAAACAAACTTCTGCCGGTGTTCTGCTCTTCTTTTGATGCACAATTTTCCAGGAGAGGCGATTAAGCCGATAGAAAAATAGAACGATAATTAACTTTACTGCGACGGGAGAGGACGTAAAATTTTTCTAATGAAAGTGATGCTCTGAAAAATTCATAAATAAAATTAGCTGAGCACTCGGTCGGTAAATGCGTGACAGGGAAGGCCTGCAGGGGTACCTAACGACGCCGGGCGAAGCAAGTCAAAGCGTCGATCAGCCGTAAAATCCATTTAGCGGCAGCCCTCCGGGAAAATCGCCGTTGGCTGCCTTTCTTGTTCTTCCGTCCTCATGAAAATTCACTCCATTTACCTCGGTTACTCCAATATTGAGCGCAATTTTTTTTAATTTCTTTTTTGATCGAATAGTAATGAAGTTCACGTCATCAATATTTACGCGTCAAACCTTTGCTTTCAAACATTTTCTCTTTCTTTTTCTCGTGTAAACTAATTTAACTCGCAATTAGGTACTGGACTCATTGAATAAATTATTACTTTAAGTATAAATTCGTAAATTATTAGTGTATATGAAAAAAATGTTGCATTCAAATTTACTTATAGTTCGTACTAAAGCAAGGATAAACTTATAAAATAAAAAAAATAGTATTGCTTATAGTAAACTTTACTCTATACTTATATGTGGTGAAGTTTAAGTTTAAAATTTCGTTATATTAATGTAAAATTTAATATATAAAAATTTTTAAATTTTCCAGTCATTCTAATTTTTCTGATTTCTCGAATTTATCCTTGCGTTTTAATGTAACGTTTTTTTCCGTGAAAAGAAAACTTTCCTCGAATACGTAAAAAGGTTTTGCAAAATACCTATTTCATAGAAAAATTACGCATTTTCAAAGTGCAAAGCACAAATGGAGCACACGGCCCAGAGGAAGTAATAAAAGCGCGATAAGATTGCGTTACTGCTGTCCCTAAAGGCCTCGGAGTTGCCCGTCTCCTTCCGCGTCTTGTCCGCGTCGCCTTTTTTTTTACGCGTCCGAAAGACACGCGCGCGAAAATTAATTCCACGAAAGTGAGCCGGATAATTGCGCGCACGCGACGCGCCGCGTTATTATTCGACCGACTAGCCGGCGTCCGAGGGGGAGCTCTCCGCCGCAAGTGCGCGCCCCGCGCTGCCCCTCGGGGCCCCCGTCTCCTATCTTCGGGCATCTCGCGTCGATATTACCGGCGGCGCTAATTGACCATACCGTCCCCGATGAAAAATTTTCCCGGAACCGGCTGCTTTTCCCCGCGGCACAAAAGGAGCGGCCGGCCAGCAGCATCCCTCTGGCCCCGAGAATCGAGGAAAATAAAAATTCCTGGCCCAACCCCCGCCAGGTCGCGCAACAGCTGATCCTCCCGAAAGAAAGGAAAGAGGGAAGGCGCGCGTCTTGGGCCAGCGGCGTCGCGTCCCCCGCTGGCGCGCGCAATCGCGCATAAGGGTCGCCGCGTGGTCACGCTCGAGGTGAAAGTGTAATAACACCTTCGGTCGCCGAGGCAAAAAGAAAAAAGAAAAAGGAAAGGGGGACCCCCGGTCGCATTGCACGCACGCGCGGAATTGGCTAGATATCGTTATTATTTTTTTTTTTTTTCGCGGCCGCCGAGGAGGCGGCTTTATGACATGTGCGCTTATAGTTGGCGGCGGGGCTCGCCGCCGCGTCGCGTACACGCATATATAGGAGCGCGCGGCGCGCGCCGGACGAGGAGCCAAAAACAGGTGCTCGATCGCCGGGTATAACGGACGAGGAGGAGCCGAGAGAGCCGAGAGAGCAGCTGCCGCGCCAGGTGTGCGCTTGCGCACACGCACGCCGCACCGTGTGCGTGTACCTTAGCGCTCGGGTCCTTGAGGCTGCGTCTCTGCAGCCTCGAGAAGGAAGTCGTCTTTTCGAACGAATTCTCCACTGTATTATTTTCGTTGTTGATGTATTATTTTCATTATTGCATTTTCGAAATGCTTTGTGCGTGTTTTTTCTCTTTCTATCATCGTTTATTTTATTATTAGGCTGAATTAAAACGCTTTTATTTCGATTTTGTATTAAACACTCAATTTTTATTGTAATTTAACATAGTATATTTTAAATTTAACCACACCGATAAATAATTTGTTTCGATTTATTTATTATCATTGTACAATTCTTAAGATAATTTACTCGACGTTAACATTCTAAACATAGAGTTTGACCACATAGAGATCTGTATGTTTGAGTAATTGAAATTACGTAATTGTGTTTATGATTCAATTGACCATTCAATGCATACTAAAGTTGAAAAATATTCTTTTTTTTTATGTATTTGTCAGGATTCTTTCAGTTTATAAAAAATATTTTTTAAGTAATCATCAATTAATTTACACGTGCAAATGAAAATATTTAACTATAAAGCAACAAAATAACCTAAATTAAAATCCTATTTTTATCAGTGTACTTAAATAAATTATTCGTGATACAATTAAAATATAAAAT
>JAXIUT010000048.1:12486483-12502716 GCA_035586675.1 Eurytoma californica
AAAATAACCTAAATTAAAATCCTATTTTTATCAGTGTACTTAAATAAATTATTCGTGATACAATTAAAATATAAAATTTAATTTAAAACAGGAACCTGAAAAAAAAGAAATTAAATATCCGATAGCTTCAACTGGACGCTAATAAAATCCTTGGACATTGGCTACAGCCTCTACATTCCCGGCTGCTGCGTCTTAAATGTTCTAGCATCTCTCTTTTTTTTCTATCTCTCTCTAGCTGGTTTTGTCTCGGTCTCCAGACGTGTGCTCTGTAAGTCTCGAATGGCTGTTCCAAACGCGCGGGAAAAATCTTTTGTTCGGGAGGGCATATGAAACGAAGTTTGAAGTTGACGTATTTTCCGAAATTCACCAGTGTAACGGTCCTTTTGCTGCGTCTCATTTGTTACTGCGATGCTTTTCGATTAGATTTCCTCGCAAATTATTTTTTTTTATAAAAGGGCCGCGCTCACATTGAATTGAAATCGGCAACCAGTAGAATCATCTAAAAAAAGTGAAATGTGTTGTAGTTTTAGACCAAATAATAATAGAACAACAACATATTACATTTTTAGATGATTCCACTGGTTGCCGATTTCAATTCAATGTGTGCGTGGTCCTTCACTCGATCCTCGCGCATTTCGATCGCTTAATCCCGCGAATACAACCTTCTTTTTAGATTTTAAACTATTTCCCGGTCCCGTTAAATTCCCCGCTGAAAAACGGCGAGAGGAGTCGAACGGTGAGAATATCGCGCGGCTCGCGAAATAAAGAGAAGAGGAAAAAATCCGCTACGCTGCATTTAAACGCCGGATTTCCCGGAATTTAAAGCGGCAGCCGCCGGCTTAAGCTCATTCTCGTTGCATTCCATTATTTCCTCCGAAAAAAAAGGAGAAAAATAAAAAGGAGGACATCTCCGAGGGGGGAGAATCAATGGGACGTGCGCGCGGACTAAAAGGGCGAGAGTCGCATGACTCGTGGCTCTCACGAGCTGCGCGCCAAACGCCAGCCGCGAGCATCCGCTTCGTCCGCTTCGCAACCACCTGGGATTCCCGCGCGTTTTTCTCGCGCCGTCGAGCCCAAGACCGCGTGTCCCTTTATACGCATTTCGAGGCTTGTCCCGCGCCCTACTTGACCTCGTATTCGCTCGCAAACCTCTCACTTATGCCTAGTGCTAAAAATGGAAAAACGCTTCACGCAGCTGTTCGACTTTTCGTACACGTCTTATCCATTTTAATGCACGCAAAATTACACACCCCCGCTCGCCAGGTCTATAATCAATGGCGGTTTTTTCGAATTGTTGAAAATTTCTTTTTTGCACTCCACTGTTTACGCGGTTTGACAAATAAAGGAGAAACCCCCCTCTCCCTTCCCCCTCCTCCGACGAAATTTCTCAGACGTCCTTCGTGCAACGCGCGTTGCAAAGTATCGAACCGTCCGACAACCCCACTTCTCCCCCTGCCCCCACCACCGGGGAGGGAACAGGACCCGGGGGGAAATAGGGAGGCCCTGCGCGGCCCGCTGGGGCTCAGTTCTGTCGGGGCAGTCACTCGAAGTGGTTGCAGGTCTCCTTTGACTTCCCTCTCGAATTCTCCGAACTTCCTCCGGTGACGAAAATGACCTCGCGCACCCGTAGCGAAGGGCGCCCCTGGTCCTCTCGGTGAGTTCAACTTCTTTGTTTTTTCCTCGCGTTGCTACGATCGGTAGTCGTGGTTAAGCTACAATTGTTTAGATTTTGTCTATTACCGGTATAAAAAATTTTAAGCGATCCAGAAATTTCCTTTTATTTATGCAATTTGGATTTTGCAATTTTGTAAAAAGTGATTTTTTATTGCCATTAGCAGACTGCAGATTAAAGTAAAGGAAACTTGATTAAGAAAATGAAGCGATAAAAAATTTAATTGGTACATGAATTTTTTTTTAATTTAATGTACTTCGGTTTTTTTTAATTACTTTGCAAAGTGCGACGGCTGATTTTTATTAATAGACTGCGCTGCAAAATTGCCATTAAAGTGAGGGAAAGATATTTGAATAAGGAAATGAAGCTGTGTTTCTAGACGGATAAAAAATGTACCTCGTTCTAGCGCGCTGCCTCGCAAAAGTTTAAGCACCTTTTCTTTTAACCGGAAAGCCGAGACTCGACATCCTCCTCGAGTCCAGGTAGTTCTCACCCTTTAAACGCAGTCCGTGAGAAGCGGAGCCTGTTTTAAAAGTTTGCTCGAACTCGCGAGCTTAAATTTTCGGATTTCTTTAAATTTCCTGCAAGAAATCTGTCACGCTAACTTGAAGTTCCTTCGGTCTCGTAAGTTTTCCGTCGAGCTGTCTCCAAAAGCTTCTCTTGTCTCACATAAATAATAAATTGAAATTTTAATTTTGAACTGGAATCATTTTAAAAATTTTACTGAATTTTCACGCGCAGAATATTTTATTTCGTAGAAACTTTAGGGTTATCAATAATGATTTTTATGTATACTGACGTACGAAACTTCACTATTACTTTTATAAAAATTTTCTCATTTATTCCTTTCCTTTTACGAATAAATTATTGAATTTAGATTTATCGCGAATAAATAGAAGGTTGAAATATTGTAAATCTCTTAAAATTAAATATTCAGTAACAGGAGACTTACTCCTCGTTTATTAACGGAGAAGAGTTCTGTTGAAGACATTTAATCTTCATTATCATGTAAACCGTGTTTGCAGCTTAATGTCGTATTGAAATATAAAAAAATTCTATTTTGACAGTCTTCTATTTAACGATAAGCTCTTTTTTTCTCCCACTTCGTTATCATTAATCACAATAAAATACAGAACTCAAAATTTCCGCTAAACATGCACAGTCCGAGAAAGAAAAAGCAAGCAATTAGGTTAAAAGTCCACAGTATTACCCGCTAAACTAGATTTCCTAATGTCGCCCGGTAGCGTACGTACCCTCGTAAAAAAAAGGCGGCCACGTTCGTCGAAAATTTCCTTCAATCGTCATCGGATATAATGACGTATCGATTTTACCATTAGCCCGGCCTTAAAGCTTTTCACAGCCCCTGCAGTTCCCACGCGGGAAAAGCGACAACGGCTGCCTCTCGTTTCTCTCTTATTTATTTTTTTTTCACGTAATTAACGGTTCGGCGACTTCCGCTCCGTCTTTGAGCGCTCGCGACACACACGTGGCTGCGGGAGACCGCATATCCTTCCTGTGCCATCTGTTTCTCCGACGTATTTCCGCTGCGGCCCCAACGCGCCAACCTCCAATTTGACAGGCTGTTGTCGATGCCGCCTCAGCCTCGTATGGATCTTGAATTTAATTTTATTTGAATAAGGCCTTAAGTACCTACGTGTGTACCTTACGTATTTCAGAATATTTAGGCGGATAACAGTAAAGCTTTATTTTTTTTTTGTATTAATGTAGTAAAGTACCGGATTTAGTTCTGGGTCATGAATTTAAATTAATCTTACTGAGGTTAAACGATTTCTGAGTTGTAAAGCAAAAGCAAAACTTTAGTTCCATTTCATGAGCTTTTGTTTACTCATGAGTTTCGGAGCACTGTATTAACATTGATATTACACGCACACATATGCAAAACATTTTAAACGATGAATGCATATACGATGTTATTTAACGAAAATTCCACTTCTCCCAAAGTTAATTTAAATATAAATTATCCTCCTAACAGACCTATCACATCAATAACTAATACATTGAATAAAATGATTTTCTTTCCTGCACTAAGATATTAACTTGACCGAAATAAATATTTAATCGACGAAATATATTTACGTAAAGAAGCAGAAAGCAAAAAGTAAATCGATTAATGTCAATATAACTGCAGTACTTTTAATTTACATCTCATTAAGGCCCTTGCAAACACAACAAGCTTCTCCGAGATTTACAACAAAGCTAACACTCAATGAATGAGACATCGCATCCCTCCGCAAAGCCCGTGCGCTTGTTAAAAATGAAAACGAAGCGCGAGAGAATTATCCTTTTTTTTTTTTTAAACCCGCGCATTCGAGACTGGAATGAGCACGGCTCACAAGAGAAACGATTTAACGTCAATGTACTTTGTATTTTTTTTCCTTTTTTTGGTTTCCTTCTTTCTCGCGCTCTATCCATTTGGGTTTGTCACTCATTAAACTCTTACGCTCCAGTTGGACCGATGCGCATAAGCTGTAATACCTCGCTGCTGTTTTTTTGAAAAGGACCTTTTTTCAAATTTTACGGTTTCGTACATTCAATTTGCATAAAAAATAAATAAAAATAAGAGGTACGCTAACTTAATGTAAAAATTCGCGAGTGAAATACAAAATTGCCTGTTTACCTTGTTACGCATTTTTTAAGCGTACATTGACTCGCCGCAAGGTTGCAAAATAAAAATTCAAGGAAATTCGCAATTTATTCTTTATTCGAATAGGTTGGAATGTTTTTTTTCTGCAGTGATTTTATTTATTTAACACTTTAAATTGTTATATAAAACATGCTTAACGTGTATTTTTGTTATCACCGAATAATGTACATCGAAAATATGATTTGTAAAGATTATTAATTATTGCACCCACTCCTTGTGTATTATAATTACAATTTCTATTTTCTAAAAATAAAAAAAAAACAAGACAATAATTAAAAGTCCTGTGCTTTAAACACTATATACACGGTCATGCCATTGCATATTACAAAACGGGCGAGGGTCTTGCAAAAACAAAGTGTAAGGAATCATCGATAGATCAGCAAGATAGTGAATAAATTTCGAGGTTACACTGCCCTCAACAGGCAAAAAACGCAATACAGGAAATCATCACATAGATCGCGAAAAATTTCTTGTAAATATATGACAATGCTCACAGTAGCTGCAGTCATCTACAGTAAAAATTTTTATATAAAAAGCTTCGAAATCTTGACAGGAAAAGCTTCGTAAAAGTTACGAAGTACTTCCTGTACAAATTACGGAGCCATTCGTAACTAAAATTCCCACGATTTTGTTCTCTCCCGTGATCATTACAACAAGCTTCTAGTCACACATTTCCCAAAAAAATTTCCTCTCATCGCCGTTCTCGCTCTAAAACGCAAAGTACAGTACGGCGACCACGGCGAGCACGATGGCGCCGGCGAACAGGGCGAACGGGGTGCCGGGCCCGCTGACGTACTTCTCCTGCTCGGGCGTGCTGCTGTTGTAGCCGGCCCGCCAGCCGTCCTTCTTGGGCAGGTTCCGCCTCTCGGCCTCGGCGATGTCGCCCACGTGGAACTTGGCCATCAGCTGGATCGCGTCGGTCGAGTGGCCGACGTCGTTGAAGTCCTCGGTGGCGTCCTTGCCGGCGTGGTCCAGCAGGATCTCCTCGCCGCCCGGGTGCTCGTTCAGGAAGACCGACACGTCGTACACCTTGTCGTTCACGACTATCAGCGTGCGCTCGCCCGCGCTCGCCTTCTTCAGCTCCTCGAACGTGTACACTTTCTTGTCGCTCATCTTCACGGGATTCGGTTCGCCTGAAAAAAATCGTCCCGTCGTTAAATTGCCTATTAATGCGCGCGAGTTTTACGAGGCCGAAAGCACAAGATCATGAGATTGAAACGAGCTGCACCTTGGGAGCGGAGATAAGTAGATTATTTTCGGAGTATTTATCGGCGCGATGTGTTTGGTGGGACTCATGCAGAAGGTCTTGCGTATTGCGCAATTTACTGATTAGCGATATTGACTAGTTTATGGATTAGTGATAAAGAATTTGAGCAGGAAAACGGGTTTCTGTACGGCCAATTGAAATTTTAGCAAAAACGCGTGTTTTACTTCTGGCTATTGAAATCTTCGCTTTGACGCATTTTTTTACGTCTGTCATCATCCTTAATTATAATTCATGATTTTTATAATAAGCTAGAATCCGAAGCTAAAATAAAAAATGCAAGCTAATGACATGAGGTGGATATTTGACAAACTTGCCTATTTTGTTTTTTCTTTAAAAAATTGTCTACTGCGATCCACGCCTCAAGGCCGAACGTTCTAGCACTCTTACGAACTACCAATCTAGTGTTGATCAATCTATCAACATCTGACGAAGAATTTAACGAATCATGCCTCTCTTCTACTCGCGTTACTGCTTCATTATTCAGGCGATTTACGACGTATCGGCTAATTAGTCTGCTAGTAACAATAATTACGGACTAGACCGTGAACATAAAATTCCGCTCGAGGGAACGACGTAAATCCACCGCGAGAGAGTAACCGCACCCGTTTTTTATTTAACTTCGTTTAATTCAATTCATCGGCTGCAAAGCTTACCTGTCGCAATTTAGAAACTAGTCCGCGGCTAAAAACAAACTGCCGATAGCGAGGAACAGCACCACAACAATTAGAAAAATGACGGAGTGGACGACGCAGTGCCGCGGGTCTCTGCGCTCACTGGCGAGCAGATCCAGTACTACCTTGGTTCTCGCGTTGCCGACCGCTCGAACCTCGCCTCGGTCGTCCCTCCCCACTCTTTCCGCCTTTGTACCCGCGGATGTGTCGCCTCGGTGTGAATGCGCACTCCGCCGTTGTCGACGCTGATAATCTCGATCTGGAGCAGCGCCGGCTCCGCCGCAAAATTTCATCTTCGTCATGACCATTTTTTCACGGACCTTTCACCGTTCGTCGTTTTCCGCCTAAACGCGGCGTTTATGTAATCATTACGTAAAATCATCGATGCAAACATGGATGAGCTATAGGACGGAGGTCTTGATTGAATGGTTTTTCTAATAATGCTTAGTGGATATGTTTTTTTACCTTTTGACTTTATTAAATAAAAGATTAAAAAAGTCACTATGCATGATGAAAAAGCGTAAACGTGTGTGAGTCAGTTATATTTCTATCGAGTAATCAAAGTCACTACTATCGTGATTCGACAATTTTATGTTGGCAAACGCACTTATTATCTAAGTAATCTGAGATTTTCACGTCATTTTTTACTTTTCATAAAAAAATATTCTAATGTAATCTTTAACGATTTTTACATTTATTTCTATTTTGAATTTCAAATCGACCAAGATAACGAGCACACCGATTGCTAAAGAAACTATCATTTTATCTCACTAATATTTTTAAAGCGCAATTATCTTGAGCGCTGAAAGCGTAGCTCATAAATGCAGTGACTACGTGTAAGTCGAATCGGCGAGTCGACGACATCGGTGCTCTTCCAACTCGTCGAGTCACGATGACGCGATGGCGCTTCGCGATTGCGCCTCTCTTCACTCGAGGTCTTCCTCCAAGCGCTTGAGAGAGACGTTAGGCCGAGGCTCGGTTGGATACGCCTGTTTTTGAACTTTCGGTGCCCGTTATCAACTGAACAAACTGTACGCAGCTTTTTAAATCGACATAATCATAACTTAAACGATCTTTAAAGTAACACTGGAGAACAATGATTTTTTAATTTCTTTTTTTATCTTTTTATAACTTACAGCGTTAATAAACAAAACATAACGTGGGGTCGGAGAAACAAATAATATTAGTTGCTCCTATATTCCTTTAAAAATTAGTAAGCAAAAATACGCGTTGGAGACAAATTCAAGAATGAAGACAACGATTAAATGTACTTGTGAAATTTAACTAGGTAATTTATTAATTACTGTAGTGTATTTATGCAGTAGTAAACAAAACAATCCGTAAGAAAAGTCGTAAGATATAGTTTCGTACGTAAGGTATAGAAATGTACAAAAACGAGGTAGATATTACACAGGCTTCTCGAATTTTTCGATTACCGTCGAGGGTCAGTAGAACATGTAATAGAACATGTAATGGAACAGAACGGCGTAGACGATCACAGCGAGTCCGATGAAGACGGTCTTGTAGAGCGAGCTCTCTTGTTCCGGATCCTCGTAGGTCCAGTTGTCGTCGTCGATCGTCGGCTCCTTTCCGTTGGCGCCCGGCGCTTGGTTTCCCTTTTTCACGGCCGGTGGGACTACCGACGGTAAACTACCCTCCAGCTCGCCAATCACGTACGTGTCCTTGAGCTGAATCGCTTCCTGCGCGAGCATTTAAATGATTCAATTAAAAAACAAGAAAAACCAAAATTTAAAATGTTAAAAATGTAGTTACATGCAAAATTTAATTCAATGAAAATATAAAAAAAACTTTAAATTTAAATAAAGCAAACAAAAAAGAAATTTAAATAAATTTAATAAATTTTATTTAAATTTAATTTAATATTTATTTAAATTTTTTAAATAAAGCAAAATTTCAATGTAGTGTGAATGGAAATTACCTCGGAGTGGCCGATTTCGTCGAAGCACGCTGTGGCGTCTTGGCCGGCCAGGGCGGTCAGTACGTCCTCGCCGCCGGGGTGCTCGGTCAAAAATTTCGTCACGTTGTATACTTTCCCGTGCAAGGCGATCCACAGATCATCGGGCTTGTTGTGCTTCGCCACTTCCTCCGCCGTGTATTTCGTCGACATCGTGCGTTTTCTGCGCCAAAGAAAAAAAAAGATCGCGTGATTCATTTAAATTTCGCCACTTCATTTTCGAACGCTCGCGGAATCATCGCGTCTCACCTCATCGCGTCTCACCTCGCTTCCTCGACTCGTTGTCGAAAATAATGTTTTCAAACGAGCCGCGAATATTACGGGATGCAAAATAATCAGCGGTCGAAGCAAAAAAAAGCACAAAGTCACTCCGCGTGAGACAATAACCGGCGGGTTCTAATGGAACTGGAAGTAAAACACGCGCACTTCGTTCGACTACGCTGAATGAGCCGAGGGGGAGACTGGAGTGCACCGGGGAGCAGCCGGCGAATACTCGGATCAAACTGCTCTCGTGGAAAGCGGCTGATTTTAAACTTCGGTGAAAGTTTAATTTTCCTCGGCTCGCGAACGGAGCACTTAGATGGCTTTCTAAGAGCGCTCACCACACCGGGAGACGGGGATCGCCGCGACAACAATAATATCGCTCTGTTTACCCGCGCCTCGGGGCGAAATTAGCCTCGCTCGCGTCGCGTCGAATTTCAGCGCGGGGATCGTGTATAGATACGAAGGCGTGCGACTTTGACTTACGTGCTTTTGAGTCCTGCGGGGGATCGACCGAGGAGTGCGCCGAAGAAGCTCCGACAGTGGAATGAGCCGGAATCGAGCTAAAAAAATCGTCGAAGCCCCGTAGGCCTTTTCATGAAAATTCATAGAGCTGCGCAAGGTTCATTTGCACAGAATGCTTTTTATTTCGTTTCTTCGGAAACTCGAGCGACGCTAGTCGCGGCTAGTCGAATTTCATTTTATTTACGTAATTCGATTGAAATTGTCATGTTCATCGATTTTTTTTGTATTTCTCACCAATTGTACAAATAATACAAATATTTTCATGAAATAGCGTTTGTACTTGATTGTTTGCTTTTTTTCGTTTTCATAAAAAATGAAAAGGGGACGAATGTTGTCGTATATCGCGAGAGCAGGAAATTCATCGAACGTAGCGCAGCGGCGCGGAAAGTTTAAGGCCGTTCCGTTAAATGGCGCGATTTCCGTGTGTCGCCGATCCAATTAAATTGCTTTTCGCGACAGGCTAATTCTGCAATAGCTTCGAACTTCAGTTAGTCGTGTATCCGACCGAACATTAGAAATATCTCTGTTATAATCGACATGCCTCCGCTTTTTAAAACTCATTTAGCTATTATGCCACTATAATATTTAATCGATGTCTCATGTCTTAAAATATAAACTAATCGACTATGCATCTCTCGTGTTACAGAAAACTGGGGCGAGGATTAAGATCTACTCTAACTGCTGCCCACATAGCACGGATCGTCTCATTAGCGTCTGCGGCAAGTCCGAGACGGTGTTGGAGTGTATCCGTGAGCTCGTCACCACCATCAAGAGCGTGAGTATTGTTTTCACTTTTAAATTCTCGGCAACTATTTTTAGATATTGTTAGCTTTTTTAATGACAAAAAAAAATAAAAAAAAAATAAAAAATAAAGTTTATCGGTTGTGTATCTCACGTATGCAATAGATCTTTGTAAACAAGAAACATAAGTCGCCGTCAACTGTATTAATACTAAAAAAAGAAATTTATTTTCACACCTGTTATTTTTTTTCTTTTGATAAATAGAATTTAAGCTATTCTCAAAAACATCAGAAAACTTTAAACAAATAAAAAAAAAAAAAAAAAAAATATTCGAATCAAATGATATTATCATTTGATCGACCACTGGGTTGTTTAGTTTTCATTTACTAAAACAGTTTTTTTATATAATTTTCAGTCACCGTTGAAGGGCGTGAACAACCCTTACGATCCAAGGAACTGCGATGAATTCTACGCCGAGGAGTACGGCGGTTACGGCGAGAATGGTCAGCCTGCCGGCGGAGGTGGTGGCAAGCCCGGAGGAGGCGGCGGATTCGGCGGCGGCCGTGGCGGCAACTCCGGTGGTATGCAGCGCGGACGCGATAATCGCGGAGGCGGTACTTGTCTATTTAATCTGCAGAAGCGAGAACAAAAAAAAAGAAAAAAAAAATTTTATAAAAAAAATTGCTAGCATTTTTAATTTTGCTATTTTCCTTCAAACACTGTATTTGCCTCGTAGCTAAGCGAAAAAATCGGACAGCAATTTTAAGACGAAGTTTTTTCAAAATTTCAGGACCCGACATGAATCGTGGCGGCTTCCCACCAGGCGGTCCAATGGGTGGCGGCGGACGTGGAGGCGGCGGTGGCGGCCGCGGCGGCGGAATGGCCGGCGGTCCGGACCGTGGCTTCGGCGGCGGTAACATGCGCGGCGGCCCAGGCGGACCCGGCGGCGGCAACTTCGGCGGAGACCGCGGAGGAAGCGGCATGGGAGGCGGCGGTGGCGGCGGCTTTAATGGCAACCGCGGCGGCCCACCCTTCGCCGGCGGTGGCGGCGGAGGCGGTGGCGGAGGCGGTGGCGGTGGCGTCGGCGGAGGCGGCGGCGGCGGCAATGGCGGTGGTGGAAACTACAACGGTCAGTCGCGCGCCCTTTTAATCCTTTGAGCACGAGCGATACTTTCTTTAGAGCCGTTTAGAAATCGTACAAACGACGCTAATGCTAATCGTTCGTATCTGGTCGACTTGCAGGCAATGGATGGGGAGGTGGCGGCAACATGCAGGGTGCCGGAAACCCAGCGAACGGCCTTGGAGGTGGCGGCGGAAACCCAGCTATGGGTAACCCACCCATGGGCGGTGGCAACAATGGAGGTAATCAGGGAGGCGCTGGCGGAAACATCACGAGTACCCAAGTCACTATTCCAAAAGACGTAAGTATCAAATTTTTCGAGAGAATGGTTTTTTTTTAAATTCATATGATTAAATACAGCTCAAAATCTAACGGTTTCTTTCTTTTTATTTTCTTTAGCTCGCTGGAGCTATAATTGGCAAAGGAGGCGCGCGTATCCGGAAAATCAGAGCTGACAGTGGCGCGGGAATAACTATAGATCTGCCATTGCCAGGTAGCAACGATCGCATCATCACCATCACTGGCATGCAGAATCAGATACTGATGGCTCAGTTTCTTTTGCAACAAAGGTAAATGCGAGCAAAATTATCGCATCAGTGATGCTTTGCCTCTTTTATTCATATATTTCTTTTCTCTTGTGACGTCGTTATTGTTACTATTATTATTCTTTGAAAAGAGATGACTATTTCTGGCCATTCTTTGTAATGTGGATCATAGAGAAACTGCGTTTTTCTTCATGTAAGAGGTCGTTTTAGGGACGTACAATATGCATCTTAAATGTATTCTTTACATGGTTCGTAGAAATATCAGATAAAATTATCATCTCTATGTATCTCATTTTTTAATAATTTAATACAATGAAGAATAATATTATTTTCTTTTTAAACTGAAGTGTACTGTTGTCGACTATGAGATATTATTTTTCATTAATCGATTAATCTTGCTGCACAATACCTGAATTATATAAATCCATAATATAAAGGTTTTCTAACTAATTTTTGTACAGCAGGATTAATAATTTCTTAAAATTTACGTCAAATTTAGGATAGCAGATATTGCTAGTTTCGAAACTTGAACAATCGTTGCATCCTTGCATGAATTAAAAAAATTTATGAGATAGATACTAAGATTATAAAATTAAATAATGAATTGTGTATATTAACACTATCCGCTTCAAATGGCATATGTATTCATAGCATTATATCATGTACTATCATAAATATTGTATGTAATACTAACTGAAATATATCAAATGAAAGTCAAAGAAGTAATGCAACTAAGTACTAAAAATTATTTATGCAAATAAAAAAAAAAATCTTTGAATTTCATCATTCATCAAATTCATACATGTACTAACATTTTACTGAAACCGAAACTAACTGCCTACATAAAAATGCTTTGAGCGAAGAGAAAAAAAGAGTACAAGAGGAGGGAGACAGTAACCAAAACCAGAAAAAAGCCTGAGTGTCGTTGTATGGAAGACTAGTGATTTTGTTGTTCTACTAGACGTAACAAGGAATCACTAATCATCCTACAAAGACACTCGTTGTCATCGCGCGCACGCCTACTACCAATCCTGCTTGCCTTGGACAAACTAACTAATATGCCTGTATTCAGAAAATTGCACCAACGATAATCGCCATCACTAATAACGCCTTTGACTAATAATTGTTTGCGATTATTCAAACTGAAAAAATGTACATTTGTTAGTAGTTATACTTTTAAATACATGTAAACAACTACTGTGTGCGAAAAAAATGTTCAAATGCGATTACTTAATAGTAATTTGTATTCGTTTACAACGCTAGCCTTGTAAAATTGTAAGTTTAATGTAAAGAATTACGCAGTTTTTTCCAATAATTTAGATTGAGGTTATATTTACGTGCACAAGAGTTAAGAAAATGTCATTTTTAGTAATGTATATTTATGATATTTAAATTGATGAATCTATTTTTCTTTTTTCAGTGTACACGAAAATGCAGAAAGTGCTTACTAAATATCTTCGAAGCGAATAATGAGGGGAGCCAAAGATGCGTTTGTAATTGTTTTTAAGAAAACTATACCTTGAAATGTAACAAGCTTTAAAACTAAAGAAGAAAATGAGCAACAACAAAAAAAGTAAATAAAGGAAAAGGAATTTTCAGTGAGCAGCAAATCCGGCATTATGGCGCATGCGTGGTGTGGGCTGCACGGTATAAATCGTTCTTAAAAGAAGACAAATTGTGCGAAAAAAGGGAACATATTTTTTCAATGAATGAAAATTGTACGCGTTATCACTCATAGCTTAAGTACATTGAAATAATCGTGGATTATTCATTCTTTTGATTTTAACAAAACTCTTTTTGTTATACTTTATTACGCGAGTGGTTTCAAAATACTATGTATGCGTGTTGCGCTTCGCGTGCCAAATCGCCTGAATAAGTAATAATAATTGCTTTTTTAACTTAGTATGTGTTATTAGTATTAATCTTACTAACGATTAATATGTTTGTGCATTAGATATCAAACTTTTTTGTAAGGATTAAATGAGGCTATTTGGTATTGTTTATCGAAAACAAATTTTGTAATTTTTAGTTTGTTTAATCATTTCTCGATAAATTTTCCCTTGTACATTTTGCCTTTGAAAACATGTGAACGCTGTAAATAGCACGAGTTTCGAAAAGAGACAGGTTTTTACATATGGATATTGAAACCACTCGATATTTTATGTACTGTGCAACATTTCTTGATTATTTCTGCTTCTGAGGAAAAGAAGGGCACGCGCACAACCATGGCGCATGATGACACAAGTTCGCTGTCGATTTGTATCTTTAATACTAAAGCTGTTTCGAATGAAAGTACAGAAAGACACCACTTAGACTTATTTGTTTCGCTCAGAAGCGACATACAAAAAAAGAAAATTAAAAGTTAAGTTACAAGAAGAAAATCGGATAGAGCGAAAGAGGGTGTTGCAAAGAATCTTTGTAAATAAGCAATAAAGCGACCCTTCCTTTCAAAAACTTTTATTACCATCATTACTTTGACTGCTGACTGCACGTTCATGCAGATTTGTTTATTATTACGGTTTACATAAGAATTAATAAATAATTAGCAGAGCATAACCCATCCCTGATCTTTAAGATTGGGATTCGCCGGAATCACCTGTTTTACTTGGGACTTTTTTTCAAACGTTTAATATTTTTTTCTCTTTTTAAGGGCAAATAAAGGCCATTTTAATTTCAAAGCAACATGAAAGCGTGATAAAACAGGAACTGTCAGTGGAACAGGAATTCACGGAATCCCCTAATCTAATATACCAGAAATACACTTTCTATTTGTAGAAATATATTAGAATCGTTAGTATAGTAAGTTGCGCTGATGAGAAGAAAGGATAATAAAGAAAAACAACAAAAATTCACTCTTAACAATTTTACGAAAAATAAGGAAAACAGATTAAGAATGAAAATAGCACGCGAAGAAATTACTCAAGCGCGCGTTAAAGATTAGCAATGAAAAAAAGAAACCGATTGAATAAAAAGGCAAAAAGAGATTTATTAAAAGTATATGATTCAGTGTGTTTTAATTTTAGTACACGACGTTTTAACGTGGCATTTAAATATTCATTATTCTTTTCTTCATTTAGTTTCCTCGTGACAGTAGCAGAAAGAGGAATGTTGTTTCTTCGAGCCAGCGAGTGTACCCCCATTTTTTATATACGTATAATAATTATAAACCAACATGATTAAAACCGCGACTGCAATAAATAAGTTCAAAACAATGAGATCCCTGTCCTATTCCTTTCCCAATGTATGATTATATTATATTACATTGTGCGCCTCCCTCCCCGACACTTTGAAAAAAAGTCCAATTTTGAATGATTTATTAAGCGAGCTCAGGGCGAATTCAAGGGCATTTTTTCATAAAATAGATAAGCGATAATGTAATTTTAGTTCGAACTTATGTTATTTTACTTTTTTTAAGCATACGTTATAATTTTTATGAAAAAAAAAATAAAAGAGAAAATGAAAGTAAAATTCGTGATCAGTATCTCGCATCCACTTGAGTAGATTTAAAAAAAAAGATAAATTGCCCGCGTTCAGCAATTATTTTTATACTATATTCCTTTGATTGGCTATCAGACGGGTAATTGTCAACAAAATCTGCGATCGCAAAAATATAACTAAAGGGCATACAATAAAATAACGTACGAATGAAAAAGAAAAGATATGAAAAGGTGAAAATTTAACGTTTGATCTGTAGTGCGTGGTTGTGCAAGAAATGATTTTGAAGTAGAAAGATTTTGCGGCAAATGTACGATCAGCGGTGAGGGAGGGAGGATCTTTTCTTTTAGGATGATGGCTATTAAAAAACGGACACTGTCTTGTAACACGATTGTGTATTATAAGATATACTGTTTACAATTGATTTGTATTGATTAATTTTTATTTGACAAATAAACTTAGTACAAACGACTCTCAAAACTTGTACAATTTATTCATATACCTTCCTCGATAATTGTTTTTAAAAATAAAATAATAGTTTCAAATAAACTTAGTTTTTTAATATTAATAAATAAAGACTGTAATTTAAATATCATCAGTTTCCATCCACCCTTGTTTTTTTTTCTTCCTAGAGTTAATGGCACCAGTTTATTATTTATTTAATAAACAATCCTTTATAAAAAATGTCAATCATTTTGCTAAATATTTTTTATATTTTATACTTGTTAAAAATTATATAGTTACAACAACATTTAGTCAAAATTTTTCATAGCGATATTTGAAGGTGAGAAGGACATCTAAGGAGAAACCAGCTTACCGTTAGGTATATTCCCTATTTTTTTACTTAATAGGAAAATTACCACACAAGCTCCTTGAAAATAATAATGTTTTATTTTACATATTTTTTCTATTATATAATCCTTTTTTAATTTCCATTGGCAGCTGCAGGTTTATTCCTTTTATATTAAAATGCTATATAAATTATTTTCTCATAGATATATATGCAAACCTTAAAACTTTAATTGCGTTATACTGTTTAATAGTTTGATATAACAATTTAAATATTTCGTTTTTGAGTTTTGGATTCATTTCAGTCACTACTAAATCAATCAGTAACAGATATTGAGAATTTTATTTATTTATTTAACCAGTTATACAATTACCATATTTGTGCATATATGAATATAGACCAAAGTAGCAACTCCTATAGAGGTATAGAATACCTGCACATAGGCCTGGTGTAGGAACTTAAAACTAACTTAAAACTAGATATAACACGAGTATAAAATTTGTATAAAATTTCCTGTGTATTAATGTAACAATATATAATGATTTCTTAAGTATGTGTTATCACAA
>JAXIUT010000048.1:12502816-12552615 GCA_035586675.1 Eurytoma californica
TCTCTAATTAAAGTTAAAGTTAGAGTGCATTCGGTTATTACGTAGAAATAATAGATCAAATTTCTTTATTCGGTGTACAATCGATTTGTTCTTAAAGTTTTCAAGTACACCAAATATAAGACCGATAATGATTTTGAATTAGAAGTTTATATATTTCCTATTTAAAACGATTGTGATCATGTTATCGTGTAGGTATAGAAGTGGTAGCGTATTTTATTATTACTATTTTTATTATTTTATTATTGACTTTCGAAATCAGAGAGATTTTAGTTTAAAATGTAATGATTATCGTTAATCTCGGTTATCGAATGGCCTCATTCTTAACTGAAACTTCCTTAATTCCAATGCAAAATCAAATGTCAAAGTTAGGCAAAGTAAATAGTAAATCACTTAGCAAAACGTTAAAATTGAATTACCCAGACGCGTTTATAAAGGGTTGGATGCAAAAAAAGGATTAACTCAAATTTTGCAATAGTATCATAACGTTACGTATTCAAAAATAAACTTTGAAAATTCTTAATCTGCGGCAACATAGTTTATCGCACCTTTGGAGTCCTATAGTCTTATTAGGAGTCCTATCGACTTCATTCAAACTACTACTTGAGTTAACACATCCAAATTTTGTAAATCATTTTTTTCACCAGTACACATCGTACTTTCCGCATCGAAACGACATTAAGCAAAAATAAGTCACACCAAGATGAAACATCAATGAAAGCCGGCATGCAATCGAAATGTACCCAACTTACTCGTGAAATAACTTGCTAAAAAATCCGCAGAAAGCAGTCGGCAGTGTATATCGGTTACTCGAGTTCGAACGACCTCGGAATCTCGCTGCTGCACCGAGCGATGCGATCAGTGCGCGCGGACGTGTCGAACAGACTGTTCGTGCGGCCGGCCGCTTCGCGACTTTATACTCGCGTTAAGCGATAACGGGCCGGCGGCACGCGCGCAGCTCTTGATTTCTTCGTGGCGTGGCGCGCGATGCGACGTCGCTATCGAGGGACACATAAGTGCACCCCTTTTTTTTCCCTCTTCCTCCCCGATATTGGCGGAGACGCCGCGTTCTTGGAAAGTCGCGCGCGCATGTCACCCCGCTCCGTCTGCACGCGAGGCTGCGCGAGCCACTCTTCGGTACAGATAGGAGCTTCGGTGTGATTCGAACGTTCGCTCGCGTTTCTTTCGATTTTTCCGTCTTTATCTTTGAGACGGATTTTTTTTTTCTATCGTGAGTCGTTGCGACGAAATTTCCGAATTTCCGATGGAACTAGTAATTTGCCCTGTTGAAAACAGTGTTTATGCCTTACTGTGAGGTCTAACAAAAAATTATCTTAAATTTTTTTAAATTTATATAATACATGTATTATCTAATTTAGGTCACAAAAAAAATGGTGTATTCTAGAATCAACCTCTATGAGGGTACTATGCGTAAATTAGAATAGAGTTATACATAATTCTGGGTAATATATTTGAAATTCTTACTTAAATTACAAATATAAATGGCTCAGCAACTGTGTTGTAGATAAGTATTCAGATTCAGTGCGAACCACTATCAAAGCATATTTAAATCGACAAAGTGTTATACATTTAAATTAATACAGGAGCTAATTTATTATCAGCAATTAAAATAGTATTAAACGCACCATTTAAATCGAACCGAAAAAAAGTTAGAGATTAGAAATTGATTTTTGCCCGTAATGTATGAACTAGCGACAAAAAAAAAACTTTTAACGAGGACATTATAAATCGACTGGTGGCCGATAAAATTTAATTGGGACCGGCTCAAGCGATACGTGAATTCTGGAAGAGCCAATGCGAGCGACCATCGAGTTTGTTTGTTTTCGTTCAGTTTTTCGTTTTAATTTTAGTCGGATAAAGGCGCCGAGGGAAGAAGGAGACGCGACCGCTCGATCAATCATCATCTACGTAGTTCGCATTAACGAACCGAGCGATAGCGGACAGATCGACCTCTCCTCGTCTTCGTCTTTCTTCCCTCGCTTTTTCCTTTTTCACTCAAGCGCCACTATCTCCGAGACGCGATCCGAATTTATTCTTTGCGCGCACGATAATTGTATCGCACCTTCAGACTAAACTTTGACTGGCGCTGATACCGGCATGGGGAAGATAAAGATAGCGTGCGAACTTCGATTTTTGTTTGTACTTTCGAGGTCGCAAAAAAAAGTGTAATGATGTTTTTAATTAATGCGACCTGCAAGCTCGCTATTCTACACTCGTGGTTTTGTACACGCCCGCGATTTGATAAAATAATGTATCGTTAAAAATGAGATATGTATTTTTTCATGTTTACAGCTTATCTTCCGTTTATAGTTTTTAATTATTCAGCAATCAATTTTTTTAAAATGATAATATTGCTTTCATTTTTTTCCACTCCCAAATTCGCTCCACTAACATGATTTCTATCTAAAAGTGAAAATAACATGCTAATCGTCGCGTTTAAATGTTTACATAGTTACTATAAATGAAGTAAAAATTCGTGATCTTAATTATGTGTGAATACCAATTTTTTTTCTCGATCTTGCTCTAGTCACGCTGATTTAACGAAAACGTAATTCGTATATTGTCCTAAGATCTTGTAACGCGGAATCAGTTCATTAAAATAAATGATACGAGTGCTGGGTGCAAAAAAAATGCCCCTCCACGGTGTTTATTATAAACTTCTAGATAAACAAAAATCAGCGCCACCGAAGGATTGATTGCTTATCAGCCGAATTTCCTTCAGCGACAGTCGCCGCTTTATCAAGTCCCGCGCTGAAAAAAAGTCAATGTTTACCGCCGTAAACATATACGAATCGAATCGAATAATGGCTGTTGCGTGCAAAATTACTGCATGACAAAATGTTGCTTGAGTTGAAGCAAACGGTGACTTGTTCATTTTTATTACTGAAAAAAAACAATGAAGTTTTATGGTGCGACCGATAGCTCGAGACGGTGATAGAACGGTCCAAGTAGAAAAATGCCGCGGTGGTCAGACACGCGGCAAAAAATCAAGTGCGCAGATGCGACTGAGTGCGCATTCAGCACTAGATTTTCTTACCGAGATTGTGCTTTGTTTAAAAAAACGATGCGAGTCAAGTGTGATTATACAAAGATATGCATGAAAATTACGGGGAAATTCAAGCTCGTCATATTGGGAATAACTCGACGATAGTATTTCTCATCGCATTCTTTAATTATACAGATAAAAGTGATCTTTTCCTCCAAAAGTTGAGTTAGAGAAAGACCTATAATTGCACTAAAAATTATACACTGTTAAAAAAAATGTATTCATTTAGTGGAGCAATTTTTACTGCTTTTTAGCGCAGTTAAGTTTTTCACTAAACTGACTAAGTGTCGGTGAGATGTATTAATTCAAGAAATTAATAGTATAACAACAATTAATTGGCTTGTCCGTGACAGGAAACGCACTTGAGCTTTTACAAAAAATCTGCGCTAAGTTTAATGTTCATGAATTTATCACGATACAATGTCAGTCATTTGAGAAATGTGACTGGCAGATATATTTACTTGTACTGCTTCGTACGCTTCGCTTATACTTAATAAAACTTTGAAATCATTATTATCGGAGTTTACTATTTATCGTCTCACATTTTAATTACATTGTAGTTATGTACAAAGTTTATTCTTTCATTTAAGATTATTTGCTCTTTTCTCGTCTCTACGATAATTTTCAATGAGAAAAACATGAATTCTTCAGCGAGTGTCTTTTAGTGAAGATTTTCCGATAGAAACTTTTTTACAAACAATACCTAGTATTTTTTTTAATTTTGGAGTCGTGATACTCATGTGAGATCCTCGCATTTATTAGTGACGTGTATTTTAACGTCACCGAGCAAACTCGAACTTTAGAGGTCAAAGTTCACACGAGAAGCAGTGAAAACCGGATGCATAAATTTAGTGAATAAAATCACTTGCAGTCCCTACAGTATAGGACTGATTTTATAATATTCTTTTTAATTCTATTGGCATTGATTAATGTATATGCGCAATTCATTCAGGCGCAATTAAAATAGTTATTAATTTAAAAAGTGAAGGATGCTTCACATACTTAAACATGTCTCATAAATAAGATTGTGAACGCAATATGTAATCTTTTTTTGCAGATTAATAAGAATATATTTTAAGTTAACTATAAGTTCCTTCTTGAAATCTTCAATTTACTATTACACTTAAGATGTTTTAGACTTAAAGTTACCGATCAAGAAAACTTGTAGTATATAGTAAGCAGAAAATTAAAGTTTCTTTTTCCTCCAACATTTTACGTTTTTCTTTTAAATTAATTAATTTCGAATTAATGAATCCTGAGAATTATGACAAAAATGATCAATTGACTGACAGATGTGATCGCATCGATGCACTTTTTTGGATTCATATTTCTTAATAAAAGAATTTAATCTCAAAAAACAAATTGATTTTTATAAGGATAAGGAGTTTGGAAGTGGAATGCAGAGCTGATTACTGAGATCGTATCAACTTTGAATATATTCATAGTTCAGAAAACTTGCTTTTTTTTAATTAATCAAATTTATTCACAACTGATCATTTCATATTTTACAATAAAGATAAAAACATTACTAAAGTAAATTTATGAATTTTTATTATATATTAATAAGCCAATTATATATATAATTTATTCAAAACGACCAGTTTTTTTTGTACACATATTTTTCGCTCTTTTTTTTACATTTTTTCTAGAAACTGCAGCTTTTATTTTTATAAATGAAGGTACTACTTATTTCAATTACATTTTTAGAAAAATTTGAAATAATGTAATCTTATATTGATAAAGGGACTCATTAGGATAAAGTAGGACTTTAAAAAAATGAGCGATATCAGGAAATAAAAAAATCATGTCGATGTTATTTTTTCATCTTCGTATTATTTAGCTTCGGGAATCACAATGTCCGCTGTACAAAACAAAAGAAACATTTATCGTCAGAAAATCGAGCACATCGTATACAATTTCTTTCCATTCCGTCTCTTATCCAGATGAAACTTTTTCTTTTTTTTTCGTGATTCTGTTTCTGACATTCGGCTACATTAAGCTTATGCTTTCCATCTGCTTTTTTCACATCCTAATTAGTTCAACTAAATTCCTAGTTACAATGACGCGTTATATGAGACTCTGCAGTAGAGCCATACAAAAATAACAGTCATAAACAAACGTCATTTGATCTGCTTGTTTTTTTTTCTTATGCGGCGTGCGATCATGCGTTACTTTTTTTAGTTTTATTACAATTTTTGTTACATGTTCCGTCGAGTGTCATGAGCTTAAATTCAAAGGTACAGCAGATCCATGTCTTTTTGTATAATACGTTCTACTTAAACGGTCGTTTGTACAGCTGTGATCCGCTATTCAGTGACCCAAAACTGCCAAATAAGTAGTTTATGCCAGCAAACTTTTTTTATTTCATTAACAATTATTTAGTTTTACTTTTGACAGCTCATGACACTCGTTACAAAGCACAAAGTCTTGAAAATGGCTAGGTGCATCCCTTCATTTAAAAAAAAAAGAAAAATAAATCAAAACCGTCCGATATGCATATAAAAGTAAAACGATAAACTATCTCCGTTCAGTATCTTTTCTTTCCACAAATAATAATGAATGAATAGTTCTGATCGCTTGGAAAAACGACACCGTATTGTCCTATAGTCTATCGGCAAACGGAAAATGCCTCCTGCTCATAGATTCCTCCCATTCTTTTTGTTTTTCGCATTTCTTTGTGAATTAAAAAAAAATCACATTGATCAAGATCGGCGCGCGCGCCTTGATACTCGTCCGGAACATAACACCTTCAGCTCTTTTTTTTTAATGGAGTAACCTGCACGCACGAAGTCCATCTTCTCTACGGCGTGAGCGTTGCTGATTGCGCGTTCATCCCACCTTTACTCTAGTTTGGGGGAATTAACGCTTTTTTATTCGAAAAACCGTTTAATTTTTTTTTTTAATTTTTTTGTAAGCGAGAAGATACGAAAAACGCGCACCAGCAACGCTTCCCCTTTTTTCCTCCGTTTTTTTTTTAAATGTCAGTTCCTTAACTTTGGAAGAAAAATTGTACCAGGCACTGGTAACCTTAATTACAATAGACGCTCTCCCGGAGTAGAAAAGCTAATATTTTTTCGTTCCACGCGACGACGTATCAAAGCAGGTTACTAATTATTACAGCTATATTCGAAATAATTGATTAATTCTTTTCTTTTATTTCAGTTTTTACATTTAATTACCACCACGGCACGGGAGAGAGAGATTTATCATTCTTTTCTTTCAGCGAATTTATTTTTTATGGATACTCATTACAAAGTGAGATTTATTCACGTATTCGTAAAAATTTTCAGAAAACACCGTAAAGACTTAACACGATTTATTAAGGAGAAAACGCGACGAACAATTCTTTTTACCACGCTCTAGTTTCTTTACTAATTTTTTTTTTTTCATTTCGGTCAAAAATGCAAAGAACTTGGCCTTGCTTCACAATAAAACGCGTCTTTTTTTTTCAATTCTCGTTTTCCTTCACTTCCGTCATGCGGATACAATCCAACTATACCATAGGTCGCCTGTCTATAAATTGCCATTCCTTTATATTTCGTTAAAAACTCGAGTATTTTTCTTTTTTTCTTTCTTCTCCTTTCCTTATTGTAGGAACAAAGTCTTTCACGATTCTCCTTGTCGAAATGAAAAAAATTACAACGGAGTATCGTACATGTACAAAATATTAATGATAATGCATAATTGGCATCGTAGACGTAAATATTCATGTAGTTATGTGCCGTGGTCGATTTACGCGTGTGTTTGCTTTCTTTTACTCTTTTTTGCAAATCCGAAATGCATCCGGCGCACTTCCTTTTTTCATGATAACACACACATATATAATGCATCCGCTGTAGGCGCACGGTTTCAACGATACTCTATTTCATTATCTCTCTCTCACTCGTCTACTACACATTAACATCGCCTCTTCCCCGTTTTATCGAGTTATTACAATAATCCTACGTGCTTATATTTCACTGTTCAACTCCTTTTTCATTATCAACTATCGATCGCCACACCAGAGACAAGCCATCCCTTCTACTTCAAGTCTCTGCTCTCATTCATTTTCAGTCCCTGCTAACCGCCGAAATCTTACTCACTAAATGAATACTTATGAATTAACAGCGCATTTGTTGGTGGAGCGAATGTACGAGTTTTTTCATTAGCGCTTCACGTCACGCGTCGACACCGATAACTGCGCTACAGTGACACTAAAAATGGTTCGGCCGATTGCGCGTTTCTTCTGCAACGATAGAATAGAAGCACCATTGAACACGAATCACTTTGGCGGAACAAATCGATCTCGACGACCGTGCAGTGCACGCGCGGAGAAAAAAGCCCGACCATTGGCGTTGCACTCTTGCATTTTTTCTCGGCTTAATTTTAACTTACAGTTTGTGTCGGTAATTAGCGCAGTATGCCTACGTGTGTATATGTGAATGAAAGAGAGACGAGACTTTCGTCGACGACGGGATAGCGACGGATAGAAGTATTACGCAGTCCCGGTAACAAGGCGGCTGTTTTGCTGAGGCTGGCTTGTAGACGATGCACTGGCATTCGTGTTGCTGCTCTGTTCGGCGGTGTTGCTCGTTGCTATGCGGTTACTCTGGTTTCCGGTCGCTGACGTGGAGCCCTGATTCAAAATACACAGATAATTTAATCCAGAGTTGCAATCACACGTGAGCGAAAATTAAATGTACTAACCAGGTTAGGCTGTGCGTTGTTAGGGAGTGGCTGGTTGGGGTTCTGCTTACGCTGTCCACCCCGCTGTCCCCTGTAACCGCCACGGTAGTTCTGGTTGCCAGGTTGATTATTACGGTACATGCCACCGCCCATATTACCTCGGTTGTAATAGCCACGACCTCGGAAATTACCACGCCTCATCGATGCTACACCGAACGTTTCAGAATTCAGTTTTCGCTCCGTTCGCCAATCCGTACGCTGAGATCTTCTGCAAATACGAAAAAATCCATTAATGATTTATAAAGATCAGATAATAATTTTTTTAATTCTTAACAATATTTTTATAAAGTAGTACTAACCCTTTACTCCTCTCGACAGCTTCGCAGCTGATATTGTCGAAGAATGATTTGGTTTTGTCGTAATGCACAACTTCGGAATCCTCTTCAGGCTCGTTATCACCTGCGCCAGTCTCATTGCCGCTATCGTCTTTCTTCTCGTTTTCAGCACCGGGTTCGATCTTAGCCTTCGCCAGCTGCGACCTGCATAAAACAATAACAGTAAAATGATTGATTTAAAAAGAAATTGATATTCAACAATACATATTTTGTTTTATTCCAATCAACTTACCTCAGTTCCTCGAATTCCGTGTTGGCTTGCTCAAAATCGTAATCGTTGTCGAATTTGAGGGTATTCTTGGCCTTGACTCCAGCACCACCGGGTTGTTGGTTTCTGAAGTTGCCTCCTCTGCCTCCTCGACCGCCACCTCCGCCGCCTCCACGGCCACCGCGCATCTGTCCGCGCTGTCCTACCCAGCCTCCTTGACCTCCAGGTCCGCGGTTCCGCATACCCTGTCCATGACCCTGTCCATGTCCGCCTTGGTGGCCAGCAGGGCCAGTTTGCATTGTTCCATCCTTGATATGCTTGTTTTCGCTGTATTGCGACATTCCGCTGGTCCTTCCGCTAAAAAAGATAACGTGAACGTTGTAATTTAATTTTTTAATTTCAAAATATGTTAAGTCAATATTTACCTATCTCGCTCTCGAGGGACGTTTCTTAAGTTTTGCTTGTCACCAATTTTGCCAATGTTGTTGGATTGGTTGCGTTGTTGGCCAACCTGTACACCCTGATCCATTGTTGGACTTTTCCTTGTTAAAACTGAGGTAGGAGTCGTAGAACGAGATCCACCACTAATCATGTCCAATACACCTATGTTTTTAAATAAATGTTATTATTTTGTTTTGAATTACATTGTACTTTTGTAAAAACTACCATCTCCATTGTAATAATGTCCAATCTCATTACTAATTATCAAATATAAGTAAGTAACTATGCATAATTTGATTACTGCATAAGTTATCCACAAAAGACTTATAACCGTCTTTGAAGAAAAAATAAATTAAGAACATTGAAAAATATTTCTAAAAAAACATCTAACTGTTTTTGCTACAATATTCACTTTCTACTGCAATTTACTAATGACAGCTTCTGGATTCTACAATAAAGCAGATGTTGAAATATTAAAAATATTAGTGATATTTACAAAAAATAATATTTACAATCATATTTATAAAATTTTATGACAATAAATTTTGTTATCTTATTCCAACTTTTCAATTAAGTCGTACTTTTGTTGTACTTTTTCATGTATTTTTGAATACATCTAATTTACTAATGTATAAAACTTAATTTTTTATACTAGTCATAAAGTTTCTCCATAAATTCTAATTTATTTAGTACTCAATATTAATAATATTAAGCAAAAATAATCATAAATAATTATCTACAACTAAAATACAAAATATAGAAAGCATCGTGCACAAAAAAATAAAAAAATTATCAAAAAATATACTCACAGCAAGCACTCTTAAATTTTATAAGCACAAAATTAAGCAGTTGCATCTATTTTATTATAATCTAGTCAAGTTACATTCTTTTAAGCAAATTTGAGTAAATTTCTAAATAAAAATATAGAGTTAAAAATAGATGTAAGTGCATAAACTGCATTACTGAGTAATAAATATCTTATCAAGAAAATCTGTCTTCAATGTAGATATTTAGAATTTTAATTCTCAGTAAAACAGAAGTAAACTACTAAAATAGAGCTAAGTAGGGTCATAAGAAGCATCAGGAGAAAAAGCAGAATTCAGCAGCAAAGCATGCCATCAGCAGAAATAGAATCATAGCAAAAACAGTTTACCATCTTCCAGAGATTGGTCTTTGGGCAATGGGTCAACATTGCCAGCTGATTGCGAGTTTGGAATAGTGATGGCACTGGGTTCAGTTGGACCCAGGCCCAACTCACTTTGTTTAGGCATTGGTTGCCGTCCTGGTGCTGGTCCCATTCCCATCATTGGGCCCATACCACCCATTCCCATACCATAAGGTGGACCATATTGACCTCCCATTGGGCCCATTTGGCCCATCATTGGATGACCATAACCAGGTTGAGGTTGATAGGATTGCTGGTTCATAGACGGTTGTACCGTCATCTAAAATAAAATTAATCATAATTAATATTAGACATAATTAAATAGCATTATAATTTACTAGCCTTAGATTATATTAAAAATCAAATATTTTTCAATTCAAATTTTATGTTCTTTTAATTAGTTTATATTATTGTACTCTAAATTTACTGTGTATTTTGATTAGTAATAAGTAATTATAATTTATAAAATTAATATTTTATATAAATAGGTACATAATTTGAATGTTAAATAATTAAATTATAAAATAATATTTATATATTTATATTTAATTCATAATTTGGTTAATACCATAAGGATTAAATTAAAGAAACTTTGAAATCCTATATTATTTCAGAAACCATAAAAGTAAATTAAGAAAAATATGTTTACCTGAACAATGGCTGGATCATTAGGCAATGAACTGGCACTGTTGACAATTCTGATGTCCTTGATATCAGAACCTCGGAATAAGATATATTCATAAACTTGATTTTGAGGTGCCACTGGGAATTGAGTTTCTCGATCCTCTGTGCCAAACGATTTAACTGGAAAAATTGATAAATAAATTAATATCGCTTTAAACAAATTTGAAAATTTTATCGAATTTATTATTAATCTATTACAAAATCGTTTTTGTCATAAATATTACTTTGTAAAATTAAATAAATTTTTATCAACATTTTTCAAAAACAAATAGAGTTGTTTATAACTATTGTAACTAATTGAATTAATTAAACTGATATTAATAAAATTATGCATAAATCTGCAAATATAATAGTTTAAAATCTATTTTTAATTACATAATAAACATTCAATTAAAAATCCATGTATGACTTATATTCATAAAATTTAATTTAATACCAAGCAAATTTTGGGTATTCTGGTGTCCATTTTAATGTGTACTTGCTGTTTACATACAAGAGTTATTCTTGAGCATTCTATCAAAATCATTTTGTACACAACACTGAATCAAGGGTCACACTCAAGGAGACTTGAGGCGATGTAAACATTAGTTTATTAAGGAACTTGATCAAAGCAAATTCCCGTAATGATCTGACAATCTGAAATTAAAATTTTCTCTCTATTCGGAGTCGAAATCGTCGAGTTACTTTATAATTGCTTTTGCATAAAATTACACCCGCAGTGCGACGTAAGCGAAACCTCGTCGTTTTTCCCGGCGTCCGCGAGTTCGCTTGTAAAAATGATTGATCGGCTCTGCGCCAGTGTCGACGTTAAAATTGCGTTTTCGTCCACGATATCACGGCGTCAGATCGCCGTCGGCGTACGGCGAACTCGCCGCGCGTAAACCGAGACGGAGGAAGCGCAGGAAGCCGAGATTCACTCGAAGCGATTTAAATTCTTTAGTTATCGACTCGGAGGGGGAGGAACGCTGAAAAAGTAAACGCGCATATTCGAGCCTCGCTAATTGGGGGCAGAGGAGAAAGAAACGTCCAGAAAGCCGGAGTCCCAGCTGCCGCGGTGAACGAGAGTCGCAACGCAGAGAGCCGTGGTTGCGTCCGGCCCCGTAGCGTCTCTGCGTGCGCGCCGACCGCCCGGCGACGGGGCGAAATGAGGCCCCGGACGGGAAAACCGCGGGATGCAAATGATTCGGCATTAATAGAGGGAAGCCAGGGAGCGTTGACGCGTCGGCGTCTGATGCCCCTTTTTCTCAACACCACGGGAGGCACACGCACACAGGCGTACCCGGGACACACACGGACACACCGAAGACGCGTCCATCTTGGAATCAGCGGCGTATATACGCGGAGCGGGACAGAGAGAGAGAGGACTCACCGTTGGCCAGGGCGATGGTGCATTCCTGGGGATCGACGGTGAAGAGGCGACCCTCATAGCGTATGTCGGCCTTCGAGATCAGGCTGATCTTCGAGCCAAGCTCCGGCAGTCCAGCGCTCATCGTTGCGGCTTCCTCTCGGTGCGGCGATTGATGCGATATTAACGGATTCACGACGACATCTGACGAAGGCGACCCCGCGGCTTAACCCAGCACCAGCTGCGCTGCTGACCCCACTCGCGCTGTCTCTCTCGCGCAACGAGCGCGCGCACTCTACAGTCTACTCCCAGTCAACACAAATCTTTCGAGATTCTTTCGAGCCGAGTCTTACTTTTCGATCTCCAAACTGCGTATTGAATTGCTAAAGTCGACTTTTTCACATCTCTTATCTAATAAACATCTCTGAAGACGATACTTGTGCACCTAAAGATGTATGTACTTTGAACTTCTTCGGTTATCTCTGGATAGTCTAGTTTTTAGATTAGCCAACGAAGGCGATGAGATTTAACAGCCAGGGACGACGTTGACGACCGGTCACTTTATTACTTTAGCGGCTCTTCTCCGTGCACTGTGCAGGCATTCGATCGCACAGTTCTTTCATTTCTGTATCACGAGACGATTTAAAACCGTCAGAAGTTGGTAATTAGGTTTAAGACGATGTAAATAAGCTTCAAATAAAGCTGCATTTTTTAAATTTATTTAAAAATCTAGTTTTCATTGAAAAATATTATTTACGATTGAAAGAAAAATTTAGTACTTTTGTAATTTCATGAATAATTAAATTAAAAACTTGCTTAAGTGCCTTTTTAAATAGTCTATTTGTTGGATAAATAATTAGGATTCATTAAAAAGTAGTTAAATTAATTTCTAACAATGTTAGTATTTTCAATATAAAAAGACTAATAGAAAACCCACCAACTGTCAACAATAACTAACAATAATATAAAAACAAAGAAACAGTTTTAACTCCTTGAAATCTGCATTGCATACGATTGAATGCAGTAAATATAAATAATTTTTTAAATCATTACAATAAAAAAGAAAATAAATAAAATTTGATTGTGGCATATGTAAATGGTGATACACTTTTGATATACACAATCATTACGAGAAAAATCTACTAAGATTCCCAAAGATTTATGCGAGTTTAGCCTGCATCTTAAATTCTTAAGCTAAAAGGGAGTATAAGTGAGTCGCCGCGAGAGCGTAGTATTGTGCGTGCAGCTTGAAAGCGTCAGCCGACGACGATACTCGAGCTTCTGATCGGCTCGAGTTGCCGGAGCGCGTCGTCCGCGCACATTGCACCTCTGGCCAACATGGCGGCTTCGCTGGGAAGGATTTGTCGATCGGGCCTCCTAAAGCCGTCGAACGGCTCGCTTTTAAACCAGGTGAGCCTCCCGCGGGACCGCCGGTGGACGCCCGGACGTACCGGGCGCGCGGACCCCTTGGCCCCGGGTCGCGTTCGCACGGGGCTCGCGCGCACTCGACGCACGGCGGGCTCGCGCGTGTCACGACGACCCGCGATACGTGGGAGAGAGAGCCTGCAGCCCGCGGCGGGCGACCTGTCGGCTGCTACGGGGCCCTCGGGCCTCGGCGATTTTCTCAGTCGTCGTCCGCGGTCACGGGGTGTCGGGACCTCGGGGGCGGGGAAAGGTCGTCCCGCGAGCTCCGGGTGCGGATTTTGAATAACCCGTTATGTAATCCCGCGCGAGACAGTGGCAGCCGACAAAAATTTTTCACGCTCCACGGCACGGGCTGCTACTCCGCTCGCACACTTCCTCGTTTCGTATTTCTTTTTCGTTGGATTACTTTTTTTTTTCTCGGAGATTTGAGGGAGTCTGGGTGGAGTACGTTGGGGATGATGGCTGCTGCACCACGGTGCAGTGTTCGTCTTGACGTGTTTACCATATTTTGCCCTTGTTTCCGTTAATGATTAGGTGTAGTTGCATTGAATTGTGAAAATTTTAAAATGAATTTACAACTCTTTTTTGACTGATACTTCACTGATACATTTGATTTTTTCATAGAATAACTAATTGTTGTGATGAAGCAAAGCCAATAATTTGCTGTCAATGAGAAATAAAATTTTTTAATATATTAGATTATATTTATCTTTAGAAGACAGTTATGTCACATTGTACCTTAAAGTATTATTGTGCATTAATTTATCATTCATATTATTTGTTATAGAAAATTTTTTATACTTTTATAAATATTGCTTATTATATCTATTTTCTTTTAATTATTGAATTCACAGTTTTTTAAATTAAATAAATATGTTACACAGTAGTAATAGAACAATTTTAATTATTAAAAATACCTGTTATTTTTATTTTATTTAATCTTGTAAAACGAGCTCCAAAAATATTAATTTTTTATGTGAACATTTTATTTTTTTAGACCAATAATTTTTCTACAACAAGAGAATGGTCCAGAGGTCGAAAAGTGGTAAGGTTTTATGTTGAAAAAATAAAACCCTAATGTGTTTCCAATGTCCAAAGCCAGTATTCCTGTGATTCCTTGCTTTCCAATTCCTTTTTGTAAGTGCATGTACCTTTTCCTATTAACATTTGCTTTAACTCTTTTGGAGCCACTGGTATATCTATTATTTTCTCACAGATGACAGCATGCCTTGGCGTAGCTGCTGGAGGAATTGGTGCTCTAATATTTACTTTGGACAGATCAGTAAGGGCAGTTGAATTAGTAGCACACCCGCCACATTATCACTGGAGTTTTACTGGTTTATTTAAATCATTAGACCATGCTAGGTAATTGCAATAAATATTTTTTACAAACATGTATTATATAAAAGAACATTATTCTTAAATTTTGATTGCTAGTATGCGACGAGGATGGGAGGTCTATAAAAATGTGTGCTCAGCCTGCCATAGCTTACAATATGTAGCATATCGTCATCTCATTAATGTCACTCACACCGAAGAAGAAGTTAAGGCTCTTGCTGAAGAGATTCAAGTAAAAATTGCACCATTTTGTTAAAATTTTATACTATTTGCTAGACATGATTTATTCACAATGTTTTTCTCATTTATCTTATAACAGGTGAAAGATGGACCTAATGATATTGGTGAATATTTCATGCGTCCTGGTAAACCTTCTGACTATATTCCAGATCCTTATCCCAACGAAGAAGCAGCAAGAGCAGCTAATAATGGTGCATACCCACCTGATCTGTCGTACATTGTAAATGCTCGACATGGAGGAGAGGTAATTGATTTGTATTGCTACACTGTTTGCGAAAATAAATATGTTAATTACATAACAATTCTTATTGCCATTGAGCATTAGAGCAAAATGTACATTAAATATCTATTGCAAATTTAAAAAAATTGTTTATATTAAATTAGTTTATAAAAAATTGATTTAATTGAGTTTATTATGTATTGAATTTTGTATTTTAGGACTATGTCTTCTCATTGTTGACTGGTTATACCGACCCACCAGCTGGTGTTACTCTGAGGGAAGGACAACATTTCAATCCATACTTCCCTGGTGGTGCTATTGGTATGGGACAGGTATGATTCTATTTATTAATATTTTATCATTTTTCATAAATAATTTGAAAAAGCAATATTTTATAAATTTATTATTTTTAATAGGTTATCTATGATGAAGTACTTGAATTTGAAGATGGTACACCACCAGTGGCTTCTCAAATAGCTAAAGATGTTGCCACATTCCTCATGTGGACTTCTAATCATGAATATGACGAGAGGCAAAAGCTCGCTATTAAAGTAAGTTTACTAATTTTTTATTTATGATTTTAATTTAGAATAAGGATTGTTAACTTCATAATTTTAAATACAAATTTTTGTTTAGGTCCTTGGTATTGGTTCAATACTGTGTGCAATTCTTTTCTACATGAAGAGACATAAGTTCACTCACATCAAGAACACTAAATTAGCATATATACCGAAAAAGTAGTTAAAAAATACCATCATCTAAATTTATTTCAATCTGATAGCTCACGGAAATCGCTTGGAACACCTGGTGATTCTGGTTATGAAGTGTAGTTTTATAATTTAAATGAAGGCAATCTTTGAAGGTCTGTGCCATCACTATTGTAAAGCAACGGTTTGTTCCAGTTACGAAACGAGCCCAATTGTTATCAGCGCCAATGAATTAACTTGTACAATGTACATAAAATAATACAAGCAATGCTGTCATTGCCTTGTCGAATTAAATCATTAATTCATCTAAATAACCTGCTGTTTTGAAACTGTGCTTAACACCTATAATTGACAAAATCGGAAACAATATTGTAAATGATGTCCAAAATTTTATTCAATTCAAACCTTTTTGTTACATAGTTATATATGAACAACTGATAAGTCAATTTATGTAAGCTAGCTTCCTTGTTATAAACGTTGAGATTAAAACATTTTTCATTAAACAAAAAATGAAAGATACTCCTAATAAAATAAACGAAATAAAACAATTATATTTTTAGTCCACACCTTAGCAAAGATTATCTCTGGAAATAGGTAATATTTTAATTTGTAACAATAATTTGTAATTATTTTCAAATAATTATTTGGTTATATATTTCCTTTTATATATAACAAAGTTGGAACTTAACTTTTTTATTTTACGTGATTTTAATGATATTGGTGTATTTATTATTATTAGCACTTGTTTGTTATTCCTAAAACATTTTCACTATTTTCTGTAAAAAATTATTCAAATTTTATTGATATAAAACAAATTTTATTTTAAACACTAATATTTTTCCTGTGCTGGTTAAATTCAAAACAATGAATTTATAAAGCATTTTGAAATTATTTAACACATACTTCACGTGTACTCATATATTTCATATGCAAAAATACTATAAAATACGTTGTTTAATCCATAGTTGAAATCACTGAAACTATAATTTCTGATTTTTAATATTAATTCGAAGATTTAGAACCCTGAGAAATCAACTTAATTGTTTGTGTCAAATTTATTGTATTAAATATAACCATAAGAAAACGTTTATTTGAAAATCCAAAAGAATAAAAGAAGATAAATGATTCATTGCACAAATGCAAATTTGATAATTTTTATGTTGTACACATGGAATGAAAAACCTTGTGGTGCATATCAGGCATTTCATTGATAATTACGAATCAATGTCCGCATAAACAATTTATACACCCTTTATCTCATAAATCAATTTCATATAAATGTTAAATCATTTACAATTTGAGAAACATTACTTTCTGTTTATTCCATGCATATTTGTTTTATGAAATAAAATTGATTAAGTTCTAAATTTGAAAGTGTGCAACTGATGTCTTAATCCAAATGTAAAGAAAATATTGCAAATTTTCCAGCATAAATATATAATTAACTTATTTAATAAATATTGCTAAATTAAATTTGTTTTACGTAATAATTATTGTAAAACTTTGTAATTGTAAGAAATAATATACATTAAGACATCATTTACAAATTTCGAGATGGCATCCGTAAAACATTCAAATTCATCAAGACACATTGCAATACAAGCAACATTTCACTCAAAAAACTTTTGAAGGCATTATCATTTTTCTTTTGGTACTGAATATCAATTTTTATTACAGTTAGTGTTTCCAGTTTTTCCTTTTTTTAGGTTCTCAAAATAGGACTTCTTGCAATATATTAATAAATTTTGGTGAATCGAATCTGTATTCTTTTATTCAGTCAGGTAAGAACAGTATATAAGCGACTGCAGCTTAAATATCTTATACATATCTAGAGAACAGTAGCAGCTCTGCATAAGATTGTGAGCTTATCAGCAAAAAAACACTAGCTGTATTTAATTCTAAGATTCTTACAGATGTGAACAAAAGTACAGATTCAACTTTCCAGCACACCAACACACCTAATCTTCTTGCTCAAGAAGGTGTGTGCATACTCTGCTGTTTTCATTTATTATTAAACTTCTTCATTGGATACCAGTGCAATATTATTTGGTACCTTCATATTTTTATTTGCCTCGTTCTATTTTGCAAACAGGAAGAGGTGACAGTTTACACATGTGGTCAGGCTAAAAAGTACTGCCCTCAGGTGGCTGAGACAACTTCATATTTTCTTTCAGCGTCATTAAACGACGCAATTCTGTTAGTACAGTTTTAATTGTGTAGTCTCGCTGCCACTTAGATAGTATTGGTACACTACGATTATCAACCTATAAAAAATAAAATATTGAATGATTATGATCATTTATTAATATCTTAATCCTTTCATTTCATTAAACTTACCGCGCCTGTGGTGCTATTAATGCAATTCATATTAATTCTACTTAAAAATCTGACGCTTGGTGCATCATCTGGATATCTTTGACCACAATCAATTTTAAGACTGTACATTCTATTTTCATAGGGTGTCTAAAATAATGCAATATATAAATATAAGAAACTTAAGAAGTTTTAAAAATATACGTATTTTCAAATTCTTACTCTGGGTGGTCCGATAATCATGCCAGTCCAGTGAGTGAGTGTCATGTCATCATCATTTTCTAAACCCCAACTGATAGTTCCATCGCCAACTCCTTTTTGTCCTTGTTCAAGTTCTTCCAATAAACGAAAATTCCTTGGAACAACTGCAAAAAAGATAGAGTAGTTTGAATGCTTATAAATCAATATTATTTATTTATTTTATTTTTATAATAAAAAATTATTTGATAATAAGAATTTAAAGTATTTTTCATAATTAAGCATATTTTATAAGTTATAAAGTCTCCAAAACTTTTAACTATTAATTTAATGATTTAACATACTTTGTACTTTCAAATGAAAAAATAATTACTACTAAACTATGCAATCACAAAAAGGTGATCTCATATAATGCGTTAACATTTTTAACATCGAGCAACAGCAATTAGTAACGTGCAAGTAACATGAAAAACTCTTGACAGCAATTCTAAGGTAATCGGTTTATGTTAACTCTAAAAAGTTTTGTTCAGACGTTATTTAATAAACAATGTGCCTTGTCAGAAACACAAGAAAGCACCCATCCTTGAAACAAACAGTAGCAGTATCCCCCAAGGCTGAAAGTCTGCTTTTCCTGCTGCAAAATAAATCTACCCTGCAGCAGGTTGGAGGTACTCCAGACAAGTGCCAGCTCGTTGGCCGACGAGCGAAGCCGATTGTCAAGGTTACGGACTCGGCGCCGCGTGGAGCGGGGAGGCGCGGAGTCCCCTGCCTCGGGGACCGGGCGGACAGGCCGCTCGGGGGGTGGTGTCGGATACGAACCTACACTGGCCGTTGGCACCGCCATGCCTAAATGCCGCCGAGGTCCGTCGCGAGGAGCAAAGTGGTCAGGTCCGCGGGGAGCACGCGGGGGAGCCGCTGGGCACTTCCTTCCGAGCGGGAGGCGTTGATCGGCTGGCACGCACGTCCCTCTCTCGCCTCTTTCTCTCTCGCTGCTTCTGGGGCCTCTCGCCTTCGCCTCTCCCTCCTTCTCCGTCTATCGGGCGCGCACGCACTACTCTACTCCCTGCGACACGATCCTATACACACGGACTCGACTGCGGACTCGAGCAGAGGCTGTACAACAAAATTGTTCGCTCCGGTGTGTGCGTGTGTCGGTGTGCGATATCGCGGGCGCCCGCCTCGGCTGCAGCGAAGTCGTGTGGCCCCCCGCGAGATCTCTGCAGCGTGATGCGACTCCAGCTAGTACCGCCCGACGACGACGACGGCGACGGCGACGACGGCGATCCGGTGTCTTGCGCCAGTCTGCGGCTTTGCCCGCACAGAGGGAGCGCCGGTGCCCAAATTGAGACTGCGCGTGGCGACTGGCGATCGGAGTGTCGCGGACTATACCGGCGATTCTCGTTGGAAGGAACAACTTACAAGTCAACATCTGCACTATCTTATATTTCTTGTTTTACGTTTTTAAGCGGTTTATTTACAGCTGTTCAACAAGTTGCGAATGGTCTTGATTTTTAACAACTACCGGCCATCGGATCTGCGTATGCGACGAATATTTGTTCTTTTAACTAAGCGGAAGCTTTCGAGCGCCTGCCTGCAACGATGGGTCTCGAATAAAAGCTCGATTATTGCAAGCTCAGCTGCGGACCTCAGGATTTTTCCAGAAAATCTAGCCGGCTCGCGTAAGTAATTGGAGAAGTAGATTATTTTTCAATCTTACATATAGATCTAATCTCGTTTATAATTGTAGGTATTAGGAGCTTTAAGCTAGCGGCAGCGGTAACTTTCGCCTTTGAAACTTGTAACATACCTATCAGAGCCATCTGTGCGTTAATATTTTGTTGTGCATCCAAGTGCCAAGTTCAATCTTGTCTGCTTTAGGCAATTGGAATTGAAAAATCCATTTTGCATTTTCCGATTGTTAACATTTATGAAATAATGTTTCTAAATTGCCTGTCAGCGGTGCAACACGGTTTTTATGGGCCAACATGACCTCACATTTTTGCAACAATATGTAATGACAAAAATAAGCAATTTATGCAGCTAACCTCACTTACGTAATTTTGGAGCAATTTCAAGGTCTATCTTGTGAGCGTTATTTTAGAGTGAACTTCGAGAGGCTCAGTGCGTACGGGATTGCAGCACGTGCTTGGTGGTACTGCTTTTTCAAGATTTTAAATAAATAAAGGTTTTTAAACATTTTTATTCAAATTATTAGACAGAAATCAATATTTTTTACTTTAATAATGTGCTAAACAATTTTCAATTATATCAAACTTGTATTTGATTCTATGTTAATATTATTCAGTTTTTCTTTATAATTTTAATACAAAAGTTTGGTTTCAGCAATAATGCCATCCCGAAAAATTTCTGATACAGTAGCCCTTATTCGAGGGATTAAAATTTTAGTCGATGCAATATTGCGAGAGCAAGAGAAGGCATTTCCTCATGTGATGAAACAATGCAATGTACAAAATTTTACCAATGAGAGATTCAAGGGTTTGGAGAAATTGGTAGATAATATAGATTCAAGTAAGGTTCCAGTAAGTTTCCAAGGTAGATTTAGTTTTTTATTGTCATTAAATTACAGCTTCACAAAAATTTATGGCATTACATTTTTAGGAAAATTTAGTGAAGGATTTGACAGAATTCGCAGAAAAATTGCAAGTTATAGAAAAGGGTCTTTCTGAATATGCAAAAGTGAGAGTTGATGAAGTTCTAGGGTCAAAAAATGTATCGGATATTTTATCAAAAGATTTAACTGAATTGAGTAAAAGATTACAAGTTTATAATCCGGCAAAAGATCCAAAAGAAGTTGTTTCAGAAAAAGTTGTTAGTGAAGATGTTAAAAAAACTGTAAGTGAAGATAATAAAAAAACTAAAGTCACACAAAATGTAGACTCCACTCAAATTAAAGATGCAACTGATAAATGTAAACAATCACCTCTAAAATATTCAAGTATAAAAGAAAAAATAGATACCATTGGTTCCATTAAAAAAGAAATACCATTAATCGAATTATCTGAAAAAGACAAACAATTGTTAAGAAAATTGGAAAAAGAATACGCAGAAAAAGTTAAAAACCAAAAATGTACTGAAACCTTTAAAAAGGGTAATGATAAAAATGGAAATGGAAATCAAGGTTCAAAACCACCAACAAATAGTGGCCAAGGAACAAATCAACCTTTAGGTAGTAGTAGTAGTCAAACAAATGGAAATGGAACTAAAAAAGCTCTAAATAGTAATAGTTACACAGCTACTACTAGTGCACGAATTGAAGAAAGTACCAAAAAGTACACTAAGAAAATCCCTAGTCCTGACTCAAACGTTAAAATACAAACTTCAGTAAGTAACTGTATATTTTAAAAAATTTTTAAAATGTACAATATTAGAAAATAGTTTTAAAAGATATTATATTTTATTTTAGCTATCAGAAAATGCTAAAGCCAGAAAAGTACCATCTACTAGAATAGGAAGGATGGTCAGTTTTGGAACTCTTGGAGTTGGGCTTGGTATTGGTACATTAGCTGAGTATACCAGAAGAGGCTTAGGAATGAAAGAGCAAAGTATCGGCCAAACCCTAGACAGTATGTTTTTAACAAAAGCGAACGCAGAAAGAATTGTGTCAACGTTATGTAAAGTAAGAGGCGCTGCTTTGAAGATTGGTCAGATTCTTAGTATTCAAGATAATACTGTCATTAGTCCAGAACTGCAGAAAGCTTTTGAACGAGTTCGGCAAAGCGCAGATTTTATGCCAACTTGGCAAGTTGAAGTAAAAATACTATCTTACTATTACGACAATTTTTTTATTGATTATTGTGTGAATCATACTAATAAATCTATGTAATTTAGAAAGTTCTTTCAAAAGAATTGGGTCATGATTGGAGAAAGAAATTAGCTCAATTTGAAGAAAAACCTTTTGCAGCAGCTTCTATAGGTATATTATATTATGAAATAAATGACAGTACAGAGGTACAGAAAGAATTAATTTTCATTCGCAAATAAATTCCAGGACAAGTACATTATGCTACCTTGCATGATGGAAGACCTATTGCTATGAAAATTCAATATCCAGGAGTTGCAGCAGGAATTCAGAGTGATATTGAAAACTTAGTTGGTGTAATGAAGGTAAAAAATTTAAAAATAAAAAATAATTTAATTATGCCAAAGGTGGTATTAATTGTCGTATTGTATTGCAGGTATGGAATATGTTTCCTGAAGGAATGTTTATTGACAATGTTGTAGATGTTGCTAAAAGGGAATTAGCATGGGAAGTTGATTATATTAGAGAAGCAGAATGTACAAGAGTATACAGAAAGTTTGTTGAACCTTACTTAGATTATTATGTACCTGAAGTCATAGGTAATTAATTCACTTAAACAATTTTTAATCTACTGAATTGTGAACTAACTGGAATGTAATAGAAAACTAATATGAGCTTGATGTAGATGATTTATGCACCACGGAAATATTCACAACGGAATTAATAGAAGGAATACCAGTAGATAAATGTGCAGACATGGATATGGAAACTAGAGAACACATTTGCAGAATGATTATGCGTTTGTGTTTAAAGGAATTATTTGAATTTCGTTATATGCAAACAGATCCTAATTGGTCCAATTTTTTCTACAACCCAAATACTAAACAGGTAAGTATTTAAAATTTCCAAATTTAATTTTTTTGACACTTGTATATTAATCTAAAAAAAAATTACTGTACGTTATCAGATGGTGCTGTTAGATTTTGGTGCATGTAGGAGTTATAACAAACAATTTATGGATAAGTACATCGAGGTGATAAACGGTGCTAGTGAAGGTGATAGAAATAAAGTATTATCTATATCTAGAGAAATGGGATTTTTAACTGGATATGAGTCAAAGGTAAAATAATCTATTTATAAAATGTTAAGGTTAATTTACCGCATAATATATAGGTAATTACTTTTTTTGGTGTTGCGACCTCCGCAATTTTTCTCGAGTTGATTTTTTAAAGCTATCATGACGTATTCTATTTGAAGACGATTGACATTGTTAAACTATTTTATAAAATATTCTTTTGAGTAATGCATTATCTATTTCGGTAGTAATCAATTACTACAATATCTAATCAAATAATCGATCGAGAAATAAAGTTGTATATAAGAGGGTGAATTCGCTTTAACACTATTTGCTTTTGATATAAAATGATTATGTAATTCAACATTATTTAAAAAAAAATAGATTATGGAAGAAGCTCACGTCAATGCAGTAATGATTTTGGGTCAAGTTTTCGACAGGGATCACGAATATTTCGACTTTGGAGGACAGGACGTGACGAAAAGGTATTTATAATTCAAAATTATTTTAAATTATAGTAATACACTTGTACTTGATGTAATCTGTTATTATTTAGAATACAAGCTCTAGTGCCGACGATTGTACATCATCGGCTTTGTCCGCCTCCAGAGGAAATTTACAGTTTACACAGAAAATTATCGGGAGTATTTTTATTATGTGCAAAATTAAACGTAAAAATTAATTGTCGTGATATGTTCCGAGAAGTTTATAAAAATTATCAATTTGGTTAATTCATACTTTTTTCAAAGTAAATTGTTACTGTATTATAATTATAAATAGTTTTATATAAATAAACTACTTTTTATGCTTTTATTAAATGTTTATTATTTTATTCTGATTCAGATGTGATAATCGTGTTACATGATCAAATTTGTAAAATAATGTTTTTCGTGAATCAGACGATTATTATATGATTATCGCATGATTCTCGCAGCAAGATTATATGTGATAATCATTTAATATATCTCAGTAGATTTTATAATGTAATTAATACATTAATACGAAAAAAAGTTGTCTTTAAATCTTTTTTAAATCTTTTTCTTAAAATTAAATTGATAATGTTATTTTGATTACTCAACTGTAATCAATCTTAGTTTAACGATAGTAATGATGTTAAGATAAGAGATATATAAAACCTAGGTTATTCAAAGCACATACCAATAGTTAAGTTTCTAATTATTAGACTCAATCGTATCAGTCACCTGTTCTCTGTGTCATGTGTACAACGAAAAATGGTTTCATTAATTTGTTCATTTTTCTTTGTCAATTTTATATTGCTAACTGCACAAATCGTATGGTAAATAGTATTTTATTGTAATTTTTTTTACAAATATTTTGTAAATTAATTTGAAGCGTTAAAATTTAAATTCACCTTTTAAAAATAGAAACAGACATAAAAAGGACAACACAATTTTATCTGTTTGTGTTTTATCGGAGATTTATCATTTTCTTTTAATTTTAAACTGATAACCTTTATTAGGTCGAAATTGAGTTAAATCCTCGTTACTTATAAGATAACGACGTCCAAATTCGTCTACTTCTAACGCAGCGCATCGCATTGTCTTCGCAAAATGCGTGCGTTTATCCTCCACCACATACTTTTTATACATTTTCCATCTCCAAAATCTGGTAGAAAGAGCAATAATTATATTAATACTCATTCATATTTTAATTTTGAAATATTTTTAGTAAAATATTAGTTGAAACCCGTAGCGAATAAAATAAAACGGAAGAAAAGAAATATTTCACCTTTCTTCAACGGGTGGAACGATTTCGTCTTTAGATTCAGGTAAACCGTCTAGAAACGTTTTCCAACCTTGGTAAATGTGTTTGTGTTCCAAAGAGAAACATCTCCTTTCTTCTTTACGCAATTTCTTTAAATTACTTAAAATTAAAATGTCATTTTCATCCGATTCTCGCTGTTTTGGGAAGTATTCATTTAATATTCTGTTTAATAACTCATCGTCTTCTTCATTTTTCGACATTGTTATACTTCAGTTACAGAAGACTAATAAAGTTTTATTAAATTTTTTTATTTTCTATATAGAAATATTAATTTTTGCAAAGTAAGTTGCTAGTGTTTAAATTGACCATGAAAAGACGCGCATTACATTGGTTACTAAATGTATGTAAATGTGTATCAAATATAGTTCAATTTGTTGACAGCATTGTCACATTTTTTGTTTTTCTTAGTAAATATTACATATATTTTTTATATAAATAATAATTCCATCTTTAATTTGACACAATCAGTTTGTATATTATTATTAAAAGTAAAAAAATACAAAATTTAATACGCGTATTTACAATTGTTTTTCGGCGTAATAAATTACTTGATTACAGTATTACTACAGTATAAATAGAATTAAGAATTAATGAATTTCCTAACAAAACAATTATATAAATATATAAATATATAAAAGTAATGTTTCATAAACAAAATAGATGGTGTTATACGTAGAATATCAAATAATAGAATTAAATCTGAGTTTATACAAATGAGACAGCCTCAAAAGATGTAACTAACGCGTTAAACAAAACAATTTATCAAAACTAAATCTTTAAAAATTGCTTAAACTTAAATGCAATTATCGAAGTTATTTTTGTAAGGAATATATTGTTTTGACAACATCTATTCATATACGTTGTGTATAAACTTAATTAAATTGCTTTAAATACAAAAAGTTTCAACTTTTTGTACTCTTAAATAGCGTATTTAATTTAACATTAAGGTTGTTATGAATAGAAACTTTGTTTTTAGTACTAGTTAAATTGTAATCAAAAACATAGTTTTATGTTAATAATAATCTGACTAGTAACAAATTTTTAAACCGAGCTGAGATCACATGCGCAAATTAATACTAGCTATCGAATTGTACATAGCACCTCTTATACAGCTTAGGATTCATGCTCAATATATAAAAATATTTTTTTTACGCTTTTTTATAAGTTGTTTATTTGACGGTTCGTCTTCCTCTAACGGCCTCTTATGTTTGCTGGTTGCTTCGTCTGCAGAAAAATTATTTATCATTATTTACATTGAATAAATATATTAAAATAAATATTTAAAGCGTACCATTGACAACATTAGCAATTCCTTCAGGAATTGATTCAGAATCATTACTGTGCATCTGAGATGGCATTGAACCGTGCGAATTCTCATCTATTTTAAGACACTTTTCTTTTTTACCCTGTGCCTTCCTCACCGGTTTTTTTCTCTTTGGCCTAATATCCAAAAGTGTCTCTATTTGTGTGGGTCGTAAAATGCACATATGTTCCTCGTCGGCAATCATCGGACAGAGATCTTCGTCGCTGAACCCTTTTCTCCTTTTCTTCTTATACGTTTCTTCATTGAAAGTGATTACAATCTCTTGACACGACTGGTTGCAATTTCCCAACTTTCTCCTTTCCTTTTCCTTTCGCCTTTGCTGCGACTGAAATCGCGTGTTATGCGAATGCGAATTATTTAAGGTACTTTCGCTATCATCTTCCTGAGCGTTTCCCTCATGCCCCGTGCCATTGGAATTGTCTTCTTCTTTCTCGCAATCATCCTCTAGCACAAGTTTAAAATTCGCATCGCTGTTGCATTCATTATCCGCGGCGACCGCTTTTTCATTGTTTCCAAATATTTCGATAGTTTCCGCTTCGGTGCGCGTAAGGCTCTCGATAGCTTGGGCAAGTTCGTTCTTGTTGCTTATATTTTTATCGATTTTATTGTTTGCTGGGCTCGGTGTAGCACTTAGAAGGATAATTTCATCTTGGCTCTTGTTGAATTTATGATTCTCGATACTTTTGATCGCCAGTGCAACTTCCTCTTCGCTTTTCTCAATCTTTAATCGTAGATTTGTCGGAGGTAGAGTTGCCAATTCATTCTTTATCTCTTGAGCTTGAAGCTGAATGTTTTTTGGAAGAGTTTTTATTAGTTTTATCGGTGGTTTCGTTATCACTTTTGGCAGCACACGTTTCACGTTTATGATTTTCGGTTTGGGTCTGACATGTACAACTTTGTTTTCTTGATCTTTCAAAATCATCATCTGTGAAATTTTTGTATTCAAATTCGTAGGCTGTTCAATCGACTTTGAAACATTTGGCGTGTCAAAAATGTCCATTTCGGGACAGGAGCCATCTTTAACGGGTGTTTCTTTAACGGTCTCTGTAAGCTCTTCGTCAGTTTTGTTTATTGAAAAAACCTTGGCCGGAGATGTTTCTCTGGTCATTTTAACTTCCTGTTCTGGTTTATTTATTTTTTTTTCGTATTCCTCATCCTCCTCTTCCGACTCTTCTGACTCTTCCTTCTCTTCTTCCTCTTCCCCTTCATCATTTTGATCTTCGTCTTCCTCTTCTTCACTACTGTCGTCATCAGAATTAGCTTCACCTTCCACTTCCTCTACCTTTTCGTTTTCCTTACTTTCCGATGATATTGTAGAGCAACAACTGTCACAGCTGCAGGATATTGCTGAACTCGTAGAATTATCGTCTTGCTTTTCTCGATAAGACATTGGAGCTTGAATTTTCGAAAGATTATCTTCTTCGGTTTCTGGACTAGTTTCCACTATCGGTTTAGTGTTCTTCTTTATGACTTCGAATTGAGTGATTTCAGGCTTTTTAGAGGAATCGGAATTGTCAATAGCTGGCTGATAACAAGTTTCAGTTTTCTGAAAAATAAATAAGATTACCCGTTTTAGCAAATGAACAATTAATCAAGATTTATTCTTAAATTAATTATTTACCTGCGGAACATCAGAAGTGTTCTCGGTCTGCCCTTTCACTGGTGTAATAACTATATTAGGCGTTTTAGGGCACTCAAGAGGCGTGGCGATCAAACTGGGAAAAGTTCTTGAATCCTCGCTCATCTTGAATAGCGGCAGTATCAGGCTACTGCTGCTAGGACTTAGAACCTGCGGTGTGGGTGGCACCTGAAGAGAATTATCATCCTTACCGGGAACCTCGTAGTCATGGGCGAAATCGTCGAGCGTTTTCAAGCGCGCGTACTTTTTCTGCACAACCTTGCCGCTCTCCATCGTTTTTACCTCGTCGTAAATTATTCTCTTGGGTGGTTTTGGGTCTTCGGCGTTTGTTATTAAATTCAGCTCTTCCTCCAGTTCATCTACTGAACTTTTCTTCTCTAAGGGAGTTTCTGCTGCTTCCTGAAAAATATTAATACTTTATCAAAGTTCTATAAAAATCACTTTTCAAATAAGTTAATGTAACAATATAAGTTAAATGCAGTATAATTATTTAATAGTATTTAGTTTGAACAATACTGTAAAAGTTATGATTTTAAACTTTTAAACAATTTTTTTTTACTCTGATTCAAAACCTTGCAATACCTTTGTATGATCATCAATTGCTGCAGCGTTATCTTCAGAAAGTAATTTAGCTGTTAATTGATTTGAAATTTTTAAAAAAATTGTTGACATTTCGTCTTGAATGTTTACGTCATTATTTATATTATCATCATTTATACTGTCAGACAGCAGGGCTATTAGGGGATCCTTTATTTGTTTAACAATGTTATCATCTGTATTTTCAAAAGTAAGTTTAGGTTCTACAGGTTCTAGTTTTTCCTTATTTATAGAATAAGAATTTTCAGAATTCATTTTATCTATGTTTTCCGACTTGATTTCTACTCTATTTTGTTCTAAATTTTCCAGTGTTTTATTATTATTGGTATGGAATAGTTCTGCTTTATTTTCCATTCTATTTTTTTCGATTACGTCTTCACCCTGTACAATTTTTTCATTCGCATGATTCCTTGAATCTAATACTTGTTTTTCTTCTATTTCTTTCACCTCGTCCTTTTTATTACTTACTCTTGATTTACTTTCAACATTTTTCTCTCTCATCTCTTTACTTTCTTCTTTTTTGGAACTTTCTATACTTAAAGGTACAATAGAATTATTATTTATTTTTATTTTACTACTTTCTTTCTCATTCTTATTTTGTTCTTTCTTTTTCACAGTTTCAATCTCTTCTTTCATCTTATTAGCTTTAATCTCTTCCTTTTTTATATCTTTCATAATGTCTTTCTTTTTATCTTTTTTACTTTCTTTTTTCTTTTTATCAGTTTTAAACTCTTTTTTCTTCTTATCCACTTTAATATCTTCTTTCTTTTTATCAGCTTTCATGTCTTCTTTTTTCTTGTCCGCTTTAATATCTTCTTTCTTTTTATCAGCGTTCATCTCTTCATTCCTGTTATCAGCTTTAACATCATCTTGCTTCTTTTCAGTTTTCACCTCTTCTTTCTTCTTGTCCGCTTTAATATCTTCTTTCTTTTTATCAGCTTTCATGTCTTCTTTCTTCTTATCCGCTTTAATATCTTCTTTCTTTTTATCGGCTTTCATGTCTTCTTTTTTCTTGTCCGCTTTAATATCTTCTTTCCTTTTATCAGCTGTCATGTCTTCTTTCTTCTTGCCCTCTTTAATATCTTCTTTCTTTTTATCAGCTTTCATGTCTTCTTTTTTCTTGTCCTCTTTAATATCTTCTTTCTTTTTATTAGCGTTCATCTCTTCTTTCTTCTTGTCCGTTTTAATTTCTTCTTTCCTTTTATCAGCTTTCATGTCTTCTTTCTTCTTGTCCGCTTTAATATCTTCTTTCTTTTTATCAGCGTTCATCTCTTCTTTCTTCTTGTCCACTTTAATTTCTTCTTTCCTTTTATCAGCTTTCATGTCTTCTTTCTTCTTGTCCACTTTAATATCTTCTTTTTTTTTATCAGCTTTTATGTCTTCTTTCTTCTTGTCCACTTTAATATCTTCTTTCTTTTTATCATCTTTCATGTCTTCTTTCTTCTTATCCGCTTTAATATCTTTTCTCGTTCCATAAGCTTCAGTCTCTTCATTCCTTATATCAACTTGAACATCTTTTGTCTTCTTGTCAACTTTAATGTCTTCTTTCTTTTTATCATCATTGTTTAACTTTTCGTCTTTTTTTGATTTTTTTGAAGATTTTTTATAGGATTTCTTTTCTTTTCTAGGTGTGTTATCACTTTTTTTTGCTTTCTTGTAAGACTTCCTGCTTGACTCACTTCTTGATCTCTTTTTACTACTACTACTACTTTCATGTTCGCTTTTACCCAAATTTTTTCTGAGCTCACTATCCCAGCTTTTTTGCTCAGTAACAACAGGTTTAATATTGGATTCCTTGTTCGGCAAACTAGAATCTTTCTTTAAACCTTTACTTTCTGGCGGTGCCACTACTATAGATTCTGCATAAATAGAAATAAATGTTAGTATATTTTATATAAAAATAATAAATTAAATTTTAATCAACTATATTTTTACCTGGAATAGTTGGAAAAATGTTCGTATTTGTCTTCTGCTCAACAAATTCAGAATTCGTAAAAGGTGGTGATTGAAAGAGAGAAGATTTACATGAATTTTTTAAACTTTTTTTCAATGAATCAGGTGATAAACAGGAATCGGTATTATTTACTTTACTTTCCGATTGAGAACGGTTTATAGGTGTATCAAAATTAAGAGCTCGTATGTAGCTATTTGGTTTCTTTGGGGTTGATAAACTCTTCCTTGAAGGTTTTGGTCGATTTTCCATAACTTTCGTCGGTGTATATTTCGTATTTTCTCTGAAAAAAATGAAGTAAATTGTAATTGTTTAAGAGAATTCGATATTATCAATTTAAATATTTACGTCATTTTGGATTCTAAAATATTGTTTTCTATCCTCTCATTATCTGAAGCAGCAGAAAGAACATGACTTGTTTCACTATCTATTGCTTTTTCATTTTGTTTTATATTGTCAGTTTCAGTGTTATCAGATGTTTTAATAACTTTTAAAAATGGAGAAAGACCAGTGCCTGTCAAAGTGATGGAATCTTCGATTTCAATCTCTTGAACATACATAGGCATAGGTATGGAACTTATATTACTGTCAACTCCAAATAACATTACTGAATCTACATTGAAGTATTTATTACAGTCATTACTGCTATTATCTTTTAAATCCAATGATAGATTATCTAAATTTTTATCCGACTTTTGTGAGGATTGAATATCAAAAAATTGATCTATAATTTCAGAAGACTTTTGTAATGTTGGAGTTTTATTTTTTTGTGCACTGACCATTGTGCTCATTGGACACGAGTCTGAATTCACAGAGATGGCAGTACTAATTTTTGGTGGAAAAAAAATGTCAGGAGTATGAAGAGATTGATCTAAAATTATTATAGAAATTTTACATTCATTGTAAAACTGTTGAAATATAACAATTAAATTAAATAGTTACCTTTGAGTGTATTTGCAAGTGTACAATTTATTTTGTCAACGATTTTGTTTGTGTCTAAATAATTAAATGATTAAATTAGTAGTTTAATATTATATAAGTACAGTAAATTAAAATTATTTTTCTTACCTTTAGAAGTTATTGGAGACAAGAAATGAGTATTTGCTACGATAGCCTCGGAAGATGTGTAAATACCTATAATACCAAAATTTGTTTAATCAAATTTATTTTATAAATACTTAATTAAAAATTTGTGTAGTTTACCAGGAGCAGTTGTAGTTACATATTTAGTATTTTCTTCTCTGTAATAAGCAATATGTGACGTAGGTAAATCTTGTGTTGAGAACCAATCACAGGAGTCAAAATTTTCTACTGCTGTAAATGTTTTAATTGGAGTTGATGTTATAGTATTGTTATGACTAAAAATATCGTCAGAGTTACTTGTACACCTCTTTTGCAAATGCAATGAATCTGAAGAATTGAATAAGGTTTCTGTATTATGTCTCATATTATTTTCTTTACTAACAATCATTTGAGAGTTATGTGAATCAACTTGTTTAACATCTGTTGAATTCATAATAGTATTGCGTGTCCTTGGGTCCACTTGATGAACTATTTGATTACTACTGTTTATTTCTAAATTTGCAGAGTTTTTCAGATCGACGGTATTTCTAGATTTATCCCAGTTCTTACTTTCTAATATTTTATTTTTATTTACATTATTATTTATAACTACCACATCTTTTTCAATACTACGTTCCGATACTGTTTCTTCAGAAATAGAATTTATTTTTTCTTGAGGAGACGAATAACTAGCTCCACTAAAAATAATGTAAAAAATAGATTTAACAATCAATTTTGAGGAATAATATGTAACAAATTATAATAAAATAAATTACCATTGAGCATCCAATTTAACGTTATTTTCAATTAAATTTTCTTCAGGAGGAAGAACAATTGCATTAATTAAATCTATAATTTCTGGATCATTTTCACTTTTATTTGCTGCAGCTTCAATAGCCTTGTTAAGGTCTGCTATAAATGATTTAGAATATGCTTCTTTAGCATCATCATTCGCCTTTTCTAATAAATTCGATTTTATTGGTTTTAACTCCGTATTAATATTTTCAACTATTTTTTCAACTGCTTCAGTTCGATTTAACAGCTTTTCTGAAAACTCCTGAAATGGATTGCAATAATTAGAATAAAAACAATTTTTTCTGTATATTTATTTATTTACTTACTCCTAATATTTCAGATACTTGTACTTCCGATTCAGGAGAACCAATGTCTGAAGTTTGAACTTCTGTATCTGTATATGTTTTTTGTTCAGTTTCAGTCATGATATTTTTATCTAATACTGTTACAGCACACGATTCAGTTTGCACTTCAGAATCTATGTATTTTATTAAATTTTCGGTTTGAAAATTTACATCTTTATTAAAGTTAGGACACTTTTTCCGTATCAAAATTTCATCCTTTTGTATTTCTTGTAACTGAATATTTTGGTGAACTTTTTGGACCTTCTGTAAGTGGGCATTCTGGCTAACTGTATTTTTTTGTGGAGTACTTTTAAATGAATTTTGTTCTGGTATTTTGGGGTTTAATTTTTTATGTTTTTCAGGCTCAAATTCACCAGTATATCCAGGTAAGTTTTTCAAAGGAGTAGCTTCTATAGATTTAGAAGGAGCTGAAATTATTAAAATTATCATTAACAAATGTATAAGTGTAAAATATTATTTTTGTATAATTGTAAAATAATTACACTGGTCTAAAATACTATTATCTTCAGATTCTTCAGTAATTTCTTGAGCATTTCTCTTTGTTTTGTCATCATCTTTGTTAGAGAAAATTCGTCTTTTACGAAATTTAGAAGGTGATCCATGAAGAGAAGGAGTACTCTAAAAATATTACAATAATTTTTGTTATAACTTTACTTATAAATGTACTTGTAAATGAAAAATTTTAAAAGCACCTGTGTAGCTGTATTAACAGTGGGAATAAAATTTCGACCTTTATATTCTTCAAAGAGCACCTTTATTTGACTTGTTAAATCACTACAATGTCTTAATTTATCTAATTTATCAAAATTTTCCAATTTCTCTTGCACTGAAATCAATGAGAGATTATTTCAAAACAATTTTAATATATATTATTAATAAATTGATAACAAAAGAATTTTAATCCAAATGACATAGCTTACCAATAGTATTTAAAAGACAAAATTTTTCTAAAACATCTAACAAAGTTAATCCACAAACACGAGTGCTAAAATGCCTACCCATTGACAAAACCTGGCGGCACTCTTCTAAATTTGATGACTCCCTAAGAAATAATCTTGCTGCTTCTGTACACCTTTCCTCAAGCAGGTAACCTATTAAATAAAGTAGATTTGTTAAATAACCCGAGCAATTTTTACACAAATAAACAGATGAAATTACAGGCTATCTAAAGTAATCAAAATGCTATCAAAACAGTTTACAAAATGAGCTGAAAGCTCAGAAATTTGACACTCCCCATAATCCAATTAAGTCCACGAATGAAACTGGAACAAAGTTCCCTCCCGGTAAACACAAAGTAGCACAAAAATCAACTTGGTTAATGAAAAACAGCATCTTCCGCAATAAAAGTTGCATACACCGGAGGAAAATCGTGGAGGTTAGCGTTTAACCACTCAGGTAAGGAGACTCACCGTAAACCATCCTGGCGATTTCCGAAGGCAAGAGAGCATCCATTGCCATTATTGTCTCGCGAGCGCGAGATCCGCTATCGTCCGTATACGCTGTTTCCGAAGCGTACACTCCGGTGCAGGGCGCCTTGGGAAAAGCGCATCACAACACTTTGCTCGAACTGCCGAGCGGGGCCATTTTCGCGGGTTTTCCGCGCGCACTCCGCATATCGCTGCAGCGACAAAGAGCCGCGCCTCCCATTGGCCGGCCAACAGCTGTTTCGCGGTGCGCGCGCAGCTTTCCGGGGGCGGTTTGAACCACCTCCTAATCTGCCACGTGAGGCAGGTGCGATTATAGGTATTGCATATTATATGCCCGCTTTAGGCGATTGCCGTCAGTTTTTACCGGTAGATTGCCGAGGAACAGTAGTTTCAGTGGATGGTACGTAATCTTAGGCAGCCTTCTCCTTAAGTTAAGTTTCCCGCGTAAAATATTGTGATTTTCGCACGAGATCTCATATATATATGCAGCGAGAACTCACATAACAATAACATACGAGATCTCGTATGTTATGTGAGTTCTCATATAATATTTTCACGCGGGTTCACTTGATTTTCGTACGAGTGTAGCACTACTTTTCGAGATAAAAAAGCCGTGCAGTTTATTCAATTGGGAAAAAGTATTTGATTTTTTTAATTTGTTTTAATGAACTTTAATTTTTTGCAGATAAAGCTCTATCACTATAGGTTTCTTTATTCTTGCTAAGTTCTCTATTTACTATCAATATATAGATACAAATTTTTACTATTTCTGATCCGTCAAAGGTCATATTCGCCTTGTTTGAGTTGTTAAGACCTTACAAGTTACATAAGACTTACAAGCTATATATATACAGCTCCCCTATGCTCTCAATATAACTATATAAGATGTACTTTTTCCCTCATTACCAACTGCTCATTACAGAGCTTCCAGTTTTCGCCGCTTCATTTAGTGTACATATTATATATATGTATATAGGAAGGATCAGCGCTATAGTGCGCGGATAATTAAAAATGTTTTTATTTTTGCCCTCACTCCCTGGTTTTGATACATATGTCACTTATGTACTTTTACAGTTGCACTTCTTCTAAAGACTAACAATTAAGAAAAACGTAGTATTCAAATACTTTCCTTCATAGCTTCACGTCATTTGTTTTTTGTTTAAAAATTTTGATAATTTGTTTACCATTTTCATCGTTAAGTTCAAAATAAATAAATTCAAAATAAGTGTAAGAGTCGTCTTAATTAAAAATGAATTTAAGCGTTTTTGGTTCATTGCTCTTTCTTTCCTTTATAGTGGTATATATAAAAACAAATTTGTTAAATGTCATGTGAATTGCATCCCCATTAATATTGAATCAAATTTTTTTCAGACATCAATCTCTGATGAAGCACCACAAAACATGTCTAAAACTTTTTTCTACTTTGCTTATGGTAGCAATATGTTAACAAAACGAATACATATTAACAATCCTACATCGGTACAAAGATATATTGGCAAAATTAAGGTAATTTCTTTAATAATTATATAATTTAGTTTGTTACATAATTTTTTTTTATTTGAAATTAATGTTATACAGGACCATCGACTTGATTTCATCACGTACTCAAATCGATGGAAAGGCTGTGCTTCAACTATTGTTCCAGATGCTGACTCTGAAGTTTGGGGGGTTGTATGGGAAATAGACAATAGCAATCTGCCTGATTTAGATCATCAAGAAGGAGTGCATGAAAACATTTACTTTCCAAAAACTGTAGATGTTAATACAACAACAGGAAACATTATAAAATGTCGGGTTTATCAGCAAACTAATTTACCTGCAGATTATTTGCAACCTAATTTATTACCACCTAATAGGCAACCATCTCTTGTTTACTTGTGAGTTTACAATATTTTTTTCTTATACATTATTGATGTTTATTGTATTACCTATTAATTGATATAATTTCAAAGAACTACAATGATAAATGGAGCTAAAGAATATAACATTCCAGAAGATTATATAAAGTTTCTTGAATCATTCAAACACAATGGATACAATGGTGAAACTGAAATAGTAAGATAAAAATAATGTATATATTTGTTAAATTAAATTTATACTTGTATTACTTACTTCATCATTAATAAACTTAAATTAATTTTTTTATTTTTCAGGCTGAATTATCTGGTTAATTTACAAAAAAAAAGAACAATTTTTTGTATTTTTCATTGATTTTGTAAAACAATTTGCATGTCCTAAAATAAAATATATTTTATTATAAGGTAGTAAATGATTTTCCTTTAGACGATTTTTTATATAATGTTTTACAGTATTGTTAGAAAAAAATTGAGGTTTAAATTGTTTGAAAAACGTGCGTAAAATTAAATTCTAACTATAATCATAGACTATAATAAAAGTGCGCCAATTTTTCTTATTGGTGACCGCGTAACGTTATAAATAAACTTATAATGAATTCTAGAAATTTTCTTATCACATAAGTATTATTATTGTCTTGCAATATGTCTGCTTTATTATCAATTGCAAGAATCAGGTCGCGAAAATTGTACATTGTAGCTGAATCTGCTTCATATAATTGATTTAATATATTTAATTTAAAATTATTTTTAAAGTTTTTAAATTTTATCTTAAAAAACAAATTTTCAAACATGTCAGAAAAGTTTTTATACTTTGCCTATGGCAGTAATATGCTGGCAAAGAGAATACATCATAATAATCCTAAAGCAGTTCAAAAGTGTATAGGAAAATTAATGGTAAATTATTTTTTACAACATAAATTATATATTTTTTGTTTTAATAATGAAAAATTTTGCTTAAAGGATCATCGTCTCGATTTTAATAGGTTTACAAAAAGATGGCAGGGATGTGTGGCAACTATTATCCCTCATACAGGTTCTGAAGTTTGGGGAGTTATTTGGGAAATTGATAAGAGTAATATGGACACTTTAGATAAGCAAGAAGGTGTACATGATAACATATATTTATCCAAAGATGTAAATATTTTTACTAACACGGGACAAAATGTGCAATGTAAACTTTATCAACAATGTCAAGTACCAGAAGTCTATGTTGGGCCTAAAAATTTGCCATCTGAAAGGCAACCCTCTTATGTTTATTGGTAGCTTAAATATGTAAATGCTAAACAAAAATTATTGTTTTTTAAATAATCAAATTATATTCTGATGCTTTTTGTAGGAACATCATAGTAACAGGGGCACAGGATCATCAACTTCCAGAAAATTACATTGATTATCTCAAATCTTTCCCTCACAATGGATACAATGGTGAAACACAAGTGGAGTAAGTATTTCTTTTTGTTTAATAAATAATTTATATATTTACATATTTAGTTTATTTACAAATTTAATGTGTTAAAACCCTTTAATTAAGATGTATAATCCCTAGCGGAAATTTAAAATATAACAAAGTGTTAAAAGAGCGTAAGAGTGAGTATAAATCTGTAAGATATACCTATATGTTGGATTTCGAATCCGTTTTAAATGTTATTATTTTTGTTTATTATCTTTCATCTTTTTTGCATTTTATTGCGTTTTCTTACATTTTTTGGATTTTTTATTAGTTTTAAAAAATGTAAGAAAATTTAACTTGAAGCAATATTATATAAAAATCTTTACATTTATTTATATTTTGTAACGTAATTTTATATTTTATTACTTATTTCTACATTTTCTTACATTATTTTACATTATATAAAATAATTTAAAAAAATTTTTTTATATAAACATTTTTTTTAAAAAGTAATAAAATGAAAATGAAGACAAAATAACAAAAAAATTATAATAATATTAATCGTAATAAAATTTAAAAAATGGTGTGAGAAAAGGTAAAAGTACATTTGTCTAAATTTGCTTGCTCCATTTTACCTTTTTCTACATTTTACAATTTCCGCTAGGGACACCAAAGTAAAGATAATAAATACAAAAAAATGTAATCAAATAAAATTTTAAATGTTTACTTGAAACTAGTTTCTGTCATTTAAACACTTTATAAACAGAATAATTAATATTTAATTAATTCCACAGCCTTATAGAAGTACGATAATCTACAATATTTACAATGTTTAATTAATTTTTTTATAAAAATCTGTATAAACAATCTTAAAGAACTCCCTCTCTCGGAGTTTTTTCAACAGCATTTTTCTTAGTGTGAATTGAAATATTTGCTCCGCAGCCTATCTCTGACTGAAAAGTGATTCCCTTAATTTCACGCCCCTCGATGTGTTTCCGAAATTTGGGCTCCTTCATAACTTCCTGCAGAACATCATCCTCGTTCATCGTGTCCAGTTGTCGTCGGGCGATTCTAAGCGTTAGAAAATCTTTGCTGTTAACCTGTAAAATTCAAATATATAATAAAAACCCTGCTTATAATTCTGCTGTATAAAAGCGTCTTATATTCTTTACACGTACCCTGACGCGAACTTTCAGTTTGTACTCCATATCCACCTTAGGCCAGTTCTGCTGTAAAACATCCTTATCCCACTGGATCTCACCGTCGTTGACGATTCTATGAGGAGCAGAGCAGAATCCAGCCCAAAGCTCTGAAGCAAAATGCGGGGCCAATGGAGCCAGCATTACAATTTGAACAGCAAGGGCACGTTCATATTCTCGGCTTCGTGCAATGGAAATCTGCGACGATTTTCTTATACTGTTAGTCAAGCCTTGCATTTTGGAGATGGCAACGCTCAACTGCTGTGAGCCTGTGATATTAAAAGTTACTCCATGGACATAGTAATTGCGACTGTCAAAAAGGTAATCGTTCTCCTTCCTAAACTTGTCATCGTTAATCTGATTTTGCAGCTCTTCTGGTACAAGTGCTTCTCTTGTTTTGATGAATTCGCCTATAGTCTGCCAGAGACGGCGTTGCCAGTTTAAAATTCCCGGGAACGCTGCAGTAAAGTAATAAATTTTAGAAGAAATAATAAGAATTTAAGTTTTTAATAATTTAATTTTCCTCACTTTCTTTAGACCAGTTTCTATGGGAAGTTGGTGCTACATCAGCTAACATGAGTAGCCTAATAGTATCACTACTGTATTCCTCGAACATTTGTGATGGATCAACACCATTATGCTTCGACTTTGACATTTTTTCCCAAGTTGTAGCAACAGGTTGATGGGTGCTTTTCTCCAGATATTCATCGTTTATTAATTCAACTTCATCAGGCCTTAAATATTTTCCTTCTTTAGTAGAATAAGATTGTCCCATGACCATTCCTTGCACCAGTAATTGCTTAAATGGTTCTCGAGTAGGAACCAATCCCAAATGATAAAGAAAATGACTTACAAAACGAGCATAATACAGATGTAAAACAGCTGAAAAATTTTAATGTTATTTATTAGATGATTTGCAAATTTTGTAAAAATAAATAAAATCAATTTCTAATTTACCATGTTCCTTTCCTCCTATATACAAATCTACTGGTAAGTAACGTGATGCTGTTTCACTTGAGAACATTTCGTTTTCATTCTTTGGATCAATATATCTCATGAAATACCAAGAGCTATCAACAAAGGTATCCATTGTGTCCGTTTCTCTTACAGCTGGTTCTTTACATTCGGGACAAGATGTATTTATCCAATCAGTAGCATTCTTTAAAGTTAAATTTTGATTTCCTGATAAATGTTTTAACTTAGGTAATACTATAGGAAGTTGATCTCTTGGTACTGGTTGAGCACCACAGTTTTTACAATGTACCATGGGTATAGGTGTACCCCAATATCTTTGCCTCGATATTAACCAGTCTTTTAATTTAGAACTAACTAAGAAACCTCCAATATCTCGTTCTTGAGCAATCTGGAGTACATTAGTGCGTTTTTCTTTCAATTCTTCTGTAGAATATATTGGAATAGATTCACATTTTATGTTAGTCAATTCACAAAATTCAAGATTGGCTTCAGTGTATGGAATACCTAAATAATCATCTCTGAAAGGTGGATATGGTAACCTTTCTATAAAATAAAGAATTATTAATTAAAATTTGTATTTAACTTTATACAAAATTATATTAAAATTGTTTTATAAACGATTTACCTTTATCGGTAACAAATATTGGCAATTCTTCATTTGTAAATGGATTTATAACTTTTGCACTCAATTTTCTTATATTACTGTTGGAGTTAGATTTTTCAATTTTAGCTAGTAAATTATTGTCTGATACTGCAAGAAACTTAGCATATTCAATGAATTCTGGTTTATCAGTCCACAGATTTACAAATTTTGGATATCCAGGTACATTTGAAATTATTTGAAAATCTATATTTGTGCCTATGCATTCACCAATCCAATGCTCTTGAAGTTTAATAATATCTTTCCATTCTTTTAAAGTTTTATCTTTTAAGCCTTGCAACAGAGATCTATCAAATTAAATAGGTAATTTTTAAAAAATTATTTTTTGAGTAAAAAAATCAAAAACTATGTATACATACTCTGCAAATACTGTAGTTTTAATAAACCATTGCTTAAGAAGCCTTTTTTCAACAATCGCACCAGATCTCCAGGATCTATTATTTTCATCAACTTGTTCATCTGCAAGTACAGTCTGATCGATAGGATCCCAATTCACGAAACTTTCCTTCTGATAAAGTAAACCATTTTCGTATAATTTTAAGAAAAGTTCTTGCGTCCATTTGTAATAGCTTGGTTCACATGTGGCCAATTCTCTATGTGTGTCAAATGTACAACCTAATTTGTTTAATTGTTCTCTCATATTTTTAATGTTCTGCTCTGTCCATTCTGCTGGATCAACATTTCTTTCTATGGCTGCATTTTCTGCAGGTAAACCAAATGCATCCCACCCCATTGGATGAATGACATTTTTGCCTAAAAAATTGAAAAGTTAAGACTTGGTATTAAAAAAATATAAATGATAATAAACTGAAGTAAATGATTTACCATTCATTCTATAAAACCATGCAACTGAATCACTGATCGAATAAACTCTGATGTGTCCCATGTGCAGAGAACCAGAGGGATAAGGAAACATCGACAATACATAAAATTTTTGTTTGTTTGTCGATACATTGTGAATTTGGTGAATTTTGTTTTTCCAATAATTTTCAATCTCATGTTTACGTTCAGTCGTTAGTTCTTCATTCTGTATAAAAGAAAAACTTAAAAAATATACATCTTATATATAAGAACTGCTAAATGTTTATTTTTGAATTTCTAAACATAACCTTACCCATAATCCTAAACCGGTGGATGCATATCTTGAGCTGATGCATTTCTTAATGCTTCTGCTTTTTAGGGAATGTTTAAAATTTAATATTAAGCTGTACTTCATTGTACAATTGTAAGATTAATCTCTTATTTGCAAGTGGAGTTACACTTTTACAGATTTACTCCACTTTGAAGTTCATATTATATATAGTAGACTGCATTATTGAAAGCTGGCACTACTGAAGTCATTAGAAACTTTTTTATCCTTACATTTTTCAAAAAATTCTAAAAATGGTATAAAATGAAAGAATAAATGATGTCAGATTGTAGGTCGTAAAAAATAAAAATAAAAAAATTAAGATGAACTAGAAAAGTAGTATATGTTTCAAAATAATAATAAAAAAAAAAAAAACAATGATTCATTTAATTAATGTATTTGTCAAAAAATTCATCAAACTGTTATCAATTATTATTATTGAATCTTTAAGTTGTATAATATAAATCTTCTTCTTCATGGTAGTTGATATAAAATGTTCCAATAACGATAATTCGAACACCAATAAATATTCAGATTTTATTTTTAAATGCCAAAACATTAAACGAAAACGTAAGCTTAATATTTTTATTTACTTCAAATTGACTTCAAGGTAGTACCGAAGCGTTTATATATTTAAAAAATCACTTTTAACTAAATTTCTACTTTATGATGAGTACTCATTTTCACATTCACGCAAGAATAAGTTATTGAAATTGGTTTAAATAAACTTTTATTAAAAATAACTAAGTGTTAAAGAAAAGCGAATGTAAGTTTCGTACGGACGCACAGTTGAACTACGTAGTAAGGTCAATCACTTCGGCGGCTTCCGCGAGTGGTCTCGTCGGTGCACGCTCTTTTTCCGGTACGCAAGAGAAAGAGGAGTTGGTAAGGGATATTTTCGAAATCAAAATCCGTAAAAATAATGGACATCGCTAATATTCGCGTTGTGAAATGACGTGATATCGTTAATTAAACGCTGTACTTTACTTATGCACGCGTATTTTTTTAGTTTTCCATTCATACACCGTTCCAATCGCATGGTCACAAGTGACTTGTCACTTCTAGGTTATGATAACATATTTTCTTTATTTATGTGTTATTGCAAGAGATATCGTTCGGTTTACTGTGAATAGTTAACAAACTATTAATTTGTGATCATTACCCGTTGAAAGTTTAGTGGTGCAATTGAAAATTTCATCAGTGCGCGTATTATAAGCAACGTGACGTTAACAACAACATTAATTAATTTTTACTGTTTCTGCTGGCAGCTCAAAAATGGGTAAGCGGAATAATATGATCCCTAATGGGCACTTCCACAAGGACTGGCAACGGTTCGTGAAGACGTGGTTCAACCAGCCTGCCCGTAAATACCGCAGGAAAACAAACCGCGTCAAGAAAGCCCGTTCAGTTGCTCCAAGGTATTTCACGCATTTTCATTTGACTTCTCAACTATAATATTACAGAGTTTATTCTTTGGAAACTATTAATAATGATCTGATAATTAATTTTACAGGCCGGTCAATCTCTTGAGGCCAGTAGTGCACTGCCCTACATTCCGCTACCACGCAAAAGTTAGGGCAGGTAAGGGCTTTACCCTTGCGGAACTTAAAGCCAGTGGCCTTAACAAACGTTTTGCCAGGACTATTGGTATCTCTGTTGATCCCAGGAGGCGTAACAAATCTGTTGAGTCTTTGCAACAAAATGCTCAGAGGCTCAAGGAGTACAGAGCTAAATTGATCCTGTTCCCTCTGAATGAAAAGAAGGTTAGTTTTTTACTTAATGTTGTTTGTGAAATTTGGAAGTGTGTAAAAGGTTTGAAAATTACTATAAATTGCACTAGAGTATAGATAATTGTATACCGTAATTTCCTATAATCAGTGTTGAATGAAAATATGTGTTAGCTGTTAATTGAAAATAGAAATGATTAAAAGTTCATTTAATTTTAGATGCTCCAAACAAATTTTTGGAGCAACTTTAATTGACTATTTTTATAGAAAAATATTTACTTTTATATTAGTTTCATAAGAATATTTAAATCATTTATTGATTATTTTTTCTGGAGAATATGTTAATTTAAGAAATACATCCAAATAATATCTTTCCATATATAAATAAATGTAAAAGTTATAGGAATTATAGTAATCGTATTTCTCCAATCCATTTTTAAAATTTTTTTTTTAATTGAATTCTTTTTATTAATTCCTATGTTACTAAATTTAAACTAAATATTTTACTAATTTAAACTAAAAAGATTGTGATCAGGTCTTAAAATATAAAAATGTTCCAAATTATAAAAACAATTAGAAAAAATGAAAAAGACAGTAATATTGTAATATAAATGGTGTTTAAAAACCCTGTTAATTTAAATAAATTAGTGATTGATAGTAATCATTCATGAATTTGTGAACTTTACAGATCAAGAAGGGAGAAGCAACATTAGAGGAGTGCAAGGTTGCAACACAGGTGAAGGGTGAAATTATGCCTCATGGCCTCCACCAAGGAGCTGTCAAATCTAAAGCTCGTGTTATCACCGAAGATGAGAAGAAGTTCAATGCATACATCACATTGCGCAAAGCAAGGGCAGACGCAAGATTAGTTGGCATCCGAGCTAAGCGTGTCAAGGATGCAGCGGAAAACCCAGATGATGTGACTAAAGTTGCAAAGGACACAAAGAAAGCAAAGAAATGAAAATTTTGAATAAAGTATGTGTAAAATAAACAAATTTTTCATGAATTACATTTATTGACTTATCTAATCCTTATATTACTAATATTTATAAATTAAGTAGACTAGAATATTCCAATTAGTGTATCAAATTCTTTATTCTGTTCTTTTTATTACATTTTTACAAAATTGCAATTATTTATTTTTTTTAAATTTATTTGACAAAGCAATAATTTAATAAGTAACATAAATATTTAAAAAAAAGTAATTAAAAACGTAATTTAATATAGAAATTAGCATAATGCATAACTTATTTCAATTATATTAAAAATATTTCTCTAAGCTAAATTATTAAAAGTGATCTTGCTATATCTTGGTAATTGTTCAAGCAAGTATAATACTTTTAGTAAAAATACGTGTTTAAAGCATAAGTTAAATAATAAAACGTTAATGCTAATATAATTTATAGAAAGATCACTTTTTGGAAATTAAGTTATAATCGCAGTCTGCGCAGTTGATTGTCCAGTCGAGCAAGCTGATGGAGGAAGCCATTATTAGGATGGATATCACGACTCAGCTTAACAGTACGAATGGCATCAGCAGCTAACATCCCTTTTTTTATCATCAAATATGCGATAACACAGGTAGCACTTCTTGAAACTCCCTGTACACAGTGCACAAAAACTCTGCCTGCAATAATATTTATTCTCTAGCATATAACTCCTTTGAAAATAATCTAAGTTTAACATTTCAAAAGAGTTTGAAATTCAGTTTGCTTACCTCCTGAGTTAACTGCATCATCGATGAAAGAAGCAGCAGTATAAAAGTATTGGCTTATATCTGTACTCGGTAAATCGAGCATGCACAGCCCAAGGTACTTTATAGATGTATCACCGTAAAATTTGATGTCTGTATTCACCATACCAAACTTCTTCCCCTCAGCTGCATTCAAGACATGTGTAATTCCTATTCTTTGAAGGTATTCTTTATTTTTGGCGGTAATTCTAAAAACATAAAAAATTTAATACCAGTAAATTAATATTTAAGCTATATAGTTTCTCAATTAATTAAGTTTAATTTTACTTAATAGATAAAAATAAAAAAAATTTACCCATCTCCAATGTAAATGCGAGGATAAACTTCATCACAGTCGACATTTTGCTGTAACCGGTAATATTCCAAATTATCGATATTAGGATCAAATCCAGGAAGTCGTTTGAATCCCGTTCTGCTCGTGTGCAAGGCTTGTATAAGTTGATGCACGGTCGTTTCTCCGCCGACCAACGTCTTCTGAAAATCCTTTAAAAAGATAACAGAAAATGTTAAGTGACAGCAGAGAAAATATGTCAAACAAAACAACGATGACACTTTTCAATAAAGTAAGTAGTCTTTCGACAATGGTAAACTATTCAATTGCGACACCCAAGATGAAATTTATAAAAGTTTGTGGATCGCGAAAATATTACATTCAAACGATATTTTGCGCTGAAACTCGATCCGCGGCTTTCACAATTTCACCGCATACAGCCTAATAAACCACCGCGTGTAATCGTAAAAAAAAACACGTGAAATTTCGCGCTCGCGAATTTAAAAAATCTAGTCGCAAAACCTTGACCTTGGACGTTTCCAGCTGCGCCATAATAACGCGACCTTGAGAAAAACGGACACCTGCGCCCAGCACAGCGCGCGAACTAGCAATGGAGAAAAAAAAAACAACGAATGACTCATTTGATTTGTCTCACTCTGTCCTTGTCTCTCCACGTGCTCCTCAACATTGTTAAGCTGCGCGCAACGTGCCCCGTGCAAAAATCGAACGACGAATGCTGTAATTCCAGCAAGCCGAGCGTATTTGAGCGCGAGCAAACTAGACTACGAAGCTCTCGCGTGTATATGTTTATTTTTAAAGGCGCGTTACGAAATTTGACGAGCTTCAGATACCTCCGCTCCGGGTCTACAAAATTAGTGCTTCGCGAACAAAATCTTACCTTCTGGTAGATTTTCGTTTGCTCTTTCACTTTCTCTACTTTTTTTCTATGCTCCGCAGACGATTTAAAAATCTGTTATTCGAAATCTTCTTTTTGTTTCAATTTATAGAGAAACAATGGTTTTTTATTTTACGAAAATGATAGAAAAGTGTTTCTTGTTGGTGGTGTATCGTTGCTGTGAAAATAATTTGATATACTCTGTTACCAAAATTAACAAAAATGTTACTTTTTTAATACTGCAATGATTATGTATGTACTATGCACTATCATTATATGCAGTTTTATATATTGCGTAATATTGGAAGCAGTTGCGCGCATGACCCTTTGGCGATAAGCGCGAAAATTCAAACTTGCAAATCCATCACGAATGGATGTATGAAACTATTTATAATGAAATCGATATTACACCGAGTAAATGCGCGTTCATTATTTGAATAAACAATTTACTTATGCCCTGTAATTTTGATTAGATTTTGTGACAGTGATATAAGACCGTGACGTTAAATATTGTCACAGGTATTTGCAAACTAATATTAACTTATATGAAAAAGCTAATACTTACTGAAATAGATTCATCTTTCCATATTCTGTTTTTTTTTTTATAAATTAAGGAAAGTCATAGTATATGAATATTTTTTTATGAAAATGGTATAGAATACATATAGTTGACATCCACAAAAAAGCACTTAGTCCTTTGTAATGAAAACTGGCATAACGGAAAGTTTAGCCTCCAGAAATATGTTTTTCTTTGGGAGAATACAATGTGCTTGTTTTTATTAGGGGGGATGGTTATATCGTTTAAGCACACAGCAGCACAGTCATTATTTTTTTTATGAAGAAAAGTACATTTCAGTTTTTTTGCTATAAAAACTAACGCAATTTTATGAAAGTTTTTGTTTAAAAACATTAAGTTTTATATACAATGTGGGGAGTAGAGTATTTCAGCCTTTTTCTGCACCGAAAATAAGAGATTAACGCGTTATAAAGTAATGCGTTTCCAACATAACGACTCAACAGCATGCTTTCTTTTTAGTATTTTATATTGATTAATCAATAATAATTGTTAACCATAGTATTATATAATATAGCAAAATATTCTAGCAGATACTCCTTGGGCGTAAATCGATTGATAAATAATGTATGTACATAATATATATTTTTTTTTAATTTCCGATGCTTAATTTTGGAATTAACGCACCTTTCGTAATTCTGTCATCACGATAATCGATCCCAAAAAAATAATAAGCGCCTCAATGCGACCTTTTTTTCTATATAGAACGTCGACTTCAAGGCTAAGCTAAGAATATCTTGACCTTTGGTCAATGTGACCTTTTAAATCCTACATTATAGCTGCATAAATAATGTTCCAAACCCTTATTTTCTGTCATTTTCTTTATACTACATGTCCTTTTATTTAAGACTATATAAAAGAAAAACAACCACGCCTCCACATGTTTTTTTCGCTTTCGATGATATCGAAGCGACAAATTCTATTTTATTAGCAAGCCGTCGGAAAGATTCAGACGTCGATTTTCCTTCTATTTCCACTGTCGGAACAAATCAAGACCTGATATCCACTGAATAATACATAAACGCAATGAGGCGACGATTTCCGACACAAAAGAAGCGGTTGATTCGATCAACCGACCTATATATCGGGCCGCCGCACTCTGCGCGCGTCAACGTTTTGCAAACATCGCAGGGCTCTCCATTCGACATGGGAGAAAGCAAGATTCCGTCGATTCTGCTGACGATAGTGGTGCTCGTCGCTTTTGTCGACGCTATCGATAGCGAGCCTTTTCAAAATTTGGTGAGGCTGCTTTTGGATTTGAGAAATAAATTTCACATCAACAACATTTTCATAGCTCGAAGCAATGTAGCACCTGCCGGCGGTAAGTGAGAGTGTAATTAGGGGCGCAGGGGAATGAATAAACCACGCATTAGCAAGGCGATTTGTTCGTTTTTAATGAACTTTCTCGAATAAGCAATATTTTGTTTAATTATTCTAGAAATTTAATTAAAATTTGAAAAAAATAATTGTTTGTATTAAAATATTATATGTCGTGCTATTCTCTATCTATATTTGCAGGAGAATTATTACCCTACTAAAAAATTTCAAATGAGATTTTAGCTGGTGAATTCTCAGGTGAGGTCTCAACTGAAATATCACGCCAATTCTCAGATGATTATTGTAATTCTTTAACTGTAGATGTTTCTTATTTTTAAGTGTACTTAATGGTTTTACCATCCAGATTGTGCTTCGGTAAATATATGTTATAACATGTTATTTAGCTATTTTAGCTGAGATCTTAGCTGAATTATTATCTGAGATGAGATTTCAACAGTATTCTCGCCTAATATTTTTTAGTAGGGTAGAATTTTCTTTTTTACCCGTTTCTTCATTTTATGATAAGTGCAAATATAACGCAATTTATCGTAAATAAAAAAGATAGTAAGCATCAAAAATTAAAAAGTAGGTATGCCTTAGCAATACGGATTTTCTAAATTTTAATTAATGAAATTATTTTCAAAGGAAGAAATTTATTAATTGTATACCTATTTTTATGCTTATACATTTATAACTCCGATTTTCAGAATTCAATGTAGCCCACAAATTGGCAGCAATAATGAAAAGTTTTGCTGAAAACAATGTTTTCTCCATGATGACAACCATAAAAGATCTTCCAAAAGCGTTAGCCCGCAACGGGAAAAAAGCAGATCGATTGCTCTTAATTCTAATCATCAGATCAACACTCGACTTTGACACTTACGCAAACGTCACGAAAATGAGCAACATCAATTTATACCAGACGCTCCTCTTATTCGCAAGCAGCTTGGACGAATTCTGCCAGCACCCCTTGGGCAATCCATTCAATTTGAATTTCGAATCGAGGGTTTTAATTAAGTGTCAAAAGGAGCCCGTCGTAAGAGAATGGTACTCGTTGATCGAAAATAAAATCGAAGTTTCTGATCTGTTTTATTGGGAGTCAAATCTCGTCGGCTTTGTGCCTCTAACAAATTTAACCTTTTACAAACGAAGAAGTTCGCTGCAGGGCATCAGTTTGCGCACTACCGCGTTAAAGGTATTTAAAAAAGTGATGAATGAAGTTAAAGGAAAACAGTGTTCCGCATTTTGGTAAAAATTTCAGGATTTGCAAGCGGACAACAAACTTGTTGGGTATTTTGGAGATATAGTGTATGAAATATCTCGTTTGGCTGACTTTAAGTTGGAAGTTCTAAGTTTTGAGAAAGGCACGACCGCAGTGTTGAATACACTTACTGAAAGAAAAGCGGATATTGGGGTGGGCGAGTTCACTATTACTAGCAGTAGGACTGAAAACATAACTTTTTCCGATCCAATCTATATTGCAAATATAAACTTCTATGTAAAGAAGTCACGTTCATCTCACTTACTCTGGGACATGTATTATAAAGTAGGTTTTAATACTATTACTATATTTTTTCCTATTATTAGTAGAATGTAATCTGATCACCACAGGACTATCACTTTGTGCAATATACCATGTTTTAAATTTACCTCCGCTGAAGAGCATAGGATCTAATAAAAAAAGTATGGATATACTTAAATAAGATAAGATATATAGGGGAGAGCGGGGCATAGCGGGCCGTGGGGTAATGTGAACCTTCGGGGCAAAGTGGGCCACCTCATTAAATATGTTTCATTTGCTGTGAAACATATTTCTTAACAAGTCTCATAGAAAATAAAGCTATTTAAAAGAATATCATTATTA
>JAXIUT010000048.1:12552715-12566539 GCA_035586675.1 Eurytoma californica
AATAAATAAAACATTTACCACTGGTCACCCATAACACAAGTGATTAGTCGAGATCAAGGAGATGCCTTCTCAAGGCTGTCTCGCATAGGTCTGTCTAGAAAGAATAAATACACATTGTGTTGATGTCCAGTATTTCACAAGATATTGTATTTATGTATAATCTATATTTTAACTACCAGTGCTTATTACCTCAAGTACATGTAAACTGTAAAAATTTATAAATGTACATTGATTACTCCGAAATTAGCAATTTGAAAATTTGAAATTTATTATCAGGTGTGAAGTGAATAAAAGCAAATAGCGTAATTATTCTCTTACACGTGGAGGAGAAAAAATCAATTAGGCGTCCTCGAAAAAAGGCATTAATCAAGCCGCTGCCGTAGGAACCGCTCGGCCGTAAAGGCAGGCCGCGATTTCATTACGGTGGGTAATCCGGGAGGGCGAGATAATAATAACAGGCCCTGGTGTGCGGGTACGAAAAAAGAAAAGGGGTGAAGCCGAGAGCCGGCGAATGGAGGGGAGTCCGTCGAAAGGGACGATCCGCGGGTAAGATTACATCGTGTCAGTTGATACAGGCGGCGCGCGCGCGAGAAGAGGGAGTGAGAGGGACTCGCTCGTGACGGGGAGGGCGGAGTTCACAGCCGTCTCCGGCGGCCTGTCAGCCTTGTCAGCGATTAGGCACGCGTTGTCAGCCGCTGAAAAGGGTTCATTAGATTACGGAACACTTGCCGCTGCACCGCGCGCTGCCCGTCCGCTGTCAGCTGTCGCCCCGCCGTGAGGAGGCCGCCGAGAGCGGATCCTCCTCTCTCTCTCTCTCTCTCTCTCACGCTCGCCCGGCCCGCGAAGCCGCCTCTCTTTCTCCACTGGCGATTTTCTGCCGAATATGCGCGGGAGAGAGAGCGACGGTACTTACGAGCGTAATTAACTAGTCGACGAACCGTGAAATTCCATTTGTAACTGCGATTTAACGCCTACCTGGGTACCAACGCAGATTCGGGGGAATTTCCCTGCTTTCGATTACGCGATCAAAACTGGTCAATGGGCTTCACGTGCAGGGTGTCCAATTACCTCGCAAATGCGTAGTGGAAGTGCGTAGGTTTCTAAGACACTATTCCAAATATAGCCACTATCATTGAGGAGAATAGAAGAGAAACATTTAAGTAATAAAAAAAGCAATTCAGATTATGATTAATTTTGCCTGTTTAAAATATCATACTGGCAAGACGACGTCATTCATTTTCAAGTAAATAATGATTTTATAGCACGCTTTAAAAATTTTAACATCCGAATTAATATTACGATTATTTTAAATTCACAACGATAATAAAGTAAATTAGAATATTCATGATTCGACAGTGCAGTTAACCATTTTAAAAGATATTTCTGTCAACGCCAAATACAGGGTACGATAAATGTAAAGATGAAATAATTGATAAAGTACAAATGGACAATCATTATTGATCCAACATACAATATGCAGGCGCCTTCTATTCCGATACTACACGAGTCCGTGGCAGTATTGTGTGTCAGACATCGCAACCCCCAAGAATTGATTAAACATAGAGGCGACGAGCTCGCGCCCGGCGATAAATAAAATAAGTGTGGCCGATAAAAGCGACCGAGTCGTCGACGTCGGGGCAATGACGGGCCGCCACCTCCCGGTAGCTTCTTCGACGCCCCATCGCGGAAGCAAATTCTCGGCGTCATTATACATACATTGGCTCGTGTCACGGCGACGCGACACCGACATGGCGTCGCGTGTCCCGATGAATATTTCCAATATGCGCCCGAGTATAATTCCGCCGACGCGAGTTATACACGTCGCGCGAGCGAAATTCGTCAAACTCGACGTTCCTGCCTTTCTCTTTTTTTTCCGCCCCGGGCGAAAATGCATCAAGCCGAGGCGGAGCGCGACAATCGTAAGTCAATCTTCTCCCCGGGCGGCGGCGGCCCTCCCCGCTTCATCGGCGCACGCGGTTTTAGCATGTGGAGCGCGAGAAGACCTTCGGGCGGCGAGGCGCGTGACTGACGTACAAATCCGCTGTGAATTCACTCGGCGTTGAGTGAAAAATTTTCCTCCCCTTTAAAATAGTCCCCGGAGCGCACGGCTCATTGCAGATTTACGTTGCCTCGCGCCCGTCGGCTCGGCCGCCTTGTCAGATGCACGACGCGTCGCCGGCTACGAGTTAAACGTACGAGCCGCGATAGTCGCGCCCGAGCCACCGATGAAACGTATTTATGAGCCTGTGACCTACAAGCCACGCGTCTCGCGTTAGTCAAGATTCTGTACGTGACCTTTTCCGTGAGAAAATTCGGGTCGTGGAACTTCTTTTTCACGTTTTAACGACGCGATGACAAAAATTCATCTTCCTTCTTATTCATTTTACCTGCCCTTTCCTGAAACTACCTTAGTAATTTAATTAACAACTTCTGACTTTTTGAAAAATATTAATGTGTTTATTAAGTGGAGAAAACACTAATTTTAAAAGTAATTAGAATTTTTAATAAAATTGTATCTTCTTACAAACGTACATATAAGTTAAATGTAAGATATTATATTATCCTAACTGCATGATTATTGGTTACTAAATATCAGTTTGTCTTTAGTAATTGATTACAGGTAAAAATAATTAGTTCATTGCATAATTCCATTTACTCATTCTACTAAAAAAGATTTTTATATTATTAAAAAAATGCATTATTTAAGAAAAAAAGTATTTTTTCGTAAGTATTCAATTTGATCATCAAGGATGGATTCCGTCAAAAGACTTACGATGGATTTTTCCCTCAACCCTGAAAAAGAAGACGGGAATTTTCAGCTCGCATTCACGAGCGTATCACACTGCCGGCGCGTCATCGACTCCCGCCTCGTCTCGATGAAGCCTCGAAAGAGAATATAAAAGCATCCGGGCACCTTTGTCGCCGAGCGCCGGGATATGCATAACGCCGGGAGGCTAGTGTTTCCTCCGCTCGGGTAACGGCGAGGGGGGTGGGCCCTCCCTCCGCGCGAGTGTATTACATCGCGGAGCGCCGGGACACGGGCATCTGGCCGCGACCGCATTGTCATCGGCAGTCGATGCTATCGCCGCGCGGCGACACGCAAACGCGCGTATACCTGCGCGCTGCCGCTGACGTTTACGAGCGACGCGCGGCCAGATGAGCCGCCGGCCCCTCTATCTCGCCGTCTGAAATATCCCCCCCGGGTGCCGCAGGCTGCTCGCCCCTTTCAGCGCGCGCTTTACGTTTCATCGACGCGATATGCAGAGCGAGCGGGCCCTCCTCTCCTCACGGTTCACCGCTTTTTTTTCTCCTCTCTACCGTGGCCTGTCGCTTCCGCGGCTTTTTATACCCGCGAGCAGCTCTTCGCATAAGTGTTTTCCCCCTTCTTTTTTTTTCCACGCCCGGAAAGTGCCGACGCGAATTCGAGCACTTTGCGCGGCCGCCACGTGATACGTGCGACCGGGGCTTCTCGCGACTAGAAAAATGCAAATTTTCAGAGTCAATCGAATTTGGATTGTTTTCCTGATCTTACTGAATTACCTTTAGGTTCTTGATAGTAGGACGATCTTCTTCCAGAATGTATAACAAAAGATTAATTCGTGTGAAAAAATGTTAATGATTTAAGTAAGCAGATATATTACCAGTGAAAATTTATTATAAATAGCCGATTAATAAAGTCAATAAATAAAGTCAATATATTTTTCCTATCTGAAATCCCATCGAATGGCCTTTGTTTAAAAACTGTCAGTCTCATGTTCTCCTACATTTATACACTGCTCTCACCCCTCACATCCATCCTTTAAAGTTACGGTATGCCGAGACAATAAAGTGAAAAAAATTTTTTATTCCAATACAATCAAGGAAACGCATAAAAACAGCGCGTAAATCTTTCCGTTTCGAAAAGAGCTTACCCTCCTCGCGCGCGCGCGCCTCTCACCCCAGGGTGAAAGCGACGCGAGCTCCCCGGGCGCGAAAAAGCGTCCGGCCGCGCAACTTGTACATTTCTCTGATTAAATCCCTAAAAGCGCGCGGGCGCGTCGAGGAGGTCGTGTCGCCCCCGCTGCAAAAAGGCCGCGGGGAGCGAAAAAAGCGGACGGTACTCCCTCGCATGCACGCTGAAGGAGCTCGCGGTCGTATTGGCCGTGACGCGTTTCGCGGGGGATGAAAAGCGGGAGGGGGGAGGCGGTGTAGTCTGGGTTTGCGCGCACGACTCGGAGCTCGGTCATAAAACAACGGTCGCAGTCTGCTTGTTACCCAGTCGCCGTAAACTCCGGGTATGAATCTGAATTATGGAATTATATGGCGCAGTAACTCATATCCTTGGCGGGCTGGCGCGTAGGGTGGGCTGCCGCCGCCGCCGCCGCCGTCGAGCGCGAGCGCGCGAGAGACCCCCTTAAATCATGGGCTACATTCGTTCGCAGGCACGGCCGGGGGCTGTCTGTGTGCGAGCGCGCCCGGCCCGGATGTGTGAAACGTCGCGACCCTCTCTCTCGCTCTCTTTCTCTTTCCCTTGCGCGAGCTAGTGTGCAAGCGACGTGTGCGCGCGGGAGGAGGGGGAGGAGGGACGGAGGAGCCTTGTAGCCGACTCGCGACCCTGAGTGCCTGTGTACACTGGGGAAAAAAGTAAAGCGGCAACGGCTGGAGAGTCGAGCTGTTATGGCATGACTGGCTCGTGCAGTAAATGTAATACGCCTTCGCGGCACGCAGCGCCTTGCTGGATGCTTGTACCTGGAATGACACGATTGTCATGCCCAATCTCCTTTTTTCATTAAATTTCATTTGCCTATTAACTCTGCCGGAAATAATGTTCTCAGTCTTCACTCTTCAAAATATTAATTTGTATGCACTGATTTAAGAAAAGAAATATATATGCATGTTTAAAATTTCTCAAGTTATTTCAGTAGAAAAAGTCACTAAAGTAGAAAAAGTTGTCAGAGAATAGCGTACTTCGAAGTTGTAAAAAATTTATCTGCAAATAATTTATCTTACCGTAATTCAACTGAAACCTTTTTTCAACTTTCTGCAAACGTCTTATAATTTTCGAAAATTGTTTAAGATGACTGCAGTTATTGTTAGATAATTTACGAAACTAGTACGATATAATCTTGCATCTATCGTAAATTAAACTTACATTTTAATGGAACAATAAAACACAAAAAATTGAGATAAATGTTTGTGCCGGAAAACTACAAAAGTAAAGGTGTACCTTCACATGTTGAATTTAAAAGAACCGCGAAATTTAAAAATCAGCGAAGAACCTAAACGTAACACCGACGCGGAGCCACGGCAAGATCGCGGCAGCGTCAAGTCGATCGGCGTAACTCTTCGCGCAGCCGCGCGCCACGGTGGACCTCATAAAAGCCAAGCACCTCGATGCCGCGACGGTCGGAGGTGGTGGATACACGCGCGGAGGCGGGTACACCGCGCTCGCCGTGCGCCGGACGTTAATGGCCGCCATAAAGATGCGCGCCGAGTCGGAGCACCCGGACCCAAGGGCCGATGATGCATGTGCGACTCGCGCGCCCTGGCTTTGATAGGCCGGTGATTCACGACTCGACGCAGAGCCGCGATTGAGGCTAGTCCCGCGAGCCCGAAACTTCGCACGGGTATTTCACCTTCTGGCTCTCGCTGCGCGAGTCGGCTGCTCCATTTTATCCGACAACAGGCTCGTGGACGAGTGAGTGAGTTCTGTAAAAATTAGAAAGAAGTGTGTACGAAAGTTAATGCGATAGACGCTGTAATATTTCATTGTGAGCTATTCAAATTTATTGAGGAAACATTTCGTTGTGGAATAAAAACTGTTGGAGAAATTCGAGAGAAGACTGAATGCTTTTGTTTGGCAACAAATTACTTTCACTTATATTTTACGCTGGAAGTGCATTGTAATTTGGAAGACTTACTCTAGCGAATCCTCTTGTTGAAATAGACCCTGCGATAGGATCTGAATAGCATCGAGATACTGCGAAATATTAGGTGTATAAATCATCAATTTATGTAATTCATTGTTTTCCCGCGTTTCTCGCACAAAGCACTTAGTCTTGTGGAATAATATAAATCAGATTTGAAATAAAAATACACACGTGCTTGTATAAGTATTGTTTTATTTGCAATCGCGAAATAAATTGAAATAAATTCAAGAAATTATTAAAAGATTGGAATGACGCACATTTATCTAAATTGATACAAATTATCTTTTTTATAACTGAGAAAAAAATTACAATAATTATTGCACTAAGAATCCGCGATAATCTTATGTTTAATTCAATCTCCCAATAAATTAAATTGTAATGCGCAATTAAAACAAATTTATGCGACGCTAAAAATCGAATAATGAAGTAATTTGCCTAAGGATTGTTAATAATCGAAGAATAATCTCCCAAGATCTCTCATAGTTTCCATTAGTTTACAAATCAAGCCAATAAATCTACGACTTTTACGATCCATGAATTTAGAGCGTATTAACGTTGGATATAACCATAAATTAATAATTTACAATTCAATGTCAAACACGCACAATTATTATTACCGTGCAGCCTGAAATTCCCCGGCGAAGCCGTGAAGCTAATAACTAAGACTTTTTGTTTCGCCTCCGTCGTCTTTTCCGCGCTTTTAAACTATCCGCTATTGCGCAACGATTTCCGCGTCGATAAAAAAATCCCAGCCAGTGATCGCGACGACAAAAAAAGGTGGCACGTACATACCTCCGCTCCCTGGCGACTCGACTGTTAATAAAGCACTCCATTGGCGTAATCAATAAAACGGTTATTGCGAATCATCGTAAATCATATTGCTCGGAGCGGCAATAAAAGTCGGGCCGCTTGCGAAAGCTCCGCCCGCGCGCCGCTCGCACAAAGCCAGCACAACACCTGCACGCGCTCTTGGGACATCGCTCGAGCTATCGTTTCAACATCTCCCGGGCTCCGGCGATAATTCGCGTTTAATAGAGTTGCGTGCCCGATCCCGTCCCGCAAACACCCACCGCGGCCGATCCTTTAAGCCGCGGCGCTGAGTTATTCGCCTCCCATGCGCCGGAGCGTGGGCAACGGGCTCACCTACACCGGCCGCCGTCGAGCAGATAAAATCGCATCCATCGCCGATCTACCGGTTTATGAACTTCTGTAAGACGGCCGGGGCTACAACATTATTATTGTAATATCCGAGCGGATTACGTCGGCTTAATTGATTGTCTTCGATTTTGCAACGCGATAGCGCCGCGGTGTGAGAATGCCGATCTATCGCTTTGATTTACATAGCCGTTGATTAAATAATGTATTAGTCTTATCTCGCTGTTCGCCCGATGAAATATAAAACTTTATTGCTTATTAGCTATTGTGGCAGACTTAGTTTAATTAACTGCCGTATTCAAATGCGCTAAGCTTCACTATTCTGCATTTACAAATCTTGTAACTTGCATATGTCATTATGAAATTGTATTGATTTAACAGACTAATTTATTATAATTATAAATTATAATTTACTTGTTTGGATCGAATATTCATCGAATATAAGACTTATCTAGAAAACTAATGTTCGACGGTGGATTTTATGAAATTATATTTCTTTGTAGTCAAGTATTGCAATTATAACAAAGAAATAATTAAAAAGTCCATTCAAATAAAAACTAAAATAACAACTCGGACCTTAAATAATCTGTAATCTTTAATAACGGGAAAGAGTAAATAATCCCAAAACAATTCTATTCGTATTAAAACGGAACCCTTCGGAGCTTACAGATTAAACTGTACAACTCGGAGCTTAGAGTAGTCAGTGTTATCTCGAGAAAAATTTTTCAAACATTATTTTATTTTATTTTATTTTATTTAATAAACGGAATTGACTCGCTTTTTGTACAAAACTATAGACTAAAATACAAAGTGGCGCACTATATCAGTATACAAAAAATGAATAATTTTCTGAACTGTTATCAGCTTTTATCACTATTTTCATTACAAAGGAACGAGCCGCTTAAAATTTGAATAACCGCGCTTCGACTTCCAGAGGCGTGCGTCAAACGGGCGATGAGCGAAGCGAACTCCGGTGCATCGCCCCCGCGGCTCGTGTTTAACGGCGCGGCAGCTGCCCTCGACTCCATAAAACGGCGCGCGAAGTGTCCGCCGGTACACGCCCCGGCCTCGGAATACCGTCGCTGTTATCGCGAGCCGCGGGGGCCGCCCGAGTTAAATCGGTTATACGCCGCGGGGTGAAGCCCCGGCGAAGGTCGTCGCCGCCCGTAAGGATCCCCGGGACGGCGCTCCGTGACGTAAACCTGTCGCTCGTAAAGTTTCGCGGCGGCGGCGCGCCGCCGAGGAGGAAGCCGTAAAGAAGGAAACCCGCGGCGCGCGCGCGAGACCAGCTGTCCTCCTCCTCGATGCATTAAGCTCGGCCCCTTTTACCGAGAGCACTCGCTTCCATCGCCGGCGTCCCGTCTATCTTTTGTTGCTCCTTTGCGCTGTCTCTATTTTTCTGCTAAAATTAATCGAGTGCTTTCGATATATTAAAATTGATTGACGCACGGGATACAATACCGTCACTTTACTAAAAACTCTGTACAGTTATCCTTCTCTTTTCCAATTTCCTGTTTGTCGAATTCAGTGAAAAATATATTTATATTATTATCTTCTGATAAAGTGCATAATAAAGAAAGTAATTTCAATAAAAATTTAATAATTTAATAATACTTAGCAGCTATAGTAATAAAAAATTAATTAATATTTATAGAACTAAAAGATATTTCACATCCTTTAGTAAAATTATCAAGTCATTATATTGCAAGTAAAAATTTATTGATCATTTCTTATAAATGAGATGTAGCTGTCGTAAAATGACTATATTGTTTATTAAAACTTTCACCATGGAGTAGTTTACGCATTACATTTCAATTGATAAATTATTACAATAAATGTTATCATTTTACCAAAGAAATTTAAACATTTTTTCATTACACTCCTTTTACTAACAAAAAAAAAACTTATTTTTTATTTTGCAAATCATCAATATTCTGGTAAACCACATAACTAAAACAACAAAAGTGCCATTTGCAATAAAAAATAAACATTTGTAGCGCGCAGTTTATCTTCTCGCTTAATGCACACTATAACTTACAGATTTAATAAAACTACAAGTCGCTCGACACTGTAAGCTTTTACGGGGAACTCCATCAAATATCCCGGCGTGGTTGAGTGCCGGCGCATAAATAAGGCCGTATCTCCATCTCCCCCACCCGGAGCCGCCCTCCCTTCCTCCTAACGAAGAGACATGCCCGTATTAAGACACGCACGCCAGTCAATTAAGCTCTCAACGCTGCGCGCCGGCGAGGACTCTCGGGGCGTAGGTGACTCGACGCGCGCCACGGGGAAAAAGCGAGATAAAAGGGCCATTTCGGCGAGCGCGCCGGAGAAATATATAGCGCGCGCCTCGTGGGGACGTACGCGAGCGGCTATAATGCCCCACGCATGGTCCGCGCGTCAAATCTCCGATTTCCTTCGGCGAGCGGGCCGGAGTGGAAGGAGGCCGGATTGATGTGCCCCATCGCGCGGCTGGTTTTACGACGGCGACACTACGCTCGTGATGTTTGGCGTTTTAGTGCAGCGGCCGGGCCTGGAAAAAAATAACTTTTTACTGGCCACTGCGCGTTGCCGAGCTTTCTGTGCGCTGAGCTACCACCTCGTATTTTTTCTATTTTCTTCTTTCTTTTTTTTATTATTTTTATTACAAACTCTTCATTAACTTAACATAAAATCACTTTTTATAGATATATTTCTGAATGAAATTTCTAATATCCTCCAAAAATAATACACTCTCAATTGGAGTATAAATTATCCCTTCTACAAACATCGATTGGATCAGTTTTCAATCGCTTTGGGTGATAAGTCACTCCAATCGAGTGACTTCTTACTCCTTTCACTTCTGCCATTTAGACGGGTACAAGTGAAAAGCTAGTGTATACTAATTTAAGTTCAGCACGAATCAATCAAGATAAAGATTAGATGCGCAAGGAATCGATAAATTCTGGTCTCGCAATCCTCGCGAGTTCGAGCCGAGAAAGCGGCGCGCACTACGAATTCAGCGTGATCAACGTCGTCGGGGACATTTGTCGACTGGCGCTCCGCGTCGCCGGAATCAATTAAACGTCGCCCGCTGTTGGACAAATTTTTCAGTCCGCGAGGCTCCGGCGCGCGGGGAAAAGCGGCGAAAATAAACAGCGACAAACAAGGAGAAAGATTAAAAGAACGAGAGGAGGAGGCGCCGGAGGGTGTGCAATAGGCGAGGAGGCGCGGGGCCGCAAGTGCCGCATCCTTTGTCCTTGTCCGCGCGGAGCGAAGTTGGACCGGCGAAGGAAGGAGAGCAGGAGGAGGAGGGGAAGGAGTGGGAGGACGCCGGGGTGATGTATGGGCCGACGATTGCAGCCAGACTTTGACTATAAATCCCTGCTAGCCTCCCGCGCCGCCCTCCCTTTCTCTGCCCTCCTCGTTCTCTCCCGCTCTCCATTCCCCTGCCGGAAAGTCTTCTCGCCTCCGGCTCGCGCTGGATCTGTGCATGAGCGTGACGGGATAAATAGATCGGCGCTAAAAGACCGCGGTAATGTTAGACGCGGCTTTATTGCCTCACTTTTGTTTCGCTCCCCGCTCCGTCCGCGCCCGACTAATTCGCTCCGCGCTGCGGCTGTCAGAGGGCAGACTTTCTGATATTTGGGATTTCGCAGTTTCACTTTTAAAGTGCTTTCATTTATACTGTCAAATGCAAGACTATAGGAAAACGATTTTTAGTAAGAAAAGAAAAACAGTGCTAATAGTAAAAATAGTCAGTAGTTAAACCCGAAAATAGTCAGACATTCGAATTACCTTAGTTAGATAAATCTATTTTTCGTTTTATGAAACAACGAAAAATGCTTTAAATACAGAGTAAAAAATCGTTTTCCATAAATTATACTTCAATTAATTTACTCGTTGGAACCGCAACGTTTCACCGAGTGTAACAACGAAGACCCGATTTCACTTATCGGGCCGGTCGATTACGCCGAAGAAAAAGGATGCCCGACAAACCTCGAATGCCCCGGTCTCGAGAGAAACGAGGGGTAGCGGGGACGGGAGCCGCCGAATAATTAAGGAAGCATCGGTAGCGAGCGCAGTGCGGCCGGGCTCGCGGGAGATCGGCGCGATTCCCTAATTAGCCTTATCGCCGGGGCTGATCGCGCGAGCGTGCGAGAGAAGAAACACGAAAGGGGGGCTCGCAGGCCGATTTCGGGATGATCGATGCGCGCGGGGGGCCGAACAAACAATCGTTAGTCCCGGGCCGCGCGCCTGTGTACAGGTGACAGCGGCACGTCGGACGGGAACTAATGGCCGCTCGTCCCGGGCCACGGAGGTCAACCATTCATCACGAGGCGCGAGTAGCGTCTCGCGAAAGCGAACCCGGCCGATCCCCGTCTCTCGCTTCCGCAGGGTGAAACGCGCGCTCGCCTCTCAACTTTCCGCGGGGGAAGATCCCTCGTCTAATCCGAGGGAACCCAGCTCAAACGAATGCTCGGGTGAGATTGCTAAAGCTGGAGAAAGAACCGACCTATTCGACGTAACGAACCTTGCGGCTAGGATCGGATAAAATCTTATAAAAATCCAAAACGTCCATTTTTTTGTTTGTACCAGAATTCACGTTTTTATGTTACTTAAATTAAGTGACTTGCACTTCTATAGATGGGTTTGAATTGCTACTTAAGTAAAAGATTTTGTTTCGTTTTTTTTGTTCTTGGATAATTAATTTGAATCACAGAGCAAAGGATATTACGAACCAGGTAAAATTTTCTTTTTGGAAATAATGAAAATTGTCACAATTCCAATTCCATCTTGTTGGACGTATCTGCATATACAGCAAACAAATCTATATTATTTTCGAAGAAACTAGTCGCAAGCAAATCACCTACTCACTATACAATTCTCTTGCTCTTGTAAAGTCTGAAAAAATTGCACAGTACACGAAAAGCAAGAAAGCAGCCGAAAACGAATCCCCGTTGCGTCAGAGTTTCGCTGAGCGGTGCGCGGAAGCAAAAGGCTCGCACGGCACGCCGCAGAAGCGAGCAGCGAGCACCGTCGCGGGCGCGTCGGGCAAAAAGTTACACGCATCGCACTCCCCATCTCCCCGGCGATGTATACAATTCCGCGGCGGCCGCTCCGCTAACGATCGCGAAAATCCCCTTATGCGCCTCGGGGGCCGGTTTCATTACGGCGCGCGCGCGCTCGTCTTGTGTGGCTCCCTTATAAATAATGTATAAAGAGCTGCGCGAGCGAGAGAGCGCGCCGTGATTTATTTGCGCTAAGTGGCGCGCCGGCGGCGGCACGACACGCGGCGCGGCTCCTTATTACAGCGGCCGCGCGCGCGGCCCGATACCCCGAGTCGTCGCGCCCACCAACACGTCGTCGCCGCCGGTCGGGCTGCGACGCTCCATAAAAACGCGAGCGGCGAGCTCCTCTCCTCCGGGCCGGGCGCGACCGGATTGCAAATCGAGGACGCGACCGCGGGGATGCCCACCGCGGAAATATATATCGATAGGTGCGAGCGTACCACGCGCTTGCACCCCGCTGCGCGCTAGCTGGAGAACGACTCAATTCGAGACTTTATCACTGACTGCTAGGTTACGCAGGACGGTAGGGAAATATTTATCACCTAGCTCAGGTAGGGCGTAATTAGCTGGGGATAATGAGGTTTATCTATTTCTCTTTCATTTTTATTTTTCTATATAAAATAATACCAGTCGATCTTTTAAAGTATCTTATGTTACTACTGCTTTGTGCAATATACCGCGATCTTAATTGAAATTTTTCGTAACATAAAGTGAACATTAAGAATGTGCTTTAATCCTATACAACTGTAAAATAAACTTTAGTGAGAATTACGAAGTAGACTACATTTATTTTAAACCAACTATTTTAGACATAAATGTTTGTAAGCACACTTTGCTATTGTCATACTAAGAACTGTAAATCATCATTCAAATTTATTAAATAAAATTTGAAGAAACTAAAAGTATTCTCAGCTCTTATTTAATTATACTCCTTTCGTAAACATGACAAACATAAAACCACCACACCGTGAAAGAAATATACCTGTCGATGAAAAAGCTGAAGAAAAGACATATTGTTTAACACGAGCGGCGGTATCCGACGAACTGCTCCTCCCGGTAGCCCCACGCACTCGCAAGACGTGCCACTCGGGTGTGCCCGAGGTGGCTGGCGATCTCACGGGCGCATCGCGAAATTTGCCCTCGGCCCTCGCGCGAGCCCCAACAAATGATTAACAAGCGAGATAAGGGACACGACACGATGTTAATGCGACGTAACGAGCGCGCGCGGCCGCGCGTTAGTTAAGCGGCACCGCCTCGCTTCGCCGTAACCGCCCCGGGGCCCGGGACGAGCCCCGTCGAATTACGCGATACCCATCGCGAACTCGTGAGCAAGCCCCGGAGGTCCCGATCTTCCTTTCCCCCCCTCGTGAGCACCTTCCCGGTACCCCGGGCTCACCTCCGATCGATTTCGTCGACTTTATTCCTTCTCGCTCGAGATTTCGGCCCAGTGTCCGTGTCGATGAATGTTTTATCGCGGCGCTGCTTTACTGTAAAAAGTGGCTAATATTTTTAAAAACAAATGTGTGTATTAATTTAGTTGATCGTTGCCTGTCATCTTTTTTCCAATAAACAAAAACTCATTACTTTTTGCAACGAAAAGTAGCCGAGTTTAAATTTGCCGCAAGAAAGCGTATTTACGAGCTTTGCTCCGAAGAAAAACGAGATTTTCCTGAAAATCTTGCAAATGTCGAAAAAAGCACATTTCGAGA
>JAXIUT010000048.1:12566639-12620691 GCA_035586675.1 Eurytoma californica
ATTTACGAGCTTTGCTCCGAAGAAAAACGAGATTTTCCTGAAAATCTTGCAAATGTCGAAAAAAGCACATTTCGAGATGATCCCGCGAAAAAAATATTCACGAGCTTTCTCATAAAAAACACGTTTGAATTGTGCTTTATTCGCTGCTATACTCCCAAAAGTACTTTTGTTAGTTTTCGCCAGTAAATCGAAACGACCCTTTTACATTAGGAGCGACGAGAGAATTATGAATTAAAACCAAGTGTACAAAGAATTTATTAGCATTATTTTAGTCAATAGAATAAAGACTACCTAAATGCACACTTAGTCCTAGACCTCATTTATACGGTCCACTGTTATGGCCAAAAAATGTCACCCTCTACTTATCTCTCTTGCAAAGCAAACAGCCGAAAAGGCAGCAGTGTTATACGTACGTTGGCTAATCTGATCTAATAATTTTGTCAAAGGTTACGTTATGAGCCTATAATACACAGCGCGACCCTTGGCACACAATCTGCTCATGGTGGAGCATCCCCGCTTACGATGCTTTCCTCGCTCTCATCGGCCGTTATCTATCCGCACCGTCGCTTCGTTGAGAGCCCCTTTAATGCCGCGCTTATTCGCTACCAGCGTATACACACGCAAAGAGGGACAATAAGAGCAGCGACCCGGGAAGGGGTGGGTGATGCACGAGTACACCAAAAAGTACGAGACAGAAAAAGAATATGCCGCATTGCGGAAAATCTTTAACCTTTCAATTCAAATAGGTATTTACTGTTTTAATTAAAATAGGCAAACATTGAATCAATAGTTTTTCCATAAAATTAAAGAATTTCTTGTACATTTTTTTATAATCTATTTAATTGCCTCTATATGCAATCAAACTGGTTAAAATAAATAAATAAATAATTTACAGTCGGTATAAAGCAATGAAAATCAAATAAGTCGCAAATCCAAAATCGACATGTGCAAATTGCATCCAAGCATTGAACCTATTTTCTCTTCTAAGCTTAACGCTTTAAAAACGAATCATGGAGTCCCGCGCTCTTCCTAGCGCGAACAAATCGAAAATTGGCCACGTGACGAGCACGCCAAATGACCGCACTACACCCGATCTCGATCCTTTATTTACCTGCTCCCTTTAATTAGTTCCATTTACGAGCAGCGCGCCGAGGCGTTTGTTTTTTCCGGCGGCCGCGGGTTTTAGGATTTTTTCACGTCGCGCCGTGAGCTGCCCCGATATAGGTACGAGAGCGCGGCAAGACGCGAAGGTAATTTGTAGAGCTGGTAAAAGTTGCAGCCGGCGTTGACTCGTTTTAAAACGAGGAAATGAATAAATGAACGAATCGATACGCGCACGACTGCCTTAATTGCTCGCAGGTATTTTTATCGAGCCGCGCGTATATCACAGCCGCCGCCCGGCGAGATATTCGTTATGTGGAACGGACAAAAATCATTAAATTTAATTACACCTGTCGCATTTCGACTGATGTGGCTGGTAATAAAGTTATACAATGACCTGGGAATTATTTACATAAAAATTGAATCTAACGCAATCGCTGATCAAAGATACGCTGCCATTAATCAAATTCTTTCTACCGTTCTCTTTCCATACTGCAGATACCGATAGTTCAGCTCCATTATTTATATCAACATCAGCTACATTGTTTCCACTATCTCAAAAAACAATCGAACAGAAACCGCATTATTCTTACACTACTAAATAAGAAATTAATAAATTATTTCGACCCATTAAAATACGTCAGCAGGTCGCAGTGAAAACACCTTTCGCGGCTTACATTAGGCCAATCATCGTCGACAAAAGCTTGTATCGCGTCGATCCGACGCGTTCGACGATCGAAGGCGCGGGTGTGCGTGAGAGCGAATCAAGTCGATACAGGGAACGGAGCTACGGTGGCCCAGATACACGCGCGGAGCTCCCTTTAGCGGCTGCGCCCGATATAATTCACTGAGCGTCGCCGTACGGCGTGTTAATCGAGTAACACGCCGCTAACGAGCCGAGCACGTTTAGTCCGCGCAAGCGCCTCTCGCCGCCCCCGCGTCGCGCTCGAAACTTCACCTCCCCCGAAGTTGCCGAGTGGCCCGCTACAAAACGCCGCTCGGGGCAATAACACCGCTGCACGCTGCAGTTAAGAAATTAACGGATATTCCCCCGTTGTCGAGCCCATTGTACCTGCTCAGCCTAGTTCAAATAATTTTACGAAAATAATAGCCTCCGTAGAAAATGAGACTTTAATACCCAATCTTCTGTATTTTATTTCGATTACTAAAATTTATTAAAAATACAAATTTTAAAGGTAGAGAAACTTGTGAACGTAACATTTTTTAAAGAATCGTCAATTAACTTTTCTTGCGTGTGCATTTTATTAGCAAGATTTTTCTCACAAGTTCTGAATCGAGATGACGGAAAACAACACAAGTGACCTAATTATATTACCAATCAGTAATCACTAAACTACTCATTTATTGCACACTATTTTTACTCATAAAAAATCGATTCTGATTATGATAAATCATTTTAACACTGCCTAGTACTATAAAATCGATTTTAACGTTATTTGCACTATTTAAAGACTTCCGCAAAACCTGACACAATGAAGGTCCGCGCTACCCGTTATCGGGGGTTACTCCCGTCACTCAGTGCGTCGCTCGCATAATCCACGTTCGCGCGTTTCCATCCCTCTCTTCCCTGACGTCGCGTTCTTCTGCCTCCGCAGATTAGCATATCTCTCGGCGGATTAAGTCCGCAACACCGTGATATTGATTCCCCCGGTCGGGCTTATTTGCGCTCGGCTGTTTTCCGCCTCGGCATTTCGGCGGGATGATTCATTTCCTGAATTATTCATGCCCAATTTTCGACGGAATTTTAAGCCCGCGCGCTCGAGCCGGGGGCGCGCGCGGGAGGCTCGTCCGTGTCAAACAGGCGGGCGTGCACAGGCTTGCGGGAAAAAATGATTTAGCGCTCACCGGCTCTGTCTCCTGTCCGAGCCTTTTATTGCCTCGAAGCCGCGGGGGAGGCAAAATAAAGAGGTCGACGCGGCGAAAAGTGTTCGACGACAGGCGAAATAATTTTACCGACGGGGCGAAGAGCGGCGTTTTCCGAGACGCAAATATTGACTCTGCGCCCGGCGCCTCTTCGAGACTGCCTTGAATTTATAATACTTTTAAAGTGAATTTAATAATTGCACAGCGGTATAATAGAGTCCGCGGCCTTATTAGGGGTGTGACAAGCGCGAAAAAAGAGCCGATTAAAAATTCATATAAAAGCCCGGCGACAGATGAATGACGTACGGCGACGACGTGCGCGACTCAGCGGGAGACGCGAGGGTTATTTTGGGTCTATAGATCAACCCGATCGTGTCAGCTGCACCGACTCGTAACTAATGTCTCCGAACAGATATCCAAAAGCCACTTTAATTCCGTTTGCTATCCTCTCTTTCATGACGTTCTACTTTCCTCTCGCTTGTCCTTTCAACACACATGTTTTTCTCCCGCTCTTCTTTAAACCCGCACCTTCTATGATGTCTCTTTACGTATTTACATTTCTCCGCGCTCGACCCCTCGTTCTTTTTTAAATTCGTTCGGAAGGCTGCTGCACTAATAAATATACAAAAAACTCGACGGAACTGTCATCCGCTTTTAAAACGGCAGCGATTTATCGGGGCCGAAAATATGCCGCGGGAGAATCGTCGGCTTATCAGGGACCGCATCGACCTCCACGCGTGACAGGCTACGTACCTAAAGTGGATGCTGGAGCGACGTTTCCCGGGAGGCGCGTGCGTGCCCCGAGAACCCTTCCACTTATTAGAATTCCTCGGGCCGTCTCCTCGCTCCCCCGGTGGTGAGCCTCGCCGGGAGGGGCCTAACGAGCGGGCAATAATCGTCCCGCGTGACGATAAGAATACACGCGGAGCGAGCAGCTCCCGCTGAGACTTTGTGTACGGCGACGCTCCGCTCGTTACTCACGCGACGCGACGGCTTGCGACCACTCGGGAGCGTGTCTGCCCTGCGCTTCGGCTTTTTTCAGCTCTCACTTGACGCTACATTATTATTAGGTGTATTGGAAGCACACGACGCGGGTACCAATGTTTTCCTCGTACTTTCTTTTAATGTATTTATTACAAACGAGCTGGACTGTTTTCAATTTGCAGAATAAATTGCTTTATTTCATTCTCTTTCTGGGTTAAGACAAATTTTAATTTTAAGAAAAAATTCTAAAAATGTACACATTATTGTGTAAACTTCTTCTCTTTAAGTGTACAATCATTTAAAAACTCATTACAAGATAGGAAATTGTTTACTTTGATAGCTCATCAATATGTTTATTTTTCATTTCTATAATTATATTGGTTTTGCGACGTTTAAAAAGAATAGAAAAATAGTCATGTTTATTCCAATGTATATTGAATCGGAAAGGATTAATCGTCTTTTTATTAATGTTCAATGTTGAATACAGTGTAAAGTAATTGTTTGCGATGCTATAAATTATTTTGTGAAAAGCTTAAATTACAAAATAATTTGAAAATGTAAATTCTTCTTAATCAAATGATACTTTGAAAATACATTTTATTAAAAATTTACTACAATGGGGTTTAAATTTCAACCACTGAATACATACTCGAACCTAATGAGTCCATAAATTGTAGGTACATATACCGCGCGTACTTTAAAAAAAAAAAATAAAGAAACAACAAACACGTGTGCAATAGCGAATACAAGCCGCATAATACGCATACTGAGTTCACAAAAGCCGGCCTCGGATCAGCTGTGTATGTATTTCGCGAAAATCCTAAGCGCATACTATGTACCAAGTGGATAGGGGGAGAGAGAGAGAGAGAGTCGAGGAGGCCAACTACTTCGACCATACATAAGCGGCCGAGTCAGCTCGGTCGGTCGGTCGCTTGGCCAGGGCAGAAATTAATGTTCCGTCGTAAAGACAATTACCGCTCGTTAATCACGTCGCGGCAATGTGAGCGGCCGGAGCGGGCGGCGTGCCCCGTCTGCCAAAGTCTAACGGCGGAAGGGAAAGGTGGGCACAACTCGTTGCCTCACACTCGCGCGCGCGCAACCCATTATACGGCGGCGGCGTTCGCGCGTGAGCAAATCTATAAATCCTCGCCGCGCCGAGACACGTATGTACGCTGTAATTACGGCGTCGCGAGCCCCATTAATCTCCGCCAGCCTCGGACTTTATTAATTAGTCATCATTTACACTCCGGTCTTACTTCGGGATTTGCGCCGCTCTCCCTGCACCCCCGCCTCTCGCCGCGTGTCCTTTCTTTCTTTCCGCCTCGTTGTTGCCACTGTCAAAGGGTTATTTATAAAGCGCCGCGTAATTATGACGCTCGTTACCAGTCGCGCCTCTCTTTTTTTTCTCTCGCGCGTATATCGCTCTTAATTAAATTCCCGCTGACTAACGAGGGCGCGATTTCTTTCGCGGAGTTACTTTATTATGTTTTTCGCATTTTTTTTTTTTTTTTTTAAAGCCTGCTTTTTGCCGCGATTTATGCGAGCGCGCGATTCCGGAATGCACCTCCACGATCGCACTGTCGTTGCGCAAGCGAGATGTGTGCGAACGCCCGATGTTAAATGCCGTTAATGCACCTGCAGCTCGCGTATATCGCACGCTCGGCGACTGATTTATCTTTTTTTTCGCGCCGCATTACTTTTGAAAGTTTTTCGCGTTATTAATGCAATTCATTCGTCATGCGTGCTCATGCAAATTAATGGAAACGCGAGAGCGAGGATAAAGTTATCGCAATTATTTTTCGAAAAGAAAATTATGTGGGATTAATACATTTTTTAAAAGCATACCCATTTAATATATTTTATTCGCTTAATGAGTCATATTTTTTTCTTTTAGCGGTGATAAATTTTTCTTTATATTTAATCATATTGTTGGTTTTGTTTTTTTTTTTTTTTTTTTTTTTTGTCGTGGAAAAACGAGAGACGCGGAGAGAGTAGAGTCGTGCGGAAATTAATTTTTTTCGGAGCATTTTTCTTTCGGCTTGGAAGGATTAGGGCTTTTGTGGCCGGCCGAGCGTATAATCGCGCACGTTTCGCAGGTGATATGCGATCTCGCCTGTGGTAATTAAGCTTTGGAGGTTTGTACATACACGCATTAAAATCGCTTACAATCCACCTTATTAAAAGTGCTCTCATTCAAAAGTGCAATTTTTAATATAGCGGTATAATCTTTTTTAAAAAAAAATAAAAATATCGCGGATATTTCTAGGTGCTTAACAATTTTTTTATTTTTTCATCAAACTATAAAAGAAAAATCCCCATACAGAAAAAATTAAAGAGCCTTGATGGAAGAATTAAATCAGAAAAAAAATTCTTTAATTTTCAAACTGTATTTATGAAAATTATTTATGGAACTGTATTATTTTATTTTACGTAGGATAAAAATAAAGAAAAATTTCAGCCTATTTTAATCAATTTCTATAGAGAAATAGTCTATTATATTATTAATAATAGCAGTAAAAATAAGAGCTTAGCAAAAATGACTCGTATGCGGGGAATAATTTGTGGTATCACTAGGAACCTGCGGAAAATTTGAATATGTTCCTTCGAACAAAAAAACTATACACGGACTTTTTATTTTGATCTCAAAAATACAATTTTCTAATGTCACTATTTTCACTGTTTGGAAAATAATTGTATTATGAAATAGATATCCTTTTTAATATTTTCAATTTTTATTAACTTAAATTATATCCAAAATTAAATTTTTGAGTCTAAAATGAAAAGCCTACATAGAACGAAGAAAAATATTTAAATTTTCCAGATTTATGGTCCTACCACAAATGGTATAGGAGAAATTTTTACTAAGCCATTATTTAAAAAAAATTAATCATTGAAATAGGCTGAACTTTTTTCTTTTTCTTTGTTTTTCTATATTACTTAAACACATTTCCACTTGTACAAATGCCGATTGAAAATGAAGGGATTCTTTTCTGATTTAACTCGTATACCCTTTAATTAAACCCGGTAAAGCTCCGCAAGCTCCCAGGCAGGAAGCAGATCAACAACCCTCCTCGTCGAGCATCGGCTATTAACTCCTGCCGCGCGTTTCCGCAGGCGGGGATGAAAAAAAAAAGGCAAAAGCAGGGAGGCGCGAAGTAACTGCCGCCGTCGTCCTCGGCGGCGTGCAGCGAGCGACTCGCGCGCGAGCGCGGCCCGCGGCGCGCATGAGCGTCGGCCCGCTGCTCCGCGGCGAGTCCGCGCGGGCGCGCAACGCGCAAAATTTTCGCAAATCGATTATTCGCGAACGGCTACCGGAGGGAGCGAGCGAGAGAGGAGTCGGCCTCGCGGGAGCGCCTCCGCGCGCGCGATCAGCTGCGAGGGAGAGCCGAAGGGGCCGCGCGATGGCTCCCGCGACACGGTTCGTCCGGAATTCCGGCTGCGCGACGCGCAGCTTATACTTCTGCAAACGGCAGCGCGGATTTCATTCTGCTTTATGATTCTCTCCCTCGTGGGTGGTAATGGACTTTTTCTTGCGTTCATTTTTTTTCGAGACACTGGTTTATGCTTTGTCGCTTGGATCTGGATTTGGTTGTTTATCCACGATTTTCGAAGACAAGGGAGAAAGACGGGGAAAAGATTTTAAGTCAATTTAGGTGCCAGACTTGCTTGTGATATGGGGGTGGAGTATAACTCTGAAGTAAACGGGAGATTCTGATGGTATGGAGGAGCAGTAAGTTCGGAATATGAGTCGCTGTAAACATTATTATTTACCATAAACATAATTCTATTTATATCTTAACAATACTGAAAAAACTTGGAAATCATCTATTTTTTTATTTCAATTCTCAATAAATACCTACATACTCGACTTAGACTATACTTTCCTATATTACTTCGCATTGTCTAAAATAAATATGAAATTTTAAACAGAATCTTTTTTAATACTTTTAATCTGGTTCTGTATCTATCCATAATAAATGTGATTGATACATTCAATCTAATCAATGAATTATCAATCGATTTTATAAATTTAATATAGTAATTCTATATTTCAAATAGAATGAAATTAATCAAATAAAATAATTTTCATTAACTAAAAAATGTTTGTAAAAATCCTGCTTAAAAAAGAACAATTTGGAAAAGAGAAAAATCAACTCTCCTTATAACTCAATTAAAGACGGATCAATCCATTCGAAACTTGGCAGCGACGTCGCTCGCCGACATACTTCTCCCGGCAGCATCCCTCCCTCAATCCAGTCAAATTAGCTTTTTCTCGCAAATAAATTTTAGGTGACTCCTTTTTTTTTAGTCGCTTCATTCTGATGTAAGAAATGATGTGATAATTTTACACTCAATTCCGAATGCCGCTGGCTTTTGCATAAACATTTAAAGTTTAAATTTCGTAATTTTTTCATATTGTACATAAAAGCTCGAAATGAAGAATTCGCAATAAAGAGGTAATGAAAAAGTTGTAATGTACGCCCACGCGTTGCGTCGCTTTGCGGAAATTATTTTATACTATAGTGAAATTTTTTTCGTTACTCTGTAACTTAAAAAGTCAAAATTAAAAAAAAATTAAAGGAAAAAGCTGTTCATTCTGTTCCAAATCGAAACCTACTTATTTATAAATACAAAAATTCTTTCCGCAATTGCAGAAAGGTCGAATTTACATAATTTAGTTACTCGTTAATAGAATAGACAGTAGTGACCTTTCTCTCTACGATCCAAAGGATGAATGCAGTTACTAGTGATACTGAAGAATGACATAAAAAATTAATAAAAATAACATGAATTTACTTCGAAATAAACTGTACTCACTCAGAAGAGAAAAAAGGAAGAATATTTCAAGCATAATGTAACCGTATTTATCAACTATAGTACCGCAGAACATAGGGGCTACAGCAAGACCCAAATTAACAAGTGATCCAACTCTGAAATAATTAATAAATTACAAATAGTGTATAACCATATATGAAATCATCTTTTAGATAAGATACAAGATACAAGAAAATGCTCACGTCCCGTAAGCAGTGCCCAATTGATGTTCTGGAACAACTAAAGCAATCAATGGCCAAAAGCTGCTTTCGAATATTGAATAAAATACTCCAAGAATAATCATAGCTATATTAGGACTCACATAAGTAAATGCAAGCAAACTGTGGGTTAAAAATGTGCCAATAATACCTACAATGATCCACAAAATACTATTTCCAGTTATATCTACTGAAATACCAAAAATAGGACATGCAACTGCAGAAATAGTGAACACCATTGAGGTGACAGTATTTGCTGCGACATGCTCAAGATCATATTTTGTTATAAAATACACTCTGAAAAATGTTTATTTTAATTTATCGTTTGAATATAACTTTTTGTATTCGAAAAATATTCGAAATAATTGATTGAATTCGAGAATACTCGCAAAAAAAGGTTTGAATAGTGAGCAATTAAAAAACTTTCTACTTAAAATATTATAATTATTTTCACAGTAACTCTTAGCGACTGGTGGACAGTACATCAATATTGTTATATAAATATTTATATAAAAAACAACACATGAAGATAAAATTGTTTCGAGTCATTAATGACTCAAAAGGACAATCGTTATATTGAGCTAACTATATTGAGTGAAAACAAAGAAAATTATTGAAAAACAATTTCTTTTTATCTAATTTTAATTGATAAAAAAAGCATTTTATTTCTTAAATAATTATCTATCGAATCTAAATTTTGAACATTAAAAGTATATTTGAAAGTATAGATATGTTTTTTATTTATTTATTTATTTATTCAACGTTCAATTTTTAATTTAATATCGACTTTATATTACAAAAATATATTGCATAACTATTTATAACATATAATACTTCCACTAGTGGCTAAAAACTAGCTCTGTAAAAAATTTAAAATACTTACTTTGCTAAAGCAAGAAACGGATATATCGTTATACTGTAAGCTACGCAAATTAGAGCTATAAGCCAAAAGATTTTTCCAAAATCTTTTACATCCCGAAGTTTCATAATCTCAACTTTCTTATCTTCATTTCGTCTGAGTACCTTCTCTGCCTTTATGTCCATAACGGCGAGAACCGCGACACTGATCACTGAACCAATGCAAGTTAAAGCAGCAAAAAATAATGCAACTCCAACACATTCAGGTCCTACATAGTGTAAGGTGTTGAAAACATAGTTGTAGATGTTTTCCATTATCAAGAAATTGACGGATGCTGCTACGTTAGAAACGCACAATTGCATTCCGAAAACCGTGTTTAATTCTTTGCCTTTGAACCATAACACTAAATAACTGTCAAAAGCTACCATTAAGGATTCCGATCCAATTCTAAAAAAATAAAATTACCAAGTTTGCAAACAAATTTTTTTTTTAACATTGTGTAATTAAATGACAAACCCAAAGAGGAATCTTCCCACCATCATCAGCCAGAAGGCATTGGCATAGACTGCCGCAGCAAAAATTACATGACCAATTAAAGTAAGTGTCGCATAAATAGCAGTACCCCATCTGATTCCAAATACACGGTCTACCAGGAAACCGCCGATGAAGCTCGAGATGATATTTGGCCAAGAATAAATGGAATATAACATAACGAATTTTTTTGTTGGCATATCTAAACTGTTCTGAAAATAATCTTCCAATGCTCCGGGATTGTCGTAACAGAAATATGAACCTGAAAATTATGTAAAACAAATCTGCAATTTACTATGCACTCGATTAAGATTAAGATTAAGTGTAGTATTAAACATTTTTAAGAATGATGATTCGTGTAAGATCAAACAGCGCACTGCGACGATCTCTTTCTTTGTTGCCAAGTAAAAATTAGCAAAAAAATGTTCTCAATTGGGAAACTGGCTATGATACTTCACTCACCAAATTGCGCGACACACATAAAGATCATGCCAATGTACCGGAAGGTGGCCCTTGCAGGGCTGAAGCAGCTCTGTAGCGTCTCATCATCCTTCGACATATTCACCGCCTTGTCTGAGAAGCCAGACGCATCGTTATTCACGCACATAACACGCTCTTTTTCTTTTATGAGCCGCTTTAGACATGATATCGTGCCAGACAAAACATGAATGGCACAAGGAGCGTGATTACGTGCGGCGACACTTTACTGTATAGCTTAAAGAAATCGGATAATCTTTCGTAAGACAAAGAAATTAATCCGATGGATCTTCAGCATCATCTCCGTGAGAAGAATTCGTCACGCTATTTTTTATACCACAAATACTTTCATTTTCCGGCATTTAACTGAACCAGATGAATTTAGTGTACAAAGAACCGTCAGTCCGTCGAGCGCGACTTTATTTAATAACGTGACAGTATTGTGTGTGTATTATCTTTACGCCAGCTAAAAGAACAATTCAGCCGCGAATTCAGAGGAGAAAAAGTCGTTATTACATTTACACAGTCAAACAATCTCGCCACCAAGCCAGACTACCTGATGTGTGCGGCGTGTGTGTTTATTCGACAGAATATACAATACATTACTAATTTATGCGATCTTAAACAAACTGGTTCAGTCGCGAGGATAATGACGAATAAGCAGAGCTCCGAATTATTAATTATCTTAATTGACTTACTAAGACAAAGATTTGGAATTAATCAAAATTTCAAAATAATTAAAACCACATTTATTATAAATAGATATTCGTTTCTAAAATTAATTTTATTTGTGGTTGCTACATACAGGTATAACTTTAATTCGAATAGGAAAGAAAGTCGCTAATTCAAAATGTTATTAATTTTTTACGAATAACTTTGTGACAATAATTATCTGATACTTCGTCATTTCTTTGCTTCATTCTTATCGCACTATTTTTTCCCTTTACTGATCCTAATCTTAAGAAGAATTCAGAGGATTACATATACCGGGAAAAATGAAAAAACTCATAAAGAAAGATCTGCGTTTAATGAAGTTCAAGCGTTTCACCAGGTATTGCGGAAAAGCGAGCGAACCAACGAAGGAATACAAAGCCCCTGGACTTTGGGTTGTTACCGCTGATAAATATTGATGATGCTGATAACTGTTCATAATGCTGGTAACTGCTGATAACTGCTGATAATTGCCTGATACCGGTGATAATGTTGATTCTGACCTTCGGAGTCATTTCCAAGCTCATTTTTATTATTATTTATATTAAATTTATTCCTTAATTTTGACAGATAATATTAGGCATTCAAGAGTGAAACGATATTAAACATTGACTTTAATATTCATTTAAAAAATATATTTTCTTTTCATTTGAATCAATCAATGACGTTTTGAAGAGAAATAGAAAAGCTAAATTATAAAAAAAAAAATTACTTAAGTAAACAAAATTTTTAAATTATTTTACGAGTGTCTTTTCAAATTATAATTTATTTATTATAAATGAAATACAAAAGAAATGAATTTTAAAATATAAAAAATAAAATTAAACATATTTATGTTTAACACAGATATTTATCAAGTGCTGAGGCAACGGTGATGGTAGCAGGACGTCAACGGTGGTGGTAATTTAGCGAAGACAGTTATAGATCTGGTGCAGAGGTGGCAGGGACGACGACAACGTCTGAGGCATTGGTGACAGTGACTGCGACGATTGCGGTGTCGAAGGTGGCGACGAAGAAGTGTCAGGCAGCAGTAGCAGTGACGACGATAACGACATCCCAGGCTGCGGAGACGTTGGCTGCGACGGCGTCGAAGATGAAGACGGCGACGATACCTGAGACAGCGGCAGTAGCAGTGACTGCGACATCTGCAGCGGCAATGGCTGCGACGACGACGTCTCAGGCTGCGACGGAGATGACTGCAACGATCTTGATTGTGGCAGCAGCTGAACAACGTCAACGAGCTGACGCAGCGGTTGCGACGACGTCGTTAGCCGATGCAACGGTGGCAGTGCAGTTGAAGACATCCGAGTAAGCGGCGGTGACCATGGCTGCGAAGACCTTGAAGGTGGAAGCAGCCGACCATGATCGATGAGTTGTCGCGACGGTTGCGGCGACGTCGTTCGCTGCAACGGTGGCAGTGATGAAGACGTCCGAGTAAGCTGCGGTGACCATGGCTGCGACGACCTTGAAGGTGGCAGCGGCCGACCCAGGTGGCTGTGCCGACGCAGCGGTGTGGGCGACGTCATGATCCGATGCAACGGTGGCAGCGATGACAACGTCTGAGTAGACTGCGGTGTCGACCTTCGAACGTGGCATAATCGGCGCAGCGTTGGCGGTGGTGGCAGAGATGCCATGCAAGGCTGAGCTGTTGACGACGACGACTGCGACACCGAAGGTGGTGACGGCGACGTCCGAGTCTGCGAAGTTAACGCCTGAGATGACGAAGGCGTCGACTGCGACGTCCAGGGTAGCGGCAGTCGATGCAAGTGGCGGAGGGGTCGTCGACGAAGGCACCGACGGCAGAGCTGGTGTCGCCGGCGAAGTTTGCGGCAATAGACCCGGAGCACCTCCGTCGGCGGCATGGACGCGTCAGCCACAGGTGTCAGCGATGACGACGACGTCTGGGGCAGCGCTGGTAGCGTCGTCGAGGACTGCGGCGTCCAAGGTTGCACCTGCTGCGACGTCCGAGGTGGTGCCGACTGCGTCGTCCGGGGCCGCTGTGGCGGAGACGTCCGTTCGTCGAACCGGGCCGCGTAGTCGTGGTCTGCATCCGGTGACGTCTGCTGGGATTCCGCGTAGTACCTGCGGTCGTCCTCGTCCAACTCAGCCGCCAGCCTCTGGATGTCCCTCAGCAACTCCGCCGGTGACTGCTTGGATGCCTCGTAATAGCTGCCGTCCTCGTCCATCTCGGCCGCCATCCTCTGGATGTCCCGCAGCAGCTCCGCGGGTGACTGCTGCACAGCTGCCTCCTGGAAGCTGCCGTCCTCGTCGGCCTCGGCCGCCAGCTGCTGCAGCTCCTCTAAAAGATGCGACAAGTTCTCGTCCATGATCCAGGTCAACTGGCTATCATTGACAGCGAGCCTCCCTTTATAGGGTCAAAAAGCATATTATACGAGTCGAATATTCGCGAACGAAATGGTAAGATCCGCAGAGTGGCTGGTTCGCGAACATTCGACGCGGGCTCGGCTCGCTGTTCTCGCTCGCACGTTCTAGAAACATCGTTCTAGGCGTTGAATAAGCAATTTTTGTCAAATTAAAGTAACGAAAATTGTAAATAAAAAATTACTGTAAATACATTTACTTGAAAACAAAAACGTCTAGAATTATACGATAGAAAACTTTTCGATTAATTTTTACGCTGCGTCTATATTTGCACCAAAAATCCACTTAGATACCTTATTTATTATATTAAACACACATTTTTTTACTTGTTTTACAATTTCTTGTATTGTTCATGTGTATTTCTTGGTTTGAACCGAACGTTTATTATTAATTTACACATATAAAATTTACCCGTTTAATTGTTAAATTATTATATTTTGCGCGTTTAAACCAAACAATACGCACGTTTTTTTTAAACGTAGCCTGAATATTATCTTTTTTACACTTTGAAGTTCTCTCAAAACGCTCTAGCTTTTAATTTTATGATATTGACAAAAAAACTTATCTGCTCCAGGGCAACCCCATGACGGACAGCACCAACAGGTCGACGTTGACAAGCAACCCAAAGAAATATATAATATTTATATAAAAATCGTAAAACTCAAACAAACTGATGATATAGTAATTCGCGCGTCGCATGTTTAAAGTGTACGTATATATACAATGCGCTGCGATTCGGCGAATAGGGCTGACGATTCGTGAACATTCGAGAGGAGTCGCGTGCAGACTATAACTATATATACGTATTCACTTATATATAGATATACCAAATGCATGGAAACAAGTCCCGCGGAATATGCCAGAGCCCCGCACTGGTCGCGTGTGTTCTCGAAGTATATACCTAAGTATAGCTATATACCTTCGAGCAGCTATATATCAGCTGGTCATCGACAAGCTCAAACTTGAAGTCGCGGCAGTCTAGCGCAATCGGTCGGCGCGAAAGCGGTCGAGTTGGTCCGATTGCGACTCTGTGGGATTTTTAATCAAGTGAGTTAGAATCCCTATAGAAATACTGGAAAGAGGATAACAGAAAAGGGGATCAACGTTTTCTAACTTAATTTGATTTAGAAATTTTCCTAGCTATTACCCACTTATTATTTATTCATTGTTTTAATAAAAAATATATATTATACAGGTGTGTTTTTACAGACCTTTTTAAAGAAAATCCTTTTTTATTTTTTCAGCAGAGGTGATATATTTTTTATTTTTTTACTTTTATTAAAAAATAACTGCGTGCACAACATAATTTAATAAATTTAATAAAAATGTCTTAGTTCAGTTCATATAAGTTTACGAAAATATGAAAATGTTCATAGGTATTGAAGTGTTCATTTTCTGATTAATATCGTTTTTGCGTCGATAATAATTATACGCGGCTCCTTGTTTATCAGATATCGATAATTATTCAAAAAAAAATTTGCTCAGTCAATAAATTAATACCTGAAGATTAACAGTTTATGTTAATATAGTTTATACTAATAATCTATTATTAAATTATGCATGTTTCAATGAAAAGAAACTTAAATTTTTTTAATATTATACAATTTATTAAATCAGAAAAACATTTCTTATTGAATGTACAATAAAAAAAATTATTTTTATAAACATATCTCTGGTAATCGATGCAACTGTAACGGATAGTTTATTCTTATAAGCATTATCAAAAAAGTTGAAAAAAAAAAACGCCTTAATTCTTATTAACAGAGTATATCTGATCAATTTAGAATTCTCAATCAATAAAATAAGTTAAAAATCACAATATCACAAAATTAATGGAACAAATCGTTAACCGTCAAGAGGCATCTTTTACTTAACTCTTACAATTATTCTTCTGTATCAACAAGTATTGTTCAATCGAAACTTTAAAGTTTCAAAATATTTGTTCTTCGTGTTCATAGATTTGTTTTTAATACTCTAAAAAATGTAAAAGTAATGATATATTTATACAACAGAAGAAAGGCTCTTCTTGAGGTATTCGTCGAACAAGAAGACAGAGAGTGAACTGTCGCAATTGGTCGCGCTCTTGGAGTCGCGGTTGAGCAAGTTCTTGAGGTCGGAGGTGTGTCCAGCCAAAGTGCGCACAACCTCGGACTGGGTTTCCATGAATTCTTCCTCGAGGTAGTGAGCAACCGCCGCGTCCTGGTGATTCTTGGCTTGAGTGTGAAGGCGCAGAGCCTCATTGGCCAGTTGTTTCTGTGAGTCCAGAGCCTTGGCCAGGCTGTGCAGCTCATTGAGCTCAAGCACACGAGAGTCCTTGACCTGTAGAAATTCATATCAAATTGTTTAGTTTATATTAGAGTGTTCTTTAAATTCTATAATTTTAAGCAAATTCATTTAAAATTGAATAGCTAGCACGATATAGTTTTATCATTTAGTCTTTATCGAATAATTTACTTTTGTTTTCTATTTGAAGTAAAAGATTTTATGGACAAGTCTATAACTTACATTCTTCTTAAAGTGAGGCAGTTGATTGAAGTTCATTCTGCCACCACGTTGAGCAATGTATTTGATGATGTTAATGGCTTTGTCCCAAGCAGCATCAGAGTATTTACGGTAAAGTTCCTTAAATCCCTCTCGGTTTGCTTGGTAATTGCCAAAGTGAGTTGACATTAGCAAGAACTCAAAGCTAGTTTCAATGTGACCATTGGCATAAGATTGGAGATCAGTCTGAAGGGCTTCAAAACCTCCGTACTTAGCATTACAGTTTGGTAGAGAAGGGCCTTCTGTAAAATATATACATACACTTAAAATATATTCCAATTATTTTAATTTTTAAGTATAAATTAAAATTTACCTAACAAACTTGACGATGACTTAGGGCTGCAGGCTGCCTCAACATCGTTGTAGCAGAATTCTGCTGAAGCAGTAACTAACAAAGTGCACAAAACTCCTAATAGAAACATTTTTGCTGAAAAATAAAAAAAAGAAGTATTTAGTTTTTATAAGAAGTAATAAAATAATAATTATAAATCTTCAATTCCAGGATAATTAAAATTTGATAATAAATTTCTACGGAATATTTAAACCAACGTTTGTCAAAAATAGACTAGTTGATTATAAAATATTAAAAAAATATTGCCGATATTTTTAATCATTTGAAATCTAAATATCTATCTAGATAAAAAAGTAAAAATTAAATATGTTTCTGATCGTTTATTTATCTAAGGTGATATAATCACTTCAATTCAGCACGTATTAGAAGATAAAATATAAATTTCAGTTATCAGTTCAAATAATTAACTAAATTTCACCAATCACAAATTATTTTTATTTCTAAGAACTTAAAAAAAATATTTTAAAAATAAAGTAATATACTATGTGTCATAAATGAATAATAATATTACATTATTCTTACTTGATCAAAGAATCATTAAGTAACCTAGCGATTTATAAATTAAAATCAAAAGAAAAAATTTGATGCGACAGGCTACTGTAAGTATAGCGATTTATTTTTAAATCTGAAAAATAACATTAAATAACTATATAAAACAAAAATATGACAATGTATGTACTTAAGTTACTGTACAAACATAAATTAGTGATATTTGTACCCAATTAACTCTTAATTCTCTAGTGTTAAAAGAATTACGTAAAATCTCTTCTTCGAAAACAACTGACCCAATTGGAAACAAAGTATGAAAACTTAGAATCGATAAACTATTCTACTCAAACTGGAGCACGTATTCGCACCAAAGTATCTGCAAGTTAAATCAAAAGAAATGACTAAAAAAATCTCCCTGTGGTCAGACTATCATTGAATGCCGATTGGCACGAAGCGTACGAGTACCCTAATCAAGATCACGAACTTCCAGTCGCCTGTCAGATAGCGAGCTTATCGTCGATCATGCCAGCGCTACGCGAAAACTCGTGAACAAAGTCCTCGTCTGTGCGGCGAGTCCGGCGAGGCTATAACGCGAAACGGCGCACATCCCGCTATCTCCCTCTCCGATGACGCGGCCGCGAAGTAAAGTCGCGCAACATGTCACCTCGTTGCGCTCCGAAACGACTTGCCCACGTACCGGAGTCGAAAATTCGAGAGTCCCAAAAGTCCGATGAAACTGGACGAATTTAAATACCCGTGGTGAGAAGCGATGATGGTGGTGTGTATACGTACCTCGTCGTCGGAGACGATCAGGGGGGCTGTCTAGCAAAAGCGTGAATACTCTCGCTTCGACGCTGTGCTAAACAATGAGGCGACGGTCGGCCCGCTGCGCACTCCGCACTCGCGGGCTGGTCTCGCGGGGTGGGGGCACGTGTTGTCGGCTGGCCGGAGGCCGCGCATGCGCCGCCCACCGCGCGGCGTTGCCACGTCCGTCGTCGGCACTTTTAAAAATTTAGAACGCGAGGATGAAAATTCGAGATTCATTGGATTTGACTGCCAATCGAGGAACCGATTTTTCTTTCGCGGTTCGAATTATAATTAGAACGTCATTTTACGCAATGTTAGGTAAGGGCAGTATTGGCCTTTGGCCTTTGTCCTGTAATTATCGGCGCAGTGAGATACTTAGAATGATATTATAGGGTGACTAATGTTTTTGTAGGGAGTTATGACAAACGCTTTTGTCCGATATGCATATTACGAAGCGATACCAAATGTGTTTGCTCATTGATGCAGATGTGCAATTATCGTATTCCTTTTCCTGTGAAATTTTTCTGTCAAATGGTGTATGACGCTCTTGATAATCAATTCTTTCGGGACCAAACACTTTGAGACACATCATACTTATTGATATCTTGAAAGCGTATATTTTTATGTGTTTTAATCCAGGAAAAATTTCAGTGATTCGGTATTTGTATCAGACGAAATAAATCATGCACTAAAAATTCGATGAATTGCACAATAACAAAGAAAAATGTATCATATAGGTATTATAATATCTAGGTAATATATATAACAAATAAATCAAATGATTCAATTTACATCCTGTTCAGGTAAAAGTGATGTATTTATGACAACCAATATAAAATATTGTTGAAGAAATTTTGTGCTGATATTGATTGATTATTTGTTAATTTATCAGTTTGTATCTGTTTATTAATCATGAAATAAAAATAAAAACGGTAGGAAAACAGGTTTGCACAGTGATGACAGATCAAATAGAATTATTGCACCATGTATTGACATTTTTACGTATTTTTTTCAAATAAAAGATGTTTACGCGGTGAAATATGTAAAATATTTTTTAATTACATTTATTTTTAGCAGCGTTCTAAAAACAGTACTTAAAATTTAAAATTTTTATGATTATTTAAAATACGTAGTTATAGATATATGCGATGCAAGTTCATAAGAAAAAGAAAAAGTGGCATTGAATAATAATATAAAGTGCAGAAGTTAACCGACAAGATTGCAAACATTTCTATCCCACCCAGACGATAACATCTGATCAAAAGGCACTGTACTGTTTCCGACGAGACACGTACATTTTATATTTACATGTATTTAATAATTTATTTGAATTTTATTTTCAACCATTTTCATTCAATGTAATTCTACAGAAATAAGATAAAAAACTTTTCCTCGTCACTTATAGGTATAGCGAAATCCAACAGTAAGTGTGACACAGCAAATTAAAAAGTCCCTCTAATCTATAAGACGAACGAACGGCCTACACGTAATAATATACAAGAATGAAAGTCTTTAAACGACTTAATGATATATACTTGCCTCGAGAAAAGCAGGACTAAGTGGCACAGATAAAAGCTCAAAACAAGAATAAGTATAAGTATAGGCGTGTGCGATTTGAAAGGAAAGCGCAAAGGGGGCGATCGAGAGACTTGGCAACGCCGCCCTGGCCGCAAGTGCGAAGAATATTCCAGCGGTATTGCACGCGCCGTTGTTTTCCGCCGCGCCGAGTAGAGGGAGAGGGGGGGATCTACCACCAGTGCGAAATCTTCGTCCGACTACGTCGCAGGTTTTTACACGGAGCGGGCGGGCGTTCATTGTTGTTTATCGAGTGGCCAATGGCCCAACGCAGTGTTATACTTGACTCGAGTGTCTTTTGACTTTCGAGTTCCTCAAACGGCATACGCGTCCCGAGAGCAGAGCCAGGCGGAACGTTGGGAGCCTAGCCTTCTATGCCAGTGTGTATAAAGGTAGCCCCAAGACCGGACGACACGCGGAGTTTTCTCCCCCAGCCCTAAGAAGCGCCAACTTACGACTTACTTCCACCGATTTCGACTTTTTCCTTTTACTTCGTTTTTGGAGGACCACGTCAGCCTACGTCACGATGAAGCTATTCACCGCTTTTGTCCTCGCTCTGGCGTCCGTCGGCATTTGCAGCGCCGACAATCTCAAGTGTGAGTATATAAGCATATATACGCACACGCGGGTTAGCCGCGCGGGTCAAGTAGGATCGGAATCTGTATGTGCACAATGGGAATTACCGATGACAGCGTGATGCAACGACGTCGTTTGCGTTCGTCGGGCAAAAAAAAAAAAAAAAAAAAACGAGCAGGAGACTGGGGTGGGAGAGACCGCGTGACCTTGGTTTTGTCTGGAGTGGTCTTTTAATTTGTTAAACGCTTCTTAGATAATGCCTTTTGTGAAGTAGCCCTAGCAAATGGTTTGATCTTTGATGTTACACTTTGTCGGATGTTCTGTAATGTTATCAATTGAGGTCGAAGATTGGTTCAGCAATGATCTTTCAGAAGTGAGAACGGAGCTGCGAATAGTAGGCCTTTTCTCACGGCCACTTGCTTTTTGCTTTAGCTTGCGAACAAGTGATACACAATTGAAACTATTGATTGCGAAAGAAAAATGAGAATAAGTGTGCAGTATACAGAACAAATCTAAAATTTCGAACAAGCTCTTTTAAATAGGAATGATTTAGCTTTGATAATTTAACTTTATTTCTTGAACTAAGGTTAGAGTTCAAAGTTTCTTAACTATTTGTAAATAGTTTACCAATAATTACATCAACTACTATAACTTTTTCATGTTTTAAAACGATGTGCATTGAGCATCCACAGTGGAAAATTGTCATTGAAAGTTGTATCCCATTGCTAAGGAAAACAAAACATGCTTGTTGTGCAATAATAGTCTTAATTAAACTAATTATTTTTAAATTGTTTTCATGACTTGGTATAATTCCTAGTATTTCTTACTAGACAAACTTATTTGAGTCACCGATTTTGTAGAAATAACTTGTATAAATTGTTTATATAGTAATGATAGGAATGCTCCATTATCTTCTAATAATTTTAATAATTTTTTTTTGTATTTGAATGCTCAATAATGAATCATTGTTAGGTCTTTGTTTTAAAGTTTTTTTTTAAATAACAAAGAAATGTATCTATGTATAATTTATAAAACCTATTTTCAATATTTTAAATTACTTTTAACCCTATTAAAAATTATATTCTAATCTAAATTATACATCAAAAAAATTCCAACAGACTGATTGCAAAGATATTTAGGTTTTTATCTTTATTTATCACAATACTGTATCAAATAATAATAAAAATCTTGATGAAAAAAGTAAATGAGATACATTTTAAAATCATTATACAATTTATCTTTATTTGCTTCTGATAAAATCATAGTATGCTCATAGTCACGTAGAAATTCAATGATAAAATTAAAAATTATATATTTCAAATGGCACAAAACTTTTAGACTACACACTTGATATATGTTATCTATTCCTCAGATGTGCACATTTGAAATGACCATTACTGATAGCGTTAAAGCTTACGTACTAGTAAAAGCAACTGTTCCTGTTTTGCAATGATAATTTTCTGATAAGTTGCAATAGCGATTAAATTTTTATGACAAGTTTCCTCCATGATTCACAAATGAACTGTTTCATTTTATTAAGAATGTGTAACATTTATAATTGCTAAAAAAACTTCTTAGAATTATATTATTAACATTATATTAATGTTATTAATTATATTTTTTTAGGCACAGTCAAGCCTGCTGATGTTCCTACAGCATGGAAGGACATGGTGGCTCCTTGCGTTAAGATTCTTGAAGCACAAGTCAAAACTGAAATTGAAGCAGCAATGACATATCTTGCTATGGTAAGCAAACTAAAAACAGAGCTGTAAAATCTACCCTTCTTCTATAACTATAAAAAAACGTTTTTTAAAATAAACTAAAAATTTATTTTAAGACTACTTTTCCTTTGAAAGCAAGTCCTAATGAAACATTTGGCATCGGCATTGGAAATGCTATCTTAGTCTATACCAAGACAAGCAATTTTGATTGCTCAATGTTTCAAGTGAAATTTGTGCATGTGCAAATCATCATTTTTACAAAATAAATTATTTAAATTAATTGAAATCGCAGTTGATACCTCATCGCAAAGTGTATCACTAAATAATTTAACGTTTTTTTTTTAATGCAGGGTGCGCATTTCGCACGGGACACGGTGAATCGACCAGGTTTCAGCAAGCTTTTCATAAACAGCGCCAGCGAGGAGCGCGAGCACGCTATTAAGATTATCGAGTACCTGCTGATGCGCGGTCAGTTGACCAGCGATGTCAGCAAACTTCTCAAGTTCCCGCTTAAACCTATCCGCGAGGAGTGGAACAGCGGCGTCGAAGCCCTCTCAGACGCCCTTAATCTTGAGGCGCAAGTCACTCGCAACATTCGCGAAATCATTATCACCTGCGAGTCTCCTAAGGACTCTAACTTCAACGATTATCACGTAAGTATTCCCGTTACTTTAAGCATTATCTTATCTTTGATAAGAGCAATTTTCATTTAGGTTTAAAATTACTCCTTTACCTCTGGAATAAATCGCATTATTTAGTCTTAAAATAATATTTAAAAAAATTTGTTATCGTTTTTTTAAAAGTCCGAATTACAAATGATTCTAAAAATGGATATTTTTAAATTCTTTAAAAAAAATCATTAAAAAAATTAAAATCTACATAAAATACTTAATTAGATATTCATTTATGATATAATTTCATAAACGAGAGTATTTATGAAGTTCTATCTTGTTGAAATGTTTCGACTAATGCTGATGGAGAAAATATTATAGGATGAATTACACTTTCCCAGTAACGCAACACTTTGTACCGATGTTATTAGTCTTATTTCAATCAATAAAATACGATCGCAAAGTTACATTGGCAAACATTTTTCTTTTACAGTTGGTAGATTACCTTACAGCCGATTTCCTGGATGAGCAGTACAAAGGAGAGCGCGATCTTGCCGGAAAGGTCTCAACGCTGGGCAAGATGATGGCTACTCACGGACCTTTGGGAGAGTTCCTGTTCGACAAGAAACTCTTGAATGGAGAACTGTAACAGTGCTGATTCAATTTACATAATTAATTGCTCTAAGTGAAAGAAAAATATACGTTATATAATTATAGTTATAAGGTATAGAAAAACACCTTCCTTTGAGAACAAATGATGATATATACTCTTATTTTTCATTTTTTTGGTAAATTTTTTTATACATGTGACATTGTGTCCATAATCTGGTCATTATGTACTGTAAAGATAAGTCGGTTATTGTATAAAGAACGTTTTATATATAGTTTATTATTCTGTAACTGAAGTGTTATCTATACCAATTATGTGAATAAAATCTTTTGATTAATATATTTATTGCCTTATTTTTATGATAATTCCAGAATTTTATATTACCTTTTAATTTACGTTGTTTCACTTACGAAATAAGTATGAGGAATTGTATAACTAACAAAATAAGATAGCTATTACTTATATTTTAACAGTTATATTTTTATTATGCAGACTCGCCGATAATTTTTTATAATCAGATTAGTTTTACAAAACAGTTTCACATTCATACCATACTGTACATTATTTTATATCTTGTTAGCGAATTTGACGCTTTGAAATCGTTTAGGTCAATAAACGTTTACTTTATTTGAAATTTTACAATAGTCAATCTACTAATTCGTTCAATCAATAACTTCAGCATCAACTATTCGATAATTTTTCGTAATTCATACTCTTAATTTTAATCAACGTCGAAAAAATCATCCACTCACGTCAAAAATACGAATATGTAAAATTATAGAAATATGTATTTTGATATATCTTTATATTCAAAGAGATATTTTTTCAGTTTAATTCTCATAGCAATCATAGTAAACTATATCAATTCAATACTTTCAGGCGTATTAGAAAAAAAGATTATGAATTTTAATTCATTGATTTTAATACGAGAATAAATATCCCAAGTGTTTTTTTATTCAGATTTACCATAAATAATATCGAGCGCCCTTGATACTTTCTGCACTTATGTATTCGATCACTAAAAAATCAGTTATAGCCGATCGACTGATCATAACAGTGCAAAAAATGCTAAAGTTTATTTTATCTGTAATTGCGACAGATAAATTCTTGTCTTAGAAGACTTCGTGTTGTCAGTTGGACCCGGTGCTTATATTTGATCACAAAAATCGCCACTTTCAAAAAATCGTAATGCGGTTTTTTTATTTAGGAACAAATGTTCTTCAGCTTTTAGTTTTTGGCAGTGTATTGCTTGTTAATGGAAGGAAAATGCACCAATATTCGAAATTCATGGAATTTGTCCAATTGAAAGAAACAAAGTTCCGCATACGGTTGTAAACTTATATGTTCTGATTAACGAAAAATGAATTTCTCGGGAATGTTCATTTTGTTTATCTAATGTATTTTGTTGCAAATTTAAATGAATTTTCTTGCAATGTTTTTAATAAAATATTAAATTATTAGTTGTAATCTAAGTTAACAGGTTCAGTCTATCACGATACCATATAAATGGCACATAATTAGTTTATTGATTTAAATACCAATAGGAGATAATTTCATCCTTTAATTTTAAAATCATATATCAATGATGTATGAATGTAATGATATACAAATTTTAAATTAACACTTTCAAGACAAAGTATAAATAAACATTTTTGTGCACTATTATATTGAGAAATTAAGAGAAGGTAACTTTTATATAAGTTTTAGTAGATTTAGTATACAGATAGTCATCCAAAAGAAAGACATTCTAAAAGAAGAAAGATTTTTGTACATTTGCCGTCGTTAAAGCTTTACAGGTTTAATATACAACAAATTTTAAATATTTTAACTGTTTTACTGTAATACCCAATGTCTACGATGCATGACATTTTTCTTAAAGCTTTATAAAATAAAAAAGGCGAAGAAAATGTAACATTTTGATTATCAAATTTGTTATCCATTGCAAGAGCTGAACCTGCTGATTAAAGTTTTGGATATTTACCTAAATGCCATTGGAAAGATGGCTAAAAAGTCAAATACGAATTTTACACAGTAAATTCTTTTCAGATTCTCTTAAAAAATATATTTCTTTGTAATTCGGTTGAATTATTTCATTATCTTTTACAGACTGAGCAATGTTATATAAACTACCTTTTTATCTTTTTAATGTTATCTTTCTGTAATCAAACAAAAAAATCTACATTAATAAAACTGTAACAAAATGGAAGCCATTATATTTTGATATTATACTGGCAGTAAAAAACTGTTAAAAATGCATGATTACATAAAAAAATCTTTCTCTGTTTTAAAATGAAATTTATAATACATGTTTATTTTGTTTTATCTTCAGTATATAAAACTTTAATTAAAAGTGATGTACAACCGAACAATATAATTTCTTATTAATGAATACATTTAGTTATATCACAAAAGATCAAATGCTCTTTAATGCTAATTTCATTGCTCAGTCCCTACTTGCAAAAGTTAATAATCGTAATCCTTCATAAGGGAAACGATTTTGATTGCATAATTTTAAAACAGCTTCCATTATTATGTACAATTATAAATGGACAAACAGCAGAAGTATCAAGGACCGCGAAAACCCAGAGAAAAAAGTATTCGCGCAGAGTCATTCATTAATCAGGAAAGAGAAGGGACATCTTATTTCAAGCTTCCTGAATCACCATAGCTAATATACTGAAATTGTACTCTTCCTCTCCAGTGCTTAAATTATTTTATCGATAATAACGCTCTTGTGTCGAACGAAAGAGAAAAGAAAAAAAGCGATTGAAAAATAAGAGAACATTTCATTCGACTTCAGAGTTAGCTTTGCTAAGCTGTCGGCTACTTCCTGTAGATTGCGGCATATCCTTTTCGCTGCCGTTGGCGCTTGAATCCGAGTAGTTTATGTACTCTGGGTTCGGTGGTGTTTTGATACCGTCTGTTTTCGGGATAAACGTAGTCCACTCATTGGTGTGAACGTCTAAGTACTCAATCGAGTTCAAAAAGTGCTTACCAGAGAAGCCCCCAACTGCGTACAATCTAAAAAAATAATTTTAATTAAAAATTCAATTTTTCTGTAAACAAGGTGAAAATAAATCGGACAAATAATGAGTATACAAACCTATCGCCAACAACAGCAACAGCAACGTTGGCGCGGGGTGTGGACATACTGGGTCCTGGAACCCAGACCTGCTCAGACGGATCATAAACCTCGGTACTGGTAAGGCTGTGAGTGCCAGTAGAGCCGCCGACGGCATATAATCGACCGTGGAACACGGCTAGACCGCAGCCACGACGTGCAGTTATCAAAGATGGACCAATGGTCCAGGAATTACTTTCAGGATCGTAGATCTCAACAGAGTTCAAGCAATTCCACGAGTCGCAACCACCAACTGCGTACACCTTATTATCGTAGGCGCATACACCTGCTTGATAGCGACCAATCTTCAGCGGCTCAATGCTGGACCATTCACCCGTCTCTGGGTTAAAGATGTCACACTGCTTTATTCCAGCCTAAATAAAGAAAAATCAATTGAATTACGTTGTGCTGAATATGCATACACGAATAAATTTACGTTTACAATATACATAAATGTATTTTTCGTTAAATTTGAAACGTTTCTTCTAATAGTACAAAGTTATTTTTCTTTTATTCGCAAAGAAAAGATTTAGAGCAAGAGGATTAAAAGATTGAATGAAGCTCTATCAGTGTCGAAGAAAATTATCCAACTTCGGATTAAAAACAAAGAGGATTTTCTAGCGACAAATTGAGTTTTAAGAGATTTTAAAATTTTTTTACGTAAAAAAAAATTACGCATCATTTATAAAGTATCCTTATACCTGTCCATTCCATCCACCGATGCAGTAGATCTTGTCACCCAGAGAGCAGACGCCAGAATTGGACCTGGCAAGCGGCAGGCTGGCGATGGCTTTCCACTTGCCGGACTCGGGCTCGAGCACCTCGACGGTCGCCAGCTCGGTGGAGCCGTTAGAGCCGCCGATGGCGTAGACCTTGCCGTTGACTACGGCGATGCCGAATCTACCGCGGGCTTCTCGCATCGTCGACAGCACCTCCCAGGTGTTGGTCTCGGGCACGTACTTGTCCACGCTTCTGAGGCACTCGACGCGGTCGTAGCCGCCGCAGACGAGCAGGGCGCCGTTCAGCTCGGCGCAGCCCACCGAGCATTTGCCCGCTCGCATCGTCGGCAGAGCGCAGTACAAATCCGGCTCGCTGCTCGAGCTGCGCTGGTCCTCCGGGATTCGATTGGAGCTGTCCTGCGTCGCCGGCGACGAAGGTGCATTCAATCGCAACAACACCGACAGCTTTGCTAGTCGGCCGTTCAACGTCACGATTGCCAGGAATGTGTGTTCTGAAACCAAAATATTGATACATAATGTTGATATTTTTATACAAATATATCACAAGATAAATACTTGAATGAGCATACTAGCCCTTAGGGTTTATCCAAGGTCACTAGTTCTTATTGGAAAAAATTAAACAGTCTTTTTTTGTAGCTCAATTTAAAAGTTGTGATTTAACATCGATATTGAAATTTTACATTCAAGAAAACGAAATTCTGAATCTTACCTCCAACTTTATCAACACCGATCATGTTCCAGTCAGGCTCGAGCTGTTCCTCGATGCTGTCCTCGATGTTTCTGTTGTAAATAAGTACACGCGGCTTGGCTGGTTGCAGCACGGCCTTCCTGCGGTTCTTGTTCTGCGCGTGGGTCTTGAGGGACATTTTTTTGTAGTCTTGGACGAGGTCGGTATCGCTGACGTCGCCGGACGGCAGATCCTTACAGTCTTGGAGGCTGTTGTCGAGAGCGAGATACAGCAGGTAAGCTCGCTCCAGCAGCTGATCGACCTTCGCGTTGTCCTGGTCGTTCACGAAGCGCTTTATCCAGTCGAGGACGAGGCAACACAAGCTCGTGCCGTTCACCAGGCACATCTCCTGGCTCGTTTGGTACAGTACCTCGATCTTCACGCAGGGCAGGAAGGACAGGGCAGGGCTGGCGCACACTGCATCGAACTGTACCGTGAAGGACAGAACGACCCCCAGTCAATTCAGTCTTGCATTTCATCGAATGAGAATTCGATATGGTGTTTCGTAATTTTTTTTCAGTCGGTTTTTACGCTACCCTCGTACGAGGGGTTTAAACGGTACTAGGCGAAGCATTGAATTTTACAGCATTTTTTATTTGAACTGAACTTTTCATTTTCAAATCGATAAAATTCATGAAACATTCAATGCATCTAGGCTCCATTTAGAAATGTTATTCAAGACTTTCTAAATCATTGCAATGTTATCGTTGCGCCTCTTTCGGCTAAAAATAGTAAATAAAGAACGTGTAATTGAAAGCTGAGTAAGAGGTAAGAGTCGGTTGGCTTCTCCAATAACATCGATCAAACCAAAAGAGCTTTCACGGCCAAGGCAAGGGGAGCGTGCATGTCTCGCCGGCATTTAAATCAACTGCCAAGTGCGCAGCTTCGCTCTCTTTTTTACTTTTTATTTTGTCAAATTTCGATACGCGGGATTCACCCATCGCGTGTCGATGCCAATTCGTGGCTACTCACGTTCTGCCGGATGTAGGCGTCAACTTGCTTGACGAAGCTCTCGTTCTGCGTAATACCGGGCAAGCCGCGGATGTCGAGGCAAGACTCAGGCGTCAGCGACTCCAGCAGATGCCCCACGCATTGCGAGGCGATCCGCTCCATCTTCAGGTACGAGGCGGCCAAGTACACCGACTTCACCTCGGCTGGCCTGATCTCCAGCCTAAACAGATTATTTCATTTTATCATGTAGAACAATTTCTTAATACTTTATTAAGTTTATTTGCTTCTTAATACTTTATTTAGTTTATTTGCTCAAGTGTACAATATTTTTTCACTTAATCTTTTTCATATACTCGAAGAATGTCGTAGGTTCTTTATTATAATTTTCTAAATTTACGACTCTTTAGTATAAAAAGTGTCCGTTAAAAGAATCGTCAAAGAAGTGTTTCAACGTGCATAAAAAAACAGTCAGTTTTTCGAGCACATTTACATAAAGTTTTTGATAACAGTTTTAGTATATCTTATCACAATGTGTATATATTTTTGTTTAGTAGCGGTAGCGCAAAAAACATTTCCGTATTTGCGCGTATTTCCAAGGTTTCTAAGAATGTTTCACTGATAGTTTTTGTCAGAACTGTAATTATTTGTTAACGGTACACATTAAGAAACACTAAAAAGCGTATCCTATCTGATCATTTACGTAAAGAAATACTTGGTAGAAATACAGTAAAGTACTTGGTTCTAACTTGAACTCTCGCGTCATTATTTACTGAACCCGTTTTCCCGCATTACAACGAACGGATACGACTCGAAGTACTTCCAAACGACATTTACGGTATATTCATTAATGTAAATGAACGTATCTATTGATCTGACGATTATTCATTTGCATGGAAGATTAAATTGCGAAATTCTCGCTCAATTAATATTCCAGAAATTGCATGTTCTCTGAAGCCCTGACAATCCAAGGATTTAGCGGAATCGCGCGTTAAATTACCTCGACGTGTAAGCATAATCGACGAGCTTCTGGAGCGCCTTTTTGTCGATGTGCTCGCTCAGTTTGAATGTTGGTATGTGCTCTTTGTTGTTCTGACTATCGCTGAACAGTTCGAAAAGGTAAGGCGACGCCGCCGCCAGAACTGCCTTGTGCCCGTGTATCTCTGCGTTTCCAGCCTAAAGTGCAAACAAAAAACATTATCAATCGAAATTCTCAACAAATCTTCCCGACAGCAACGTCAGCGCGGAAATGCTGTGATTTCGACGTTTGAAAAACAATGTGGGCTCTAGAAAACGATCGGTTACATGATAAGCGCAATAAATCGCCGCTGATAAATACCGTCGTCCCGTAGACGCAACAATTAAGCGCGTAACAGCGGGGCGGCTGGATTAAACAACTTACGTGTAATATGACGTCGCAGAAGTGTTTGTTTTTCCTCATCATGTTGAGGGAGGCAAGGATCAGCCGGGAGTGATGTTCGTCCTGGAGCTCGAGGGTGGAGGTCCGCTTGAGGCCCTCGGCGTCCCCGTTCGTCGAAATGGAAGAAACCATCTTGTCAACTGGGTCTCCGTTTGAAAAACCGTCCGTAAAGGGAAGACTCGCGACCTCCTAAAGGCTCATGCCAACGATTCTCCGACTGGACAGACTTATACTGGAAAATTTGAAAAATGTAACGTTAAATGCTGCTGCAGATAGTGGCTCTGTTAAAATGCGCCGCTGAATGTTTGCGCGGGATCGTTTCACTTTGTTACTTCGACGCCCGACACTAAAGTAATTTAACTTTCGCATTCGCTTCGGGAAATGGGCTGCTTTATGCATTGTTGTTGCAGGCGTGCCACGAGGTGGAGATTTAAATAACTTCAAGTATAGCAGTGACGAAAATCCGCGCGGATGCATAGAACGGAATTTAAGAAAACATATGTGCGCGCTCTCATTTGATTGTTTATACACATAGTCAAGTAGTCACGAGCAGCAGTATTATAGTTTATTTAATTATGACCCGAAAAACATCACGAGTTTCGAGAAATTATTTGACTGACGTGTACTAAGAGTATTTTCTTATGAATTTTGAACGCCATTTTTTCAAATTTTCTTGAAATAAAATTTATTTGATTAAATATTTATTGAATTACAGTTTAATCTTTTATTTCAAGAATATATTTTTCTCACACCTAGACATTTGGAATGCAATAATTTCTTGAAGCAATAACATTTTTCAACGTAACTCACGTAACCACTGCGTTTTGAAAAATATTCCACGGAGAATGAAATGTGGACGCACCGCGGTTAGAAATGCAAATACATAAAATAACAAATATTACAACGTTGAGGAAAAAAATGTTAGTATCCACACGTTCGTAGTGACAATTAGTATCGGTTTTAAATTTCCGTAATGACGCGCACGAGTCACATGTACAGCACACATTAGTGAGTGATATCTAAACTGCCTAAAATTACACTCGCCAATTGGCTTGAGTACATTTAAAATTAAAATCGAACCATCGCCGATCCTCGCGGCGTTAGAAAAGAAAAAAAGGAGAAGACACGGGTGGATCCGAAGTGCAGAAGGAACAAAAGAAAACAAGCGTCGACTGCTAATGCGCAATCTCGAGCCAAGAGCATATAAACTTCGTACTGACACACACATAGGGGTTAATGTACTGTGCCACTTATTGAGGATAAAGTTATATATACCTATAAGAAGTACGAGTATAAATCTAGATGACTCACACAGCAAATAGGTATAGAGTATTTACAAATTTTGGTAATAACTAATTTGCAAAGTAGAAATTCCGCGGACATCTTTTTTTTTACATTTTTTTACTATGATACACATATGTAACTCAATTGATCATCCCTGATTGTCCATCTGTCAAAATTTAGGAATTATCCACTTGACATTTAATTTATTTCTGATGTGTTTCTCTTTAATCACGACCTTCAAGTGCATCTAGATTAAACCGCTTGGCACTTTAATGTAGGTAAATCTGCCATTTCGTGCGGTAAAATAAAATAGTGTACAATTGAAAAATTGTTAATTGCAAAAACAAAAAATTACACGCTGTATATTTTTCACCGAATTTCATTTTGAATCGTTGCAAATCGATAAGGTCAGAGGAGCGAAGGAGGAAAAGGCGATTTAGAAAGTACGGGACACCTTGATTTTCTACAAAACGAGACGTGGCGTGGAAGCAAAAAAAATGAAGACGAAGAAGGCGCGCGGAGCGGCAAATCGCGGAGAAATTTTCTCAGCTTTGCGCGACGGCATCCTGGATCATACCAGAACGAGCTTGCGATAAAAACTGCCGCTTAACACTATAATGTTTATATATTCAATTCGTTTAGCCTAATTAAATTGCCGTGTTTATAATGCTATCCTATTTCCTCCACTCCTTTCTCACCTTAAACTGTATTTTTAACTGCGCAATTTAATTTAGCACGCGAAGGATAATTTTATTGTATTTTTTTTAACTCGATAAATACAACTTAAGTTGATTTAGAAGAGAAAAATTATATGAAATTATTAAATTAATTTAAGAAATGATAAAAAGTAAGAATAAAGAGTTTTTCACATCATTTGCTTTTTAAAACGATGTTATGATAAATGATTAATTTAAAAATATCATAATATTGAAATTTTTTTATTCGACGCTACTATGTTTGAAGGAATGAATTATTCAAATGATGCGCGTTCAAATTGATAATGTTACGTAATAGTGTATTAAAAATGACGTTGAAGACATCTTTTGTTTCCCTTATCACCGGCAATCTGATATGAAATAGGTCTGACGGAAATTCGTTTATTATATCGACGAAAAATATAGATTGGGAATATCGCCTTCGTGTCAGAAGCACCTTGAGCAATTCGTGCACTCGCTACGGCGTACAAAATACAAAATCTATAATTTGTTACATAAGGCTTGCGCAATTTATTGTAAATTTGGTTACGTAACCCGTAATCCTTGGATTTATTACGTCAATAATGTTGCTAACTTCTAATTCCATTTTTTCCTTTTTTTTCAATTTTTAAAAAGCAGGAAAATCCCTTGATCTGTTTAACAAATCACATGAGCTCATTACCAACGGGCAAAACTATATATGCAACGCTGAAAGCTCCGAGCCCGGAAAAAAAGAGGGAAACTGAAATGCTTAATGAATACAAAAGCTACGCCGGGGCGATTCAATTGTAAACAAATGAAACTTTGTAAATTCATGAGCTGCCCGAGGTAATTCGGCACCTTGACACCGGCTGAAGGCAAGAATAGCGAGCCAATAACACTCACGTGTACCTAATATCGACGCGCGCTTTGATATCTAGGCTAAAGAGTATATGTACATGACCGAGAAAACCTACACAAACTCGCGCATTATCTGAGTGAAAAGAGAAACTTTGTGTTAAACTATCCACTGCAAGTGCGGCACAATTGTACTTTTTTGTGCCGCGAGAGTAAGTCGAAGATCAAATTATAGTCTCCGGGGGTGTAAAATACAGACGCGATTTTCTCCTTACCGTGTCTGCCTTGCACTCGACTACATTGGATAAATCATTAATTTTTGTATTACATACTCTATGCTTCTAATAGAAATGTGATTATTTCTCAAATTCAAAATGGCGCGTGTAAAATCTCGTTTTAGGTGGAGGTCACCTTTTGATGAATAAAGTATGCGGAAGAATCTTTTCCTAATACCCTAAATAATAAAATATGCAAACATGTACACAATGTTTAATTAATCATCAGCATATAGCGTAGGCAAGATAGGAAAACACACGAGTAGCGTATAGTTGCAAATAGACTTGATATGAATGTATCAGGTGCACTTTCCACTTGTTAACATATTTACGAGTGTCAAGTACGTGGAGATAAATTACTCGATACTTGATAAAAATAGCAAAAAATGATTCTACATTCGATGATTAACTAGTTAAGCGTCTCTATGCAAATATTTGAAATTCATTATATCGATTTGAATGTATGATTACCCGTAGTATAAAAAATGAAAAAAGTATTCTTTCGAACATTAACATACACTAATGTTCAATTAAATCAATTTAATATTTCATTGATATTAATACGATTACGTCAGTACTAAGATAATTTTACAAACAAAAATTTATTGATAAGATAACGCAGTAAGTACCGCATAGACATTCTGCACATCAATCATTTTATTTTGACAACAGTTAAAAAATTAGTGTAAGGTGATTTTGTTCATCACCGAATCTAGTAAATTATCTACGTACTTAAAAATTTTAAAACGCAACCCAATTAAAGTAGGTAGCAGCATCGAGACGATCTCACAAAAGAAACGAGAACTCGTGTCATCAAACAACGGGCCGAGAGTCTAGGTCGCGCGCCGCTGTAGCAACTCATGCGCACAACTGGATCTACCACCAACTACAACGGGACGCGTCTCCTCCTCCGCGATCCCCGATTCCCTTCCCTCCCGACTCTGCACCCACGTCATCTCGGACGCCCTCGAGGCGGGATCCACCCTCGCGCCGCGTGTATTTTACGCGCCACTCGGATTTGTTGTCCTCGGCGCGGTGCCGCGCGCACGTGTTTATTGATCACGTTTCGAGGAGCGAGCGATCGCCGCCCCCGCGCGCGCTGCCCGCAGGAGCGGCGCAGGCAGGTAAGGCGGGCGCAGGGGTGGCGAGCTGGGGGGAGGGGGGAGGAGAAAAAAGGCACGCGCGCCGCCTGGGCAACCTTGACGAGCCGCGACCGCTTCGATCCTTAGGGTTTCCGCTTCCCACAGCTGTGTGCGCTCGACGCGCACGTGCGCTACCTCTCCGCCACCGCTCGGCCATGTTTATCTCCTCCGCGGCCTCGCGGGTGGTGGAAGCGGCCTTTTACGCTTTCCCGAAGCCTGATCGAGGTTGACGGGTTACTTTCGTTGTCGACGTGGAGACCCGCTGCTGCCCCCGCCTTCTCTTTTCCTTCGGGTTCTTCGTTTTCCAATTTTCGGAGCATCCCCCCGATTTTTCATAATTCAAACACTAAACGCGCAGAAGGACTTTTTTATGAACCTATCGATTTTGCTCTTGTTTTTTGTTCTTTTTCTTTAATAATTTATTCATAGCGAGTGCTGACGTTTGGTTGACTAACGACTAACAATAATTTATAATTTACAGACGATGTTGCGTAAAACACTAAACAAGAACATAATAGAGTTTTACTGTATTGATGGACATAAAGATATATAACAACTTATGAGAAGGTTTCGATAATTATAATTATAATTGCATGCGCATTTGCGAGCAGCTATCAACATAAAAAAATTAATTATGAAGCGGAACCGTTTTAACGAGATTGCGTATTTCTAAAGTTAATCTTTATCTGTTTAATCACAATCATAACCCCGGTAAATGTTGACATATAATTTGATTGAGAATAATAACATTATATGTTTTGACCAACTGCTAAAAATGAATTAATAATTAATAATTAGTGACAAATAATTACAAATTATTTTATTAAATATTAAATTAATGAAAATATTTGTATTATTACACTTAAAGAGAATTTGGGTACTGTTCTACTCCTTAGCAATCTGAAAAGAAATGAACAGAAAAAAAATTCAACATTTTTTTCTTGTACACCGCGTGCCAAAAGATCCGACACGACTTGCTCGTTGTCGCCTGTGCAACGAGTTTGAAGACCCTCAAAATGCCGCAAATAAATTATTCTAAAATAAGTAAGAATAATTCCTCGCGATTCGCCCATCAAACGGCGAAAGCAGCGCTGTGCGAAAGAAGACATCGCCAAATTTCGTCAACTTATACCTATACCTATCCGCATAGCCGAGCAACGCTTCGGGCGCGGGTGTAAAAGGGAACGTCGGGAGGAAAATAAAAATAGCGGCCGAGAAGATTTTCGACCGCGTGGTGCTCCAACCTGAGCCCCCGCAAATCTATAGGTGGTACGATAAAGCAACATCAAACGGACAATCGAAATTCTGCAGCCTCGAGAGTAAAGACACTGACGTCGCGAAGCGAACGGCGAGTACCTATACACACGCCGCTGAAAACAAACCCACGTCCGGTCGGCGATCGTTGCGCGAACGTCCGAGACACGTATATAAGTCGCTTGGGGCGCTCGAGCGCATGGCACCTTGCGGGACATGCGTTGGCCGCGACGAGGGAAAAAAAGGATGGAATCCTCTTACTAGAGGGAGGCCGAAAAGGAAGCCAAGCCGAGGGGTGGCACTCGGCGCGACCCTTACCTGAGGGCGCGTCTACGCGTGTAGCTGGTCGCTGGGCTGCTGGTGTCACTCCATGTCGAGTCCGCGCGTCGTCTCTTGCCTCCGCAAAAAAGAAGGAAACGGCTCGCGACTTGTCCTCGACGTCGCAGCTGCTGTGCGGCGGGCGGCTTGTCGTGCGTGCTGACGGCGCGTCGGATGAGAGCGAACTGACTGGAGGCGACAGGCGGCGCGGGTAGGCCGGAGGCTGCTGGCGCGCGACGCGCTTTTCGCGGGGGGCGCTTTTATCGAGTTTTCTTACCACCGCGTCTCGAACGTGGTACGTAAGTTCAATTGGAGCGAACACCGCGATGTGGTCCCGCTATACGTGGAGCATTCGAAGGCGAGCTGCCGTTGCCGTGTCGATGTCCACTTGCTCCCTTTTTTTTTTCTTCTATCTTATGTGCGCTCACGAGGCGACCGAGCGACTCGTGGGCCGTGCGACTGCGGCACGGCACAGTTGCCATGCGCGAAACTCCCGGTAACGCGACCGTCAGCTTTCGACGCGGAGCGTCCGTTGCTCCGAGTGCTCCGATTATTTGGGTGGCTCTCTGGGGGTGGCCCGGGAGTGTCAGTCGACCAGTCCGGGGGAGGGGGAAGGGGATGAGGATTTTTTGAGAGGGGAACGGCTCCGCTCGCCTGCGGTCACTTTACTCCGCCCGCGAACGAAGGAGGAAGTCGATGCCCCGCGTTGTAAGTGGAACGCGCAGTGACGATCATTCTGCTGGATCCTCAGAGCGCGGAACTTTTAATCACGGAGAATTCGAGATCAAACTGGAGAACAGACTGGAAGTGTCCGGAATTACGCAGCTAACGCGCTAATGTTAATTCGGAAGGGGACACTTTAAAATTGCTCTTTCAAACAGTTTTTTTGAACAAATTCATTCATTTGCTGTACTCGATAACTTTATTTAACGCGAAAGAAACGAAAAATTCACTTTTAAGTATCTTCAAATTGCGAAGATGTGAATCCATATTTTAAGAAATGATGTACGATGATTAAAATAAAAGTTACTTTTGAAAGATGCATATTAGTACTATGAATCATTAGATGAACAAAAACTTTCCTTGATTTCAAACTCGTAAATTAGGAATGACATCTAAAAGTTTTGATAGTTCATTTCCTTCAAGAACCGGCGATTTTTTCATAATTACTTACGCGGCCTTGCTTAAAATTTCGAGCACGTAAGGCGCTTTTTCAGGGACGATCGTAAAACCAAAGAGAGAAACTCAATTCTATGTATACGGTACAAGAGCGGCAAATTTTTTGCTTTTACTGTACTTTTTCTACATGGATCGCTAAAAAAAAGTATCGCGCACGCAAAAAAAATAACATTAGATTTCATTTACGTCATAATTTTGATTTCGATGTATTAGTTTCATTTTACGTATAATTAGTATTATTGTATCTTACAATTTTTATTATTAAACTTGGAATAAAAGTTATTTACTAATTGATAAAATGTCCATTTTATATTATTAAAAAAAATATGTTGAAAATGTATTCTGATCTACCAACTAGCTAGAGATGGTTGCTATCTTTTTATTCGTATGCATATATTTCTTCATCAATAATTACTGTTTCTCTCTATCTTTTCCTTCTTTGTCATAGAGGATCATCGATTTATAGTTGAATTATAATGAAGTTTTAATATAAATTTCATTTTTCTATTTTACTAGCTGCAATTGACGGCAGAAATGTAGGAGATCCTGAGTAATATGAAATCGGGGCCCAAAGGGGACTCCCGTTCTAAATTTTTATTGAATTGTCCATGAATCCTATTTTATCCCGGATACAATTAAATAATCGTTAATAAAAAATATTTACTTGCGTAAAAATTTAACATGCACGATTTTAAAAGACTCTGCTGCACACAGAATTAAAAGATTAATATTTTAAACATGATTACGCTAAAAGCTTCTAATAAAATTGTATAAATAATAAAGCAAGTTTTTAAATTATTTTATAACTTATTTGTAATATAATTAAATGAGAGAAATTAATTACAAATAATAGTTAAAATTAAAAACTTTTTATAAAGAATGAAAATATAGCTAATGTATATTAATTTTTATTATTGTAGATTTTTTCTAATTACTTAGTTTTTGATAGGTATTCATACAAAAATTAAAGAAAATTTCACATCAATTCAAGAATCACACATAATTACGCGTGAATTTAATCTTATCTTTCAGACTAATAAATTTTTCTTTCTTTGTGTATAGAACCAATTATAAAACTTTCACAAATACAATATTTCACATTGAGAATAATAAATCTATCATTTTTCAAAAAGTAATTATCCTAGACTTGTTTGCAAAGTGATGCACTTAATTATTTAATTTTTAATTATACTGACGACATAAGCTGTCGTCTTTAATTTTTTCGAATAAAGATCTATAATTAGAAGGATAAGTTCTCTTTAATCTATTAATGCTGTAAGTACAAAAAATAATTTTTTAGTTTTTAGAGATGTATAGGTTTACAGACCAACGGGCTCAAAAATAATATTTCATCTAACAAGTAATTGAGTGTACTAATCAGGAAATAATGATCCCATTGATCTGCTATCACGGTCACATACATATAAGCTGCTTTAAATTCGACTATAATCAGCTGTTCCTTTACGTGCTGCCCTCTTTAAAGAAAAAATTTCCATACTTGTTTATCTTCTGCTTTCTATATATGATAAATTTAACTATTTAACATTTTATTAAGTTTTTTTCCGATATTTAAGAAATTTAATATTATTTATCATCTTGCAGATATGTTTTCCAATAATGACACATGTCTCTGAAAGATTCAAAGTAGCTTTTTAGTTGACTATTAAGAAGAATATGAAAGTATTTGGATGGAGACTGAAGAGTGTGAAGACAGTAGTGCTGAGCTCGCGTGGAATTGTAAGTCCTTGACTCTAGAAAATGACGTGTTCCTAATAGTCAAGTAATCAGTTACATAAATTTTTAATAACTGGTAGATAGAGTCGATTAGCAGATCTGAAGCTAAAAGATGTCGAGGTGACATAACCTATTTTCTTACGGCGGAAACTCGAAATTCTGGTAAGAATTAATTTACCTAATCCTACAAATGAGTTATGTATTTTTATTTTTTATCAGAATTTTTTGGACTTTTGCACTGTCTACAAATTCTACAGATATATCGCGTCAAAGAGTAAATGCGATTTACGTATTTTAAATTTCGCGGTTATTTATCTTTTTAACTTTATATCAAAGTTTTTATGTAGCAATGTTAATATATGCTGAATATGTGCCACGACGTCTTTATCAAGAATACAAATTAAAAATTGTTATCTGTTATTGACTTGTGATTTGTGAAGTTCGTCAATGTTAAAGTAATATAGTACAAGTACAGTGCAGCATTTATTGAGATATTCAATATTGTTACAGGCTTAGGAAGAGTTTTACTAGGGGAAGATCCATTAAGAATGGCTGCTAAGAGTTTTTTGCCATATTATGCAGCTGGAAAAGTTGTGTCAGGATTTGGAAGAGGATCAAAATCCTTAGGATGTCCGACAGGTATTTGCCAACTTAATCTATAGTAGATGCAACAAGTATCTGAATAAAACTTAGAAATATATATGTACAATAACACACTATAATCAATTAATGGTTCAAATTAGATTTGGGTTATTAAATATTATTTTTTATTTTTAGCAAATTTTCCTGAAGAAGTTGTGGAAGCACTCCCAGCTGAATTTGAAACTGGAATTTACTTTGGTTGGGCTACATTAGAGAAAAATATTTATAAAATGGTCATGAGTATTGGATGGAATCCATTCTACAAAAATGATAAAAAGTCTATGGTAATCAATTAGCTATTTGACAACTAATTTACTTTTACATGAGTTGAATTAATTTTGATATTCTATTACAGGAAATTCACCTAATTCATAAGTTTGAAGAAGATTTTTATGGTAAAGAATTAAAAGTTATAGTATTAGGGTATATTCGACCAGAAACAAATTTTTCTTCTGTTGGTTAGTAAAATTCTAATAATTTAATTACACTTCAAGTTATGAAAAATGAATATTAATTCTAAATAAAATTATTTATAGATGAGCTGATTAAAGCAATACAAAATGATATAGATGTAGCTAAGAAATCTCTAGAAGAACCAAATATGTTGAAATATAAAAAAGTTAAATTTTTAAACAGCTGAAATGGAACAGCTGAAAGATTGTACATTCATTTGGAAAGAAATTAATTAGGTAGATCAAAAATTATAAATTAATTTCTAAATATTAAATATATGAATATATTTATTTTTTAACAAAAACTTATAAGAAATTTAATTCTATAACAATGATAAAGTATATCTATAAACCTGTACTTGGTGGTGGTGGAGGTGGAGGAAGATTAAAAGGTGGTACAAATGTTGATGGTGCTCCTTGAAGTGGCAAAGTGTTGTCTTGTGGTAATTGATAGCGTGCATTCCATTGTCCTTGTGTTGGTGCTTGAGCGAAATACTGATTATAAGGTTGCATTTGATTGTATGGTGGATATTGTCCCATCCACTGATTTTGATAAAAATTGTATGGACGCCATTGATTTTGTGGTTGAAACCTCGGTCGAGACCATGGATGATGTGAGCGGTAAAATGGTGCAGAATTTTGTGGCTTGACGTTTTGCTGTTGATCTTTGTTGCTATTCCAAGGATGATTTGATTGCCAACCTGTTTTATTAACTGTTTATTTGTTTTAATACATATTATGTATATCAAATTTAAAAAAAAAAGACAAATAAAGTTATATCTACCTCGTTTACGTTTATTTGGATTCTCGCTAGATGATTCTTGGACCGTTCTGTTATTTTGCTTATTTTTCAAGCTTGCTAAGTAAGCTTGTTCTTCTTCATCATCTGAAAATTGGGGAGCTTCCTCATCTCCTATATCATCTACTGCTTTCATCCTAAAATTTTTTTTAGTAAATATTAAATGTAAATTAAACAAGAAATGAATAGTAGTTTCTATTTTATATTAGAATGTATTACAAATCTACTTAATTCCAAAAATCCATTATGAATAAATTATAAGCTACTATTTAAAACCTAATTAACAATAATTCTAATTTTTTGCTTATTTTTTCATTGCTTACTTTGTCAGTTCACTTAAGAAGACTAAAGATGTATATTCTGTGTTTGGGCAGTAGTACACAGTCATGCCTACTTTAATGTCACACTCCCGAATATGATCAGAGCTGTTAAATCTTACGCAATAATGGGGCTCAGCTACTTGACCAAATACATCAAATATATGACCCAGTGCTCGTTGACCTTTTTCAATAAATAGTACAGTATCTAAATTGAGAGTTGGTTTACCAGGTTTTGGACGGACAACTACCATTTGTTCAACAGTCCAAGCCACCTTAAATATTTTTTATTAATATTTTTTTTTAAATTTAATAAATATCATTTAAACTTTTGAATACGGCTTACTTCTCCTAATGGATCACAAAGGACTTCAGGTACACTGATTTTTAAATCTTCAATTGGTGGAAGATCATCAAATTCACTTTTTGGTTTAAAAGCTTTTGATTTATAGCCTTTGGTACTAAAAATATTATTATAACAGTTCTAAGTATTAGTAAGTAAAATCAAAGAAATTAAAAAAATATTTTTTAGTTTTTAACTTACTTTTTTGGTTTTTCTTCATCAGAATCATCGCTACTACTATTTTTATGGCGTACATCGTCAGATTTGCTTTCAGATTCACTACTACTTGAATCACTTTCACTGCTGCTCGAATCACTATCAGTAATTACTACTTCATCCAAATTTCTATATACATTAGAATTTGAAACTTTTGTAGAATTATCATTTTCATTTTTAGTTTCATTTTCATTTTCACAATCTGAACTATCATACTCTGCAGCTATAGCATATAAAGAATTACGATTATCTGAAAGTAAAAAAAGATATAATCAAAAATCAAGTGAGTATTAGTATAAATATAATTAAATAAATCTAATAAAGTTACCTATAAAATAAAGATCTGTTTTATTATTAGAATTTTCAGTTCTTGTAGAATTTTCTATTTCGTTTACTGAAAAATTATTATTTTCTCCATTTTCCAAACACATATTAAGTTCACTTTTATTTTGTGAGATCACTTGATTTTCAATGGGCATAGAAATATCTTTTTCAATTTGATTTCCATTTTTCTTGTCTTCATCAATTAACTGTTTATTAAAAGTTTCCATAGGAGTTTTACTTTGGCTTGAAGAATCACTGGTTTCATTTGAAATTTCACTGTTTGCATTCTCAGAAGGCTCAGCTGATTTGACTTCTGTTACTTCAATGACTTCAGAAGTAAAATCCATTGACTTCGGTGGAGGATTTTCTTTTGATTCTTCACAGTCATTAGCAGTGTCTATTAGAACCTCTTTTACTGTCACTGTATTTATGGAAACTTCCATTTTATTATCAATTATTGAAGTTGCACTATTTAAATCACTCATTTGAACAGATTTTTAATAAAACAATAAACAAAAGTATGCATAAACTGTATTATTTAAAAAAGTTCCTTTTCTTTTCTAACGTCGGAAGTGTTACTCTTATTTACATTTTGTAAAATTTAGAAAAACAAGCAAGGATATTTGGTGCAACTGTAAAAGCACGTGGTGGATTCGTTGAAAACACAGGCGACAATCGCCATTACGAAATATAAATAGACAAGCAAGCCTCAATATGGACGGTGGCGCCTCGGAGTTAAGAATAGACAAGCCGGTAATTACCTTATTTACCTACAGTAGGTACAAATGTGTACTATATTGACATATATATATATATTAGCGCAAGCAAAAGGTCGCAAGGTCACAACTGTCTAGGGTTGTCACAAGCATCTGTACCGACACTATCTAGCCAGTTGTAATTTCTCAAAACACTGGCTTCACTTTACTTATTTTGCTGAGGTTAGAGAGAACGCGAATAAGTGTGTATTGCTGGTTTTGGAGAATTTTTTCTTCATTTGTAATTACTTAAAGTATTCCTATAAAAATGCCGAAGGTGAGAAGGAGCAAGAAATCGCCTCCAGATGGTTGGGAGTTAATAGAACCAACTTTAGAAGAGTTGGAGCAGAAGATGAGAGAAGGTAGTGATCTGACTATCCTTTATTTAATACGTTTCATTTAAGATTTGCACAGCTAAATCATTAAATATATTAATTGTTTGTCAGTTTTACACATCCGTATTGTACTTATTTACAGCGGAGACTGAGCCACATGAAGGAAAGCGAAAACAAGAAGCTCTGTGGCCTATATTTAAGATTCATCATCAGAAAAGTCGATACATATATGATCTCTTCTACCGTCGAAAGGCCATTAGTCGAGGTAACATTCAATTTTCAATGTATCTATTACATTAGATGTAAGATTTATAAATTGCATTTTATTTTTTAGAATTGTACGAGTACTGCCTAAATGAAAATATTGCAGATAAAAATCTCATAGCAAAATGGAAAAAGATAGGCTATGAAAGCCTATGTTGCCTTAGGTGTATCCAAACAAGAGACACCAATTTTGGTACAAACTGCATTTGCAGAGTGCCTAAGGGGAAGCTTGAAGAGGGACGTATTGTCGAGTGCATACATTGTGGCTGTCGTGGATGTTCAGGCTGAAAGTGTTTTTACCAATTGTTATTAAAATATTACATTACTAGCTTGGCACTTTGCTAGAATGTTGAAAATTTTCTGTATAATAAGATTCATGAATTGAATCATTGTTTAATGTATATTTGAAACAATGACAATCAATGACAATCAATCTAGTTAGTAATGAAATTATTGTATCTAATTTTTAAGTTTGTATACTCGACACAAGTAATTTCTTCTGGAACATTCCAGTAAATGATAACATTGCTTAAAAAATGGCATGCTAAAATATTTTGATTTTCTTTTGTTTTTTATTTTTAACATACAATTTTTTGGACAGCATTGCCATTTTTTGAAAATTTCAAATATGTTCCTGAAGAAATTACTTTCACTGAGTATACATAGTCTGATTGTATTCTTAAAATTTCATTCCTAAAATTAACTAAAGTGAAATGGCTTTTTTACTTTATAGAGCTGGAGTGAATAATTGTACTGTGCTTGTACATATAAATATACTATTTTATCATGCAAATGATTATTTTGATTTAATAGTTAATTTTTTTAAATAATTTCCTAATTAAAATTTTAAAATTATATATAAAAAAAAAATAATGAAACTTCAAATTAAATCTGTAAACTTTCGTATATTTGATAACATTTTTAAGTTTGATAAACATTATCACATCTTGGTTCGCGATTGCGTTTTCCTTCCATTCAACGTTGCCTTTACATTTTCAGTTTGTCGAAAAAAGCTGCGCAACTTTCAACTGCGACTTATAGACAGCGCCCAGGGTAGTTTGCCGCGAATTAACGACCGCATGCAAGCAATTAAACGCCATTTTATCCCTAGAAAGATATATTTTAGATGCATTTATAAAAAAAGATGCATTTAAGATATAAAGATTATACAGAAAGATACGTTTAAGACACATTTAAGTTATCAGTCTAGGTATAAAATGGCTTCTTTCGTTCCGTTTGATCGTTACACTCTGTTGCTAAACGCTATAACGCGAGTTAGAACGAGACGGAAAAAAGCACAGGAACATATAGCCACCTTGCGTACATACATCGTATACGTAAGAGCTCGCGGCTCCTCCTCCGCAGCTCTTGTTTTCTTTTTTTTCTGCGCGTCGCGAGTTTTCGAGCGCGCGCGCGCCGCCGACGGGGCGACCTTGAGGAGCGGCCACCGCCAGCGTTTTTCTCGGCGCCTCCGCGCCCACTCGTCGCTCGGGGGGCACACACACGACGGGAGTCGCTGATCAGCTCGCGGAGCAACGAGACGCCTACTGCACACGCATAAACTTTTTTTCGGCGGCTGATTCGCAACGGCGTCCTCCGAACTCGAGGTTAATTTCAACTGATAGTGCACTTATACACTTAGAAGATTTTGTCTTTTTGCTTTTTTGGATGTACGTGTGCCCGAGTTGGCGGTAAACACGCTTGGGTAGACGTCGCATACTGGCTGTGCCCGAAGCTTTTTAGTTGTTTGTTTCGTGCTGATACAGTTGTACACTGATTTCGGATTTCGGAGCAGCTCTAATTAATTTTTTACGAGCTTTCTGCAGGTGGCTGCATCGAATTAATAAATCAATTCACTTTCATATTGAATCAATACCAAATGTGTTGCAATGGGTTGTGCTCCAATAGTGTACTTTTTCTTGTTTATCTAATGTAGTAAGTTTAGTGTACAAAAATTCTTCTAATTCTATGGAATGATGTAATAAATCGACATTTTGTACTGTGCCTGACTTTCCTATTGTAGTTCTTCATAATTAGTAATAAAACTAATTATAAATATTACTGCTCCAAATCTTTAATTTTAATTTTGTATAATCAGAAATGGAAATGAGTAATGAATAGCAGTGTAGTTTAAAATGTTATCATTTGAATGTAGATAAACAATAAAATATGTTTTTTATTTACACATTATAATTTATGTTTGTGTTCAAATTACAGTGCATTAGTAATTACTAAAACACTCCCAGTATCTTGAAATTTGATGGAAGATGCAATGCGTCCACTGAGTAGTGCGGTCTCATGGCTGATTTGCATTATACCTCCATGCCCCGTGATTTGTCTACCGAATCAGTTTCTACACTCCGATTGTCTGAGGTAGGTATTATTGTATTGCAGCAGAGTTGCTTATTTTTATCTAAGTTTTTTGGGTTTCATGTAAACTAATACATTTAAATTAAATCTTGTGTTTAACAAAAGTATGGATCCAACGATTGCTCTGACAAATCCTATAGTCCAGACTCAAATTCCTTCAGTGGACTCTTGTTACCTGGCACTGTGAATTCAAGTGACAAGAATCTCAAGGATCGTAAAGAACATCGAGAAAAATGTAGGACGTACAGAAAATACTCAGAACTTACTCCACCTACCATATCTAACTGCTATGATAATTATGGGTGTGTAAATGTTTCACTTTATAATTTGCTATTTTTACTAAGATTTTATGTTGTGCATTTTTAATTGTTTTGTGATTTGATGCAATGTTTTTAATTTATATTAAAAAATTCTGAAGATCTGTGGCTAGCAAGTCAAATTCACTTCCTGGGCGCTGTAATGTCAATTCACCAGTGCCAAATGCTACTGTGGCTACCGAGATCCAGGCTGAAGACCTAGCATCACAATTGACATTGTTAGATGTTAGTGTTTTTAAAAGTATACGACCTGAAGAATTGTCCAGTTGTTCATGGAACAAAAAGAACAAACTTATAGTTGCTCCCAATGTTGTCAGTTTTACAAGGCGATTCAACCATGTATGTCTTAATTATATTTGTACATTTTGTTTTGCAATAGTTTCTTAACTATATTTTATATTACAGACAAGTTTTTGGACTGTTCAAGAAATATTAAATGCTCCAACACCAAAACAAAGGTCTGAAATTTTGGCACATTTTGTACGAGTTGCAAAAAAACTCTACGATTTAAACAATCTACATTCTTTATTTGCTATTATATCTGGTTTACAAAGCGCCTCAATATACAGGTTTGTTATATTAAATTATATAATGAAAATATTGAATTAAAATATGTGATTAAATTGTGTGTACGTAAAATTTTTAGATTAAATAAAACATGGGCCTGTTTATCAAAAAAAGACAAAAGCACTTTTGACAAACTTGCAGAAGTATTTAGTGATAAGAATAACTGGATGAACCTTAGGGAACACATGGATAGCATTAAACTGCCATGTATACCTTATTTAGGATTATTTTTGACAGATCTTGTTTACATAGACATGGCACATCCAGCATCAAAAGTAAGGATCAATTCAATTTAAAATTATATTTTTTAGTGCATCACTTAAATGAATTAAAAACCTTTTTAGAATGGTGACAATCATCAAAGAATTTTAAAAATGGATGCTGTACTAACCAAAGTAGCGATGTTTCAAGCTAGTGAATATCCCAGCATAGTACCACTAATTGATGTTCAAAGGTATTTGAATAGTGTTCGATATATTGAAGAATTACAAAAGTTTCTTGAAGATGATCATTTTAAGTGAGTATTGAAAATTCTTTCATTAATAAAATTAACGATATCTAACAGTAATATATATTTTAGATTGTCAATGAAGCTTGAACCAAATTCGCCAATACCATCTTCAAGCAGTAGTAAGGAGTCTGTAGGTGATGTAGTTACTGGAGTAGCAGCTCTTTCTTTATCTCCAGCTCGCGGCTGTGCTGGATCACTACGCTTACATGCAGCTTCAGCAGCAACTAAATTTGTACCTGGACACCGCAAGTGTCGTAGTCTTGGAACAAAGTAAGTTGTTAGACTCATTCCATACAGCATTGGCTTAAGAGTGTTTTTGTTTGCATTATTTCTAATTAACTTTCAAAAAAATGGTGTTTTATTTGTTAATGCTTAAGATTGAGTTTTAAGCTTCAAATCACTAAATTTTTAAATAATTAACACAATTATCAAGGTCAGCCTTAATTACTGAGTATAACATATTATTTATTTTCACCTATAAAAATTTAATATTCATAATTTATTGTGCTTTAAAAGAAAATTTTTACTGAAAAGAATTATAAAAAAAAAAAAAACTGATGGAGATACGTGAAAGTTTTTTTATTTGGAATCTTTGTGGTGAAAAATCTAGCAATGATTATTGTAAACTTGTTAGATTTCGTAGTACGAGTCTTCCACGCAACTTCCATAAACAAGGAGGCAAATACGGACCTAGCTTGACTACTCCTGGGTGAGTCCCAAGAGTCGGCGTCAAGGGTTATGCAAAATAATTCAACTAATAGTGCTTACATAGTTCTAGTACTTATATATTTTAATAGAATGTCATGACGTCAAAAACAGTGCCCGAATCATTTTCCATTTTTAGCCTGTGCATGTGATTAATTACAATGAGTTTACTAAATACATAATATTATAATTTATTAAATACATAGTGCAGACTGTGTATTGTATGTGTAAGAGAGAAATATGGGTTTTAATTTTTTTTTTAATTTAAATTACATTATTTTAGTATTAATTTTAGCATTAAGTTATTAATTTCATTTAAGCATGTAAAAATTAATACCATTCATGAGATAGATCATGATTAATCATTTTATTCAAATTATACAAATATTTAGCATGAAATGATTCATTGAAATTTTGGTTATTTCAACCAAAAAATGTGTAGTGTGCATAAGTTAATTTAGTTGTTAAAAAAATATGTTTTATAAAAAATTATAGATTTAATGTTTAATTATATATTTATTTTCACTTACATTTTTTTAATGCATCATTTTTAAGCCTAATTCAAAAGAATTCAACGAAGCACTGTCCATTGCATGAACAATGTCCTTCTCTACGTTGAACGAAATAAAAATGTCATAATCACTGTTGCAGTATATTTGGCAAGGCCGCGGTACCTCTAGAGGCAAATCACGTAACCGTCCGTCACCTTTTGGACGATTCGGTGCTGGAAGAGCCCCACTTGGCGACTCAAATCGTTGATCTGGATCAAAATTCTCCTGGCTCACCGGCTGACGCTGTCAATGAAGATTGCAGTTTGCTGTCAAAAACCAGGTACAGAGTGGACTATTTAATAGAAAAAGGCAATTTAACGTGAATGACATATATAACTCTTGAAATTCTTTTATAGCACACTGTCGGTTCTTCCTTGTGATATTGACGGCTCCATAGAACCTCGCTGTATAATGCAAGGTTCTTTGAGGAGGAAAGTCGTATTACGAGACGGTCGTAAACCAGCAGTATCAACTTGGCAGCGATACTGGGTCCAACTATGGGCATCGTCAATCGTTTATTTTTCTCCAAAATGCTTTAAAGGGTGGGTTATTTTTATATTTTATTTTAATGTATTTCGGATCATATAATAATAATAATATTACTAAGCTATAAAAAGATATTATCAATTACTAAAGCTTTATAAACGATATTAAACTTATTTTGTTAATTTATATTATATAAGCATTTAAAAATTGGTAATATCTTTTATGAATTTTACAAATCATCTTTATTTTTGCGTTTGATTAGATTTGTTAATTTCGTTAATGACAGCAATGAAAGAGGAGATTTTAAACGGGAGCCGTACAAAATGGTGTCTATATTGGGATGGATCGTTGAAACTTTAGATAATACATATCATTCGGATACTTTTTTGTTAGCAGATCCAAAGAAAGGTAAATATTTTTGCAATCTTATTCTTAAGCTGTTAATTTGTAGATTAATATATTTTAGAAGCAATTATTTAAAGACTGCAAAGAAGTGTCAAGTATTTTTTAATTTTTTTCTAGGTAACGTGTACAAATTTCGGGCGACGTCAAGTGAAATGGCAGATCAGTGGCTGAAGGAGTTACGGGCAACAGTACGTGGGGCAACAGATCGAAAACCCATTCCGGCAAATCTTATGTCTTTCGAGTAAGATCAACTTTCTAACTAACACAAATCCGTCATGATATTAAGAAATCTTCATATTTATCACGCATTCGAAACGAATTAACAGAATACATTAAAGCATATCAGCTTAGTGAGGAATATCTATCGTAAAATAAATGTGTCTTCGAAGCTTCATTACTCAAATTAATAGAGCAATAATTTTTTAACTATTTATAGTCACAATCGCTCTCTAACATTATTAAACATTAAACACTAAACATTAAAAAAGCTCGATGAGAATCGCCTAAGAACTATATCTAATAAGAAACTTTACATCATATAAAATGCATTTGCTACACATATCGGTCTCAGCTTTAAAAATGAAATAACAAAATATATATTGCGTGCACTTTTCTGTGTTTAGGGCCATTTAACACTTTCACGTAATCTAACTGAACTGTACTGTATAGTTTTTCGAGATATTTAATTTTTAAATTGCACTATTATTATATGTTAATAATGTTTATTTTTTATTTTTTGTAAAAATCGTTAAAAGTAATCTATAGGAAAATCAATATTAGGTAGGTATGTGCAAAAAAGTTGCACATACATATGATTAGAATAAAGTTAGAATAACAATATTATAGTCGTATAAGACTGTTTTAAAGAGTACAACATTGAGCATTTTCAGTGAACGATAATTAATCTTAAGAGAGATCTTATGGTTTTGATGAGGAAAGAGCGAGAGGTCATGTGAAGAAATTTTCTAAATAATACCAACTATTAGTTTTTTTAAAAGATTCAGTGCTGATAATTCTAAGCGCCTTTTAATGAGTGTAAATGGGCTCAAGTTGTTGAAAATTACTTGATACTATGGATATACCTAGTGTACACTATTAAAATTTTATAAACATTGACGAAAACATTTTTTTATTAAATTACTTGATTCTTGATCATATTCGTACATATTTATTAGCTTAAGCAAAATAATTTTTTTTATTTGACAAGTTTTCATTTTTGAAACGATCGAAAACATAAAAAGAATTTTAAAACCAAATATGTATCCTTGAACTGATGTACACTTTCAATCTTAATTCTCAGAAAAATAGCACTTCACATTAGTGTATCAATTTAACTGAAATAAAATTCGTGACCCGTATGTAGGTCATTCAGCACTGAACCTATTAAAAACTATCAGCCAAATTAACAAATTCTAAAATTAGTTCACTGTTAATACAAGTCTCAGATTTTCGTAAAGACAAAATTTATTAGAATTATTTTTATTATGAACGGTCAAATTTATAAAAATACAATGTGCATATAAATCACGTCAATTATTAGAATAAAATTTGTATTATTTTTAACATGTTCTATTAGGAAAAGAAAATTGAAGTTTAGTTCTTTTTTTACAAAAAATCGTTAGCTTTGCATCGAAGTAATAAAAAAATGCTTTGAATGTGTCATACCTTTTAGGTAATTACTATAATTGCACATTTTGCAACTGTATTTTACTAAATTTCTTCAAACTAATTGTATTGATATACTTCTTAAGGTGCCACCAGAAAAAAATACTTGCCAGAAGTAAAGTAGGGCCAAGCTATTTAAAAGTAATTGACTCAGAGTACTCGACAGAATCGAAAACATTTGTATGTATAATAGACTCTCAGGGTTATTCCAATTCTCACTAATGACTCTTCGAATAACGATTGTACTCACTTCCGAGCCTCGATCCTCGTACAACTGAGTTTCTTCTCTTTGAAAGATTCAACAGACGCTTTAAGAGGAAGACGATTGATAGTAGTATAGAATCAGTAAAAAGGTGAAACAAAACTTAGTGATTTATGAACAAAGTCAATGAGTTTCGCTACTCAATAGATTGATTGGATGAACAAAAAATTTTTTATTACGTTTACTGCGTATACTTTTTATTGATTCATATACGAAGTAATCTCGTCACATTTCCTCTCAATACTATTATTAACAAGTCGTTGTATTAATATTAGATTAGATAATTTATCATTTGTATTTTTATTATAATTTCGCAACGAATTCTTGTACGACAAAAAATTTAAAAACTTGAATAACAACGTGAATTGAAAACTTTATTTCAATTTTATTTTATAATTGTTTATACGTCAAAAATGGCCAATTTTTATGTTAAAAAAATGTTAGTTATTATTATATGTATTAAAATATTTGCGTTAGCAGTTACACTGTCTAGACTTCAGGTCGTTAATGATAATTTATCACGTTTAAATGTAATAATCTTGTAGTGGGAAAACTGATATGCGAAATGTAAACGGATGAATGTTCTTTTAGTTGTAGATGCGTATTCGCTAGATTTCATATTGTAGTTTGTAAAAATGTCGCCTTTTACGAACCATCATATCGCATTTTTCTCGGGATAAAGGTATAACATCGCAAATTCGTTTGAATGTTTTATTGTTATCAAAATGTTTTTGTATGGTTTGCCTATATTGTTAAAAAGGTAAGTTGATTAAACTAATGCGTAGATCAATAATTTTCTTACCAAAAGTTTTAGAAATACGAGGGATAGGTTATTTTTTGAAACGAAAACTTTATACTTACTGAAACGTTCAATTTATATAAATGTAATAATTGTTAACATTGTAATTTCGGTTGCTCTATTTCAATTGAATTCATCATTAATCTACTTTTGAAATTTGATTTTATTTAACAATTAGATTTGTTAAAGTTTCAAAAAATCGAGAAGATAAAACATAAAATAGCACGCGTGCAGAAAAATATCTCTTAGTAAAACCTTATCTCGTTATCGAGAAAAAGACTGACTGTTGTAAACGTTGCTTGCTTTTTGAGCCTGCTTAAAGCCGCAAAAAAAAGATGTTCTCGAGTTCTATCTGAATGTATATATTATAGCCTTTTGTTGTTAATTTACTTTTAATTTGTGCGAGACCTTATCGAAAAATACAAACACAGAGTTAAGACTTTTTCCATGTAGCAAGAGGCGCATTGTGAATGTGTAGAAAACGAAGCGTGGAGACTTCAAATTTTTATAAAAAATGTTTAGTCTCGTAGATCGAACGTAGAACAAACGTAGAAGTAGATATAGTTCTGAAGGAGGAAATTAACCATTGCTTTTCCAATGGTAGAACGGATAGTGATGCATTTTATTACTTTGGCGTCTACAAACTTTTCTTTATATACTTGAAAATTGTTTTATAAAACTAGTCATATTTTAAGCAACACCAATATTAAACATTGCGTTTTATTCACAAAGTAACTTCTTAAGCTTCGTACAATAAATGCCCTAACGTGGAAAATTTATATCAAAGCAATAAAATGCAGCACTGTCTGTCGTAAATCTAATAACCTGACTGATTCTGTAGAAGCAATGCCAAAAAATTGTTTTCTCATTTTATAGCGTCAACATACGTAGTTGGTTTATTATTTTTTATCCAGTGAATGTAAAATATATTTTTGTTATTTATGCTAGATCAATGCTCAAAGTTTTTTCACAGGAATTGATAAACAATCATAGAATCTTCTTAATATTCGCTTTTAGATTTTGGTTGAAGTCTGATGTAACTAGAACGAAAGCTTTAAAAAAAGTCAATGAATAAAGATCTTAAAATTTTGCCAAGTTATTTGAGTCTACTTCGGGCTTTTTCTAAAAGTGACTCAAGACTCTTGAATGTGTAATGCATGTATGGTTAATCGATAACAATAGTCAAATCATAAGGTACACGTATAGGTATACATTCATTAATTGGAGATGTGTTTTGCTTTCACAAGGATAAAGCTTTGTACATTTGAAGATGTAACACTTACTTCTTTAAACATGTGTAAAAATTGATTTATCTATTTAGAATCTATTGAGCGAACAAAGCACAATAAAATTTTTCTTTTTCTATGTAAATTTTTTCTTTAATTTAAGTAATAATACTTTGGTAAAATTTAGTAAGTTATTTTTCGCTTTAGTTTTATTGTACTGAAAACAAAATCGATGCCATATATTACGAAGTTGTACGTATTTCTACACTTTATAGCTAATACGTAACGAAGATTTATGAAACATACAAGATGTTATTTAAAAGGGGAAAAATATGTAACATTATAAGTATACACTTGTCGAATTCCACTCAGCGTTTTCGTAATAACTTCGTTTTTGTTGTTATATCAATTATATTTTGTTATGTATGCGTATCTTTGCTCACATAAATACATTTTCAGAAAATAAAATATATAAGTTTTAAGTTTTTTATTATCATTCATATTCTTGCATCCTGCAACATAAAAAAATCAGGACTTCACAGCGGAGAAAGGGATGTTGAATTTATCAATTTTGTTACGTATTCTTATCGAAAAGTCTGCCAAATGAAAATTTAACACTCATTATTTTATTTAAAATATATAATATTGGAATAGATTTATTTAAAGTTATATATTTTCAATTATAAACAGAGTTTAAAATACACTTAAAAAGTATTATTTTTCGTTCTTCTGTATCGTCATTGAGTCAATTTTTATAAAATACAAATAATAACTTAAAATAAATAATAAAATAAAAATAAATTAATAACAACACTTTTATAAA
>JAXIUT010000048.1:12620791-12635621 GCA_035586675.1 Eurytoma californica
TATTTTCAATTATAAACAGAGTTTAAAATACACTTAAAAAGTATTATTTTTCGTTCTTCTGTATCGTCATTGAGTCATTAATAATTTATTTAAAAAATTGACAATGGGGCATACAATTTTTATAAAATACAAATAATAACTTAAAATAAATAATAAAATAAAAATAAATTAATAACAACACTTTTATAAATGTAACTAAATATATGGTAAGATGTATGTTCATTTAACCAACATTGTTTTAGTGAGAATATCGTTGACCTGACAGTTAAAACATAAACTTTACCAAATATTTATTTAAATTATTAATTGCTACTCTTATATATTTTATGACAACTGTAATTATCGTACGAGGCGAAGCCGAGGGTGATAAACATGCTGTCTGAGGCTTTCTTTATTCCCTCCCATGGTGCGTATGATATTTTACAGCCTAGGGAGGCCGGAAATACAATATTCCCGAAACGGCCTAGGCCGGAAAATTTTATTTTCGGTCCACTAGGCTGTAAAAATAATTATACACTACCAATTCTTTAAGGTTCTTGCCTTTCACATCAGGTTATGAAAAACTTCTTTATACATTTTACTGTTTATTTTTACTAAATTTAAAATATTTAAAATTGCAAATAACTGATTTTCCATCAAATAAAATAAAGAAATTATTTTTAAATCAATTTTTGTCGTCCGACTTTGATTCACATCGCGGAGATAGTGTAATGACGTGTTGAAAATTTTTTTTATAAGTTACATTGATGAATATAGTAAATAAGTATAATGCATATGCATATTATTTTCTAGAGATAAATATACAGGATGTTAGTAAGAAATTTCTTTTTTATTTAATATTATAAAAATAGTTTTTATAATAGTTAGTTTCTTTTACTGCAAATATTTGTATATATTTATTTTTCTATATTACCCTATTCATCATATATTTATAAGATATTTTATAATATTTTTAATAGCCATTTTATATTAACACAATACAAAATGTTAAATAATTACATAAAATAACATAAGTAACAGTACATCAATTAATAACAATGACCAGAAAATATATAATACTTGTATAATTCTTAAAGAAAGTATTAAATAAAATCACATTTGACGTAGGTAAATAAAAAAGTTAAAAGGGACAGCACAGCTCTCCGATGTTCCCGAGATCGATGCATTTGCCGTTCGGAAAGCAGATCCTTCGCCGGAGGATGAGCGCGAACATGTCAATCGACGACAGTTGGAAGGTCGACTTGACGAACAGGTAGAGATCGCTCGTAAAGTTCTCCGGCATTTTGAGAGTCTGAAATGCGCAAATGCAATCTTTTCGGTGAAATGCATATTTTACCTTAGAGCAAGATTTTCGATTTCGCATCTCGTGCGGGTATCTTTATTTTATCGATGTGCTCGGCAGATTTGCTTACTTCTTTTATTTTTTTGAATATGCGTTTTCACTTTTTAAAATACGGTCTCGAGCACATTTCATACTGTTATAAGTAAAGAATTTTTCTTCTATTTTAAAGTTTTTGTTTCTTGATAATTAGAGCAAAGTAATTTTATACCTTGAATTTATTTTCCAGCTTCTTCGGGATTTGCAGTAGTGTGGGGAAAGGAAATTTTCGACCACTTTCTAATCGAGTTTCTTCCATATATCCGTGGCCCAATGAAAAAGCTATAAAATCCTTTCTTTCTGCAAAAAATTTCGATACGTGTTTGCAATGAAAAGAGTAATGCCTTTGTTCATCTTCTTTCAATTAGTATACGTAAATTAAAAGAGAAAATCTGCATTCGAGATTAACTGATGTAAAATTTAATTATTAACTTTAAATTAATTATTTAACTGAGGTGGAACTTAAAAAAGTGAATTCTTATTTTATCGAAAATTATTTACACTCGAAAACAATCCTCGTAGGTATATAAAAAACTAAATGTTCAAATTATAGATGAAAAAAAAGTGCTCATGTACAAGGAACTAAATGTTCTATTTGCAACGAAAGTGACACTGAGTTACCACCAAAACATCGTTTTGAATTAGTGAATTATCTAGAAAAATCGAGGGCTTTCTAATATTCAAAAAAATTACCAGGTTTTGGTATTGACTGAATGACTTCTTCAGCTTCTGAAATTTCTTCTTTAGTGAGGCTTCTGCATTCTATCACTACGACGACACTTAGCACTAAAAATATCTTGAAATTCATTTTCGAAGCAATGACTATCCTCCTGACAAAAAATTACTCGCGCTTTACAAAAGTCAGTACTATTTCCTCTCATCAAAAAGTCGTCTTCTCTTCTCAAAATAAATTACAAAATTCTTAGTGATTGCACCACCCTCCAAAGAAATCGATCGGCCAAAAAAAAAAAAAAAAATCTAAAATCCAAACTTCGAAATAAACTTCGCTCGAGAGTTGGAAAGAAATCGATCTCTCGGCGAAATTTCGGAGTCGCGGCGAGAGTACGATCGAACCGAAGCAAAAACGGCCGACTGCCGATGATCGAGCTTGGGAGGCCTCGGTCGCAGTTTTTCCGTCGGCGGCTTCATTCTTTATTATAGGGCTCGAGACGATTAAAACGCCGCCGCCGCCGCCGGACTGATAACGCGATCGATCGCGGAATTTTAAGCCCGGTGGTCGTAAATCTTTCGCGAGACGCTGCTCGCGCTCGGTCCGCGCGCCGCGGCTTTAATTATTATTATTGAGTCGCAGACGTAAAATAGGTCGCCGATAAAGAATACATGCTGCCCCCGGGACGCGATTGATTTCTGGGAGAGACACGGACGCTTAAATCGCGAAAATCTCGCGTCTCGTCGCTCTGAACTCGGGTGCGCCTTTTTTTTTTTTAATTCCCGACGAAGTTACTGGGGCGAGTTTGGGAATTTACACAAGATAAGGTTATTAGAAGGTGCTCCGGGAAAACACGTCGCGTGGAAGTCTAGAATAACGTGAAAATAACTTTTCCGCTGTATTTAAGACAGTGCATAAAAGTGCAAGTTTTTGGTTGATTTATTAGGCAGAGTTCTGAAGAATTATTAGCCATTTTTTTAAAGGATGGGGTTTTACTATTTTTAAAAAAATATGCGCTTTTATAATTTTCCTTTTCTTTCATAAAAATGTATAGTTAAAAAATTCGCGAAAAGGAGTGCAAAGAAACAAAAGAACTTGTTTATTAGGTTTTAAGTAAAATTTTACACGATCTCACCGCCACAGTGATCATTTAATTCGACTGTAATTAATTTAATGTTAATTTAATGTTGTTTCTAAGAGGATCAGCTCATCTTGATTTTTATCTTCCTATCATAGCTTTTAGTAACTAGCAATTCACTAGCCTTATCTCTTCGGCCGCGACTGGCCCTTATCCTCTATAAGACAATATCTAATTTTGCGAATTATTGTATCTTTCTCAAAAATCAATTAAATTCTGAGTATAATTTTTATTCGTTAAAGCGATTCGTGATCGATTTACGACGCAAAATTTCGTGTTCGATCGCGTCATCAGCCGCGGTGTTTTAATTATACCTATAAAAAAGCGATCTCATGTAAGGAGCACAAATTTAAATTACGCGTTAATTTACTAGTGCGAAGTGATGATGGTGGGAGAAAGTAAAAGTTCTTTGATAAGCACACGGAGAAAAATTTGGTATAATCAGACGACATACGAACCTTACTGCTGATACCGCAGTAGTATACCGAGGGGGGACAGGAGTGGCGCCCGCAAGAGACGAGAGCTATTCTTTTCGGTATAAGAGTCGTCGCTTTCGGGATAAGAGCCGTGTCGAATCGTAGTACAACACTTATCCGTCATTTGGCACAGCAGTTGTCACGCTAAAGACAGCGTTTGTGCCAAATTTTTCACAGTGCGGGAAGAGGCTCTTTCGCTCGAGATCCACCGCGGCATATCGATCTTCATTTGCGACTTTCTTCTTCCCGGTCCTACCACTGTCACGTGCCGGCGGGCATCGCGGATTGCAACAGTCCAGTCAGTAGCAAATTTTCAAGTCAATTAATTGATATAAAATAATATTTTGGTGGTTATTAATTAGATTTAGATTAGAACTGGATTAGATTAGAATTTTATCAGATCTACAAATATAATTTAAATACTTTATTTAGTTCTTTTACGTATAAACTTGTTCTTTAAGTAAAATAATTTAAATTTAAAAAAATGTTGTTAAACGAAGAATACATCATCATATACAATACATCATACAGGCATAAATGCATAATCGTTGCATGCAAATGAATAAATCATCACTCAGAGTTACCTAAGAGGGATCAGAAGCAAGCTTTCCGCTGAAGACAAAGAGGCGTTCAAAAAAATTAACTTTAAATATTTAGAAAATTAAGCATATAAGAGAACGTCCTAGTGGCAGTTCACACTCCGAGTCAGAAGATCGTCGGTTACTTAATATTGACGATCATCGAATTGAAAAGCTCGGGACCTTGGGTAAAGCCCAGTGCACCTCCAGGACTGCGCGAAGTTATCGAATCATTTTTCCATCATTTAGCGATTGTGAGAGCTTTAAAGGAGACAGTTGAAAAATACCCGGGTGTCGAGAAGATGGTGAGGCTCTCCGTGCTGGGAGTAAGCAGAGAGCATCGAGGAAAGGGCCAGTCAAAGCGCCTCTTGCAACGGGGTATCGAGTGGGCTAAGGAAAGCGGCTTCCAACTGGTGCACGGGTCGTTTTCTTCAACGCCTTCAAAAAATGCAGCCACGAGCGTTGGATTGCGTAGCGTTCAGGATTTTGACTTGGCCAGCTTCAGGAATGAACGCAGAGAGAGAGTCTTTGCATTCGATGCTGGTGAGGATACCATTGTCTCCACTAGGGCTTTGGAATTAAAATAATAAATGAATCAGAAACTTTAATTTATAAAAATATTTATTATTTCTTTATTTCAAAATAATGTTATTAATCTAGGCAAACTCCATTTTAAATAAGGTAAATTTTCTTTTTTTCTAGCCTTTTTTTCACCTTAATCTTTAAAGAACTTAATCGAGGAAAGAAAGGGCTTTAGTAGATTAGACCAGATTGAGATTTTGAATAAAACAGTGTTCCTTACACTTTCGTGTAAAAATATATATATTTCCTTAATTAAAAAAAAAAAAAATTGAATCTAATCATCAATGAAAAAACTGTTTGAACTCGTAATCAGTGTAATTGAATGCCATCAATATATAATTAACTCGGGTATAATTGAAGATTCTTCCTTAACATGTACAGCAAGAGTTTTTTGCAAAGAACACGACAATTTGCGAATTGTTCTCAGTATCAGCATCGGCTAGAGAGGAGGATGGTTGCGCGTAAGCCACGGGAACTAGGTTGTGTATTATGCGCTGAAACATAGAAGCCCCCGGCAAGTGGTAGCCCTAGCAACGGCCCTAGCAAACAAGCCCCCGGATAATGTGTCGCTTCTCGCTCGTAGGAGAGTACCGATCGGGAATGCGTACATTTTGGCTCGAATTTTTTAAACTCGTCATTACTAAATGATCAATTGAATTTTTTTATTGTTGAGCTGCTTATTAAAAATTAGACCTAAATTTAAGACAGCATGCATATTAAAAAAATTATTTTTGTAATTTTTAAAATTCGGATGATACTTTTGTTTTATTAATAAGTTTAAATATCTATACACATTGTTTATCTTGTATTTGTACAGTATTGTGTACATTCATTAATGAAGAATAACATATTCTTTGAATAAATTTAATTATTTTATTAAGCATTTAAAAGATAAACATTAAATTAAATGAGGAAAACTACTGAAAGTTAATGAATTAGTCACTAATTTATTCCGCGCCTCTTGTCATTTTTCGGCTTTTTTGCCCCGATACCGAGCGATAAATTCATGCGAAACAGAAGCGCCGCTCGACTGGCGCATGTCTCGAGCTCATGAATTTTCCATCGCACTATCCATTTCCGAATGAAAATACGGTAGAGAAAAAAAAAAAAAAAAGAGGAGCGAGGCGGAGCAACGGTGAACACATTACGCGTACAATTGATTGCCCTCGGCTATCTTTCCCTCGTTGTTTTAATAGTCCCGCAAACGCGATTTTAATGATTGTGGGCGTGAGGTACTATCGATACGATTCGCTCTTAAACTAATAATTTTTTTCCCTCGCCCCCTCTTCCGATTGCCAGTTGAAAGACCGTAAAGGGTGTTCCAGGAATGCGGGGCGAAAGATCAAGCGCTAGTAGTGTGTGCTTAGCGCCGCCTTTTATCTTATGAAATTTTAATCGCTACGTACACGCGTAATTAATAGTTTTAACGTTTTTCGCGAAACTGTTTGACTTGCAGCTTTTTTTCTCGCGATAGAAGAAATCAATGACGGAGTTAATTACTTTATAAGCTTATAGGTAAGTTATTAGTGGAGAGGTATTTAAACAGCATTTCTTGTATTTTGTTTCATTTAATTTATTTAAATTGTATCATGCAAATAAAATTTAATTTAGTATAAGGCAATAATATAATTTTTTATAATATTAAGATATTATCAATTTTATGATACTATACACTGTAAAGATCATTAATGAGTAGACATATTATTGAGGTGTAGTTACATTACATTACTTTTTATGGTATTTTTTACAGTGTAATTTTATGATATGATTTCACGCTTATTGTGTCACATAAGAATTTATCTCTCGTATATAAATCTTGTAAGTTATGCACAGTGAAAGTAAGAGTTAGTAAAAATCATTGTCGAATAATGTAAGTATATAATAATTTTTACCAAATTTCGATCATAATTTTTTAGCAATATTATTTAATGACACGTAATTTTTTAACTAATAAAGATTTCTTAAAGATAATTAAAAATTTATTTGTTTCTAGTCCGCGACCCATGTCCGGGGATGCATTACTTCTATAACTTGTACACGGTTACTGACAGTTACAGTTTTTCGTTTTGATAAATCAATTTTCTAAATATCATGATGATTAGTGCAGAGAGACATTTTTTAAAGATTTGAGAATGTGCGTCTGGTCTAAATTAGTTCTTAGTTTCAAAATTTATTGAATGAAACGAAAACTGTAATGTAGCTCTTGAAGGAACTATTCTGTAAAATTTTAGAAAAATTCAGGATCCTAAGGAAAAACTCTATGCTAGCTAGAATATGTCACTAACTATTGACATAGGGTAATAGTGAAATTGAAGAAATTTTCCTAAATTAGATTTCTAGAATCGCTCATTTTAAAATTCGAAGAGTCAATGTGAAAACTTGGTAAGTACTCTTGTGTGGACTCCTTAATTTACGAGCCCTGCAAAATTGAGCGATTGCTAGATAGCAGCAGGATTTTTCGACGTCTTAATTGGCAATGCATAAATCAATGCCTCAATCTGCGGCTCCAGTCAAACCACAGAAAATATTAATTCCGCAAAAGTGTGTCAAATTGATGAAAAATAAATCGCCGAAAGCGCTACTTAATTATGCCATTAAAAAAATGAAATTCGATCCGCGCGTCTCGTGCTCCGAAAGAAACTTTCGTCTAACCGTCGCAACTCTAAATCGAGCATCGCGTCCCACGAAATAAACCATTCCAGATGATCCGCGTGTTTTTCCGGGTCGACCCTTTTAAACGCCGAGCGTCGTCATTCCGCAACGGGGCGTCCCCGCGTAAATTGATCATTTAAATTTTCTGCGGAGTTTATGAATTCGCAATTGGCCGGGCGGCCAAAGGGTTCGAAGCGGAGGAGAGCGCCCGCGGGAGCAGTCGATTTCGCGCCCGAACGGTTCGGCCCATGAAAGTTACACCGTGTGTAATCGTTCGCGCGAAGCCGCGGAAAATGACAGCGAAGAATTTCCAAGCACGATAATTGACCTAGATGGCGTCTCTGGGGAAATTTCGCCGCATGAATTTTCGATTTGGCCGCGCTGCCCGCGAAAAGGTTTTCGCGCCACTCGTTAAAGGGTATTAATTTATTTTCGGTCTCGGCTAATTTCAGCCACCCCAACGGTTGAGCCTTAAATTCGAGCAGATTAATTTGCGGCCCGAATGTTATTTGTATCAGCTTACACTGTTTTTTCATCTATTAATTCGTTGTTACAAGCGTCTACATTAATCTATCTGCATTATTTTAGGGAAGAGTGGGGCGTATGGACCACGGAGCATAATCTGCGATATTACTGTTTTAAATAAATAAACAAATGTTTTCGCTTAAAATATAACTCATTCTTGTAAATTTATGTATTAAAAATATATAGTTTTTTATTTTAAATAATTACAAATTTTTAGATGACTATTGCAATAAGTAAGTTTTTGATTACATCGTCTATATGTGTGAAAGAAGAAAATGATTGATATTGAAATAAAGACTATTTATTATATATACTAGATATTGTCGATAAAAATATTAAGTAAGGCAATAATGCTTGTACTTGAGTTAGACGTAATTTGATATAAAACTATAATAAGTTAGATGAGCGACATCCTGATAAAGTAAAGTATATTTTAATCAATTCCGGTACTACTACATGTTAATGACATCCATTCAATTAAATTCTCATATCCAGTCAAGATAGTAGAAACTCAATTTAACCTTAAGCCATTTATTCTTCACTATTTTTTGCTCACACTTAATGAATGCGATAATTAAAAAAATAAAATATCTTTATTTTTTATAATAAGTCAATTTATGTCGACTATAACAAAATTTTATAGAACAACAATTCATTGAGTTTCATAGAATTTTTTAAATTATGATAATCTTATCCAGCTATTTTATTATGATACTTCTTCATATATATCAGATAGCGGAGAAAACAATACTTCGTATGGAGAAGTAGAATTACCAGATCAAAGACGTATTTAATAATAGTAAACTTCTTTGCATTGATAAAGTAATAATTATTCCTTACACGATCAAAGCTATAAAAGTAGTTTAAATAAAAAATCTACAAAAACGATTTTTTATTATTTTATTTCCTTTTTAAATTGTATTTTATATGATTAAATTTTTATTCATAATTAATTATGATGTTACGGTAAATGTTTGATTAATTTTTTATTCGTATTAGAAAAACAGATATTGAACTTTGAACTCAATAATACTCATAAAAAAGAAAGAGATTGCTTGCCGAAAACACATGTCTTAAACTATTCATCACAGACGAAAACACACCATTTGACTCTCCTTCGGCATCGCCGCATAAAAGTCTTTCACTCATCGGCAAGATTAATTCAGTCTCATTGAGCAATTTCTCCCCAATTATTTCAACCCTTCGCAATTGCCGGCGGCGAAAAAAAGCAAGAGAAATGTCCGGTACATTTCCCAAACGTCGAAATGAGCTTTTCCGAGGAGCGGAGTTCATGCCCTCGGAGCAGCCAGTAGCAGCTATCTCTCCCTTCTCCGAGGTATCCCACCGCTTTTCCCGCGGGGAATCCCCGAAAAAGTGGATGACAACTCGAAGGGAAATTCGGGCGAGGCTGGAATCGGGTAAGACGTGCACGCACGGCCCTGAATTGAAAATTCCTTGTTTACGACCTCGCAGTAAATTACTTTTCGATTTGACTCCTCCCGGGTTTTTTTTGGGGGTTTATTTCCCTTGATTCGCATTTTTATTTATTTACGAATCAATTAAAATATCGTTGAATAATGCGGTAGATTTTTAACAAAGAAGATTTAGTACCAGAAAGTTGTTAATGGGAAAATAAGAAAGCTCAATTAGTTTATGTAAATAAGATAGCAAAACAGCATTATTTACGGACGAACGTAAGAGTAACTCGTTAATCTACGTAAACGCGAGTAAACCATTACCTTTAATAGAGACGAATCCATTTTCGAGATTGAGGCACGTGATCCGCGATGATTTTTGATTTCCGAGAAAAAAAAATTGCACTGAATGCCCTCGGAGCATAATTCTTCGATAATATCCATTTCCCAGTACGCGCGCGAGGTGGCGTGCACATACATCCGAATTACAGCCCCCATTCCAATGAGAAGTGACTTTTCCGTCGTCCGTGTAATTTAGCAAAGTCACGCGAGCCGCGGGAAAAGCTACCTTCCCCGCTCCCCCCGTGTCTATACCCCCCTCGTCCCCTCCTTCTATCTCGCTCTCTCTCTTTTTTTTCGGATGCACGCATGTAAAGCGATATTGGGCGACGGCGACAAATGAGCAGCGCGAGGCCTCGCCTGACTGTCGGACTGATTTCCCCGCGGGTCACTTGGTGTGCCACCTCGACCGCCGCTTTCAAATCAAGCGGGACCTGGCAACCCCGAGTACGCTCGGGCTTTCGGAGCTTGCAGCGCGAGCGGGGTCCGATTTTTTTTTTTAATTTTTCAGAAAGCACACCCTCGCTGATTTTTCGCGTTTCTTGGAGGATCGATGTTTCATGCTGTTGGTTACTTAGTTGTCGTTGAAAGAAAGTGCGATGAATTAGACGAATCAAACATAATTCACGAGGCACGTTAGTGCACATTTGAAATTAGTGGTGAACTATAAGTCTCGACTTTAAGTTTCATTGAGTCCCTCAAATATTTATTTTTAGTGAGATACTTTTTTTTTAATATTTCAGAAAGCTCACTATAACGAAATTTTCACTGATTTTTCGTGATTTGTTTCGTGAATCGATGTTTTATGCTGTTGCTTATTTTTGCCAATACCGAAAGTAAGTGGTCGTGAATTATACGAATTATTGGGCTGCAATTTACGCGGTGCACCAGCGTACATATTTGAAATTAGTGGTGAAATACTTCAATTTTCATTCAGCCTCTTAAGTATTTATTTGTTGTGAATTTTTTGCTGTTTTCGCATTTTTGAGGGATGGATAGTTCGCGCATTGTGTTGGTTAATTTTGCTATCACCGAAGGAAAGTTTCAAGAACTAGGCGACCTATTAAGCATTTATTTACGGCATTTACGCGGCGTGTTAGTACACATATTTGAAATTAGTGGCGATATACTTCAATTTTCATTCGGTCTCTCAAGTAAAGTATGTATTAGTTTGCGAAAATTTTTTTTTTGTAATTTTTGACAAATTACACCCTTGAATTTTTTGCTGATTTTTCGTTTCATAGGGAATCGCTGTTAGTCACTTTCGCCATCGCCGAAGAAAAGTGCCATGAATTAGACAAAAATTAGACCGTAATTTACGCAGCACGTAATATAAGTACACATTTGAAATTGGTGGCGAATTATAAGTCTCCACTTCAATTTTCATCGAGCCGCGCCTCTCAAGTATTTATTAGCAGCGAAAGATTTTTTTGCCCCCTCGGCGATCGTAATTCGGAGAATATAGCGGATGGGTAGCTGCTTCCGTTTTATTTACCCTTTCGTTAGTCGCAATGCCCCCCAGTTGCAATTACATTTCGCATAAAAAGAAGCCTCGCGCGTGTCGTCTATAGGAGCAAAAAAAAAAAAAAAAATAAAATAAAATAAAGGAAATACGGGACGGGAAGAGAATGTCATCGATTAGTCGCGTGTAATTGTGACGGAATAGCAATAATCGACGAGATATAATAATCTACCTGCGGGCTCGCCGAATAGTGTGGGAAGTAGAAGCAGTGGAAATATTCTCTGTATTTATACTGATTTTTTATTACTGAGATGCGGAAAACACTATTTTTTTTCTTTAACAATAAAGGTGCAATATCATTTAACATTTATTATTTTTGTTATTTTAAGTATCGTACTTTATTTTTCATTATCATTACACGCATATGCTTTTTTGTAAAATTATTTTAATGCAAGGATTTTATATATAAAATAATATCAGTGAAATAGGCGTGTCTTCGAATTAAATATTAATACTGCCAATTGGCAGTGGCCGATGTCTTACACGACTGTCATTGATATACTTGTCTGCTTCGTTTTCAGCAAATTTAACAAAGGTCACAATTAAAACAACATTTTTTTAAATAAAATTTTTTAAATCTATTAAAATAATAACATTAAGATGTCATTCTTCATAAAAAGTGATTTAGCGACCACTAACTTTTAAAAATGTTTGACGAATCTGCAGTAAACAAGAAAATAACACAGTTGCATGAATTGACTGCAATTTCCTTACGCTTAGTAATTCATGTATGTTCTATAATACAATAAATGCGAAGCACACAAAAGACGTGTTATGCATAGCAACGATAGTTTCATTGTGGTGGCATAAAGAATTTATCAGCGCCCTTCGTCGTTAATAAAAGAATCCGACGTGTAGCTGGAAAGAGTCTCTACTGTCGTCTTCGTAGTTTTTATTTGTCGCTAGAAGCGGAAAAGCGCGTAGAGGGGAAGGAGTGAGCGAGAGAAGAGGAGTACGTAATGACGAGTTCTGCCGTGCCCATCGACGATGAGTTATTAAAACTCTCGGGGCGGACTTGCACGGTCTAACCAGCAATTACGGACACTCTTAGTCTTCCGCTGGATCATTATGAGCGAGCGATAAAAGATGGATGGGAGGAGATTCGATTAGTCACCGGGAAACGTATCTTTTTATATACCGCTCGAAATTATTTTATATCACTCTTAAAACATGATTTTATGCGATTGCTCTTTTAATGTAAAAGAGAGAAAATTTCGAAATGTTGCTCCAGCTGAATGAAGCATTACTGTATTTCAGAAAAAAAATGAGAGATTTTAATGCTTGATTGATTCAGTTTTCATTTGAATTGTACACAGTTCAAAAAATTAACATATTTCGTTTGTTAAAATAGAATAAGTGTGTAAAAGTAATCGAATTTCTAATTAGTGCAAATTTTGATTTGTAAGAAAATGTTACGAAAATATGTACATAAAAATGCCAATTGTTTATTATTTCTTTGGTTAGTTACTATAGTTGTTAATTATTAATGTAAATTGGAGATTCTTCAATTCTACTATGAACTTTTTACAAGTGTAATACAATTCAGTTAACAAGTACATAATTAAAATACATGTTATACAGATAGAATTGTTATTATTAATTCATAATTTAAAAATTCTGATAAAAATATTTTTATATGTGATGTGATATAATCTGTTTTTATTTGAGTGATACGACCGGATTATTTATTGGGTCAGTCATTTATTAGCTAAAAACTGATATCAAATCATTTAAAATGATAGATAAATGATGGTATAGTCGCTTAATTTCGCATTTCGCTTCTTATACAGAAGGACAAAGGTCGTTATTTTCCAAAGCTGATTGATATTTATATTCTTTCTGAATTCATTTTTTCTTCGTTTCGCAGAGAACTATTTTGATAAATACTAGGTCCTTTTTTATCTTTTCTCCAAAAATTACGATGAAGTACTTAGTAATATTCAGAACATCAATTTCGTTGCTTCTAAAGAAGAAAAACACACTTCAATTTACCGTCAAAGAAAAACGCATTTCAGCGAGTTCCCCGCGAAGAAAGTACATTTCGTGAGTTTCCCCCTTAAAGAACATACATTGTTCAAAAATGTTAAACGTTTTAAAAGCGTTTAATAAATGTCTTCTTGAAAATTTGTGCGGTTAGACCCTCAAAAAAGGCACATTTGAGAGATTTCCGCGAAAAAAACTTGAAAATTCCCAAATGTGCTTTTCTTCGCGGCAAAATCCGAAAAGTGCTTTTCTTCGTGGTAGATTTGAATTGTTCTTTTCTTCGTCGAAATATAAACACAATTAGTCAAAAATTAACAAACCCACTGTAAACATCACAACTTTATTCAGCAATTTTTACATCGCTGAGTGGTAATTTTGACCAAACGTAACATAACTTGTACAACATCACAGTAAATTTCGTCAGAGCGCAGAGATAAGGTTACGCGCCTACGAAAAAAAGGAATCGATTAGCGATCGAGTTCAAAGTCGCCGTTTCCGCCGAAGACGAGAGAATTAATCCAGTCAAAGCTCGTGCAGCATCTCCGGGGCACTTAGGGGATCCCCGCGCATTCCCGGCACTTAAAGCCCGGGTATCGCTCGGCAGCGATCTGGCGCATCCCCCCGGCCGCCGAGCGGAGCGCGCGACAATGCGCCGCATATGTTCGCCGCGCGGTGTGTGTATCCGTGACCCGAGCGCGCAACAAGCGTGTTGATGTTGCGCGCGTCCCTCCTCCCCTGGTCCGGCCGCGATTTTTTCGGCAGGCTCACGCCCGCCTCGTTGTCCCCACGGGGGCGGCCCCCCCGGCCGCGTTATGCCCGTCGATCCCTTATTCATAATCCGCGCCCCGATTCAATGCGCTTTTCCCGGGCTTTTAAGACACCGACGGCGAGCGCACCCCTCCCGCCGCCGCGGAAGCGGCATGCCGAGGGAGAGAAAGTGTTTTTCGATGCGAGGGGCCGCGGAGAGAGACACGTGTAAGTAAGATTTGTTGATGCAACTGGTTAATGGCTAGGGTGGATTTACATGAGGTGCTTCCTCTTCTTTCTTTCTTTTTTTTTGAGTATCTGGCTTTGGAGAGATTCGGAGGTCATTTGTTGCCAGTCACATTTTGAGAGACTTGTCGGAGTTGGTGGGGCTTTCATTGATGACTGCTGTTGTTCTGTATCCGTGGCTGTCCGGTAAAAGGGCCTAACTCCACTTTTTTGTTGAAATTGTGCTAAGCAAAAGTTGGACGTTTTTAAAATATCATTTTAAAAGATCCATAAAATATACATTTTTTATTTGATTCCGGAAAAATGACTTAAGCTTTTTTTCTGGTAAAAATGTCCTCAAAAATAAAAAATTCTAATATCTGATAAAAATAAAAAGAGGAATTATCGCAAATCTATGGACATAAATTATGAGATTTATTGTAAGTTGCATTAAAGCTGGTTCATCAATTAAATTTTTTACCATGACAAGTACCAGAGACATACATTTCTTGCGCTAGAAAATTAATGAAGAGTATTATAAGTAAAACTACTATGTTAAATTTTACTATATATAGTAAAATTTAACAGCAATAAAGCAAG
>JAXIUT010000048.1:12635721-12659420 GCA_035586675.1 Eurytoma californica
TAATGAAGAGTATTATAAGTAAAACTACTATGTTAAATTTTACTATATATAGTAAAATTTAACAGCAATAAAGCAAGATTTCCTAGAAAATATGTTTAGATTTCAAGAAGCAATATTGCAGTATTACCTTATTATTCTGAACATTTTTTTCGTTGATATTTGAGGATACAGTTTGGTAAATATTTTCATAGTTGCAATATAGCATAATATTTTCATTAGTTACGACTTTCATCTTTTCATCTACAATATAAATTTTTTTTATATTTTTTAATACTGTTCACAGTTACAGGCGTAAATTATTAATAATTAATTTAAAACGCCTTAAATATTGATTAAAACGAAATCCAACGAAACAATTTTAAAGTTTGCGTAAAATAAAGCCATAAAACATTGGTAATGGCACATGAAAATTCCATTAAGTTCACTTTAACACTTTCAATTTGACGCGTATCAATAGAATAGCGCAGCCAGACATGCGGCATTCAAAGCGTGACGTTACGGCGCCGCCGCGCGCACGGCCTCCGTGAAATACGATAATCATACGCGGATTATCGCACCAGAGGCCCGAACCGCCTCGCATTGTCGCAAATCATTCGGCGAAAGGAGAAAGGAGATGGAGAGAGAGAGGGAGAGAGAGAGAGAGAATCGGGTTAAGCGCGCCCCATTTTTTTTCCTTCTCGGGGGCCGCAGGGGACATTTTTATATGCGATCCGGCGCTTTACTGGCAGTTCCATCTGCGACACTGCGCCGGAACGGCATTACGTGCTCAAAGAAAAATGGAGAAGGGCTGCTTTGGAAATTTTCGACGAGAGGCTATCTTTTGCGTTCGACTTTTTTTTTAAGTTTCGTTTTTGGGAATTGAGATATATGATAACATCAAAGGCATGAATAGTAATCTTCAGATGATTATTCTTTAGGTTTATTGTTGTTAATTACTGTATCATAAAGTATTACTGTCGAGATAATTAAGACCTTAATAGATTTAATTTTTTATTACATTTTTTTAGAAACTATCTTGAATTTAGTACACCTACAGGAAGTTTATTTCAAGCATGCAAAAATTAATGCAGATGCCATGAACTTTATGTTAATTGCATTAAATTTAACGCAAAATCATTCAAATTTATTTTAAAGTTCAGATAAATTTTCATTAATTTTTATTTATCTGTTTAAAATAAGCTCAAGCAGTTCTAACAGTATATAGTACCGGCTCTTTCTCTGGTATTCTAAAATTCGATTTCGACATCAGCAAAAAATCCTTTAAATTTTCGGGCAATAACGTAGCCAAAAATAAAGAAACGGAAGATTTCGGTAGTGGGTATATAACGAAAGGGAAGGAGACGATGTGCTTCGCATAATATACGAATAGGCTCGAGCCGATACGTGGCATCGGGGGAATATACAGTGTCGCCGGTGCATATAAATTCTAATATTTCGTTTTCAAGTGTGATTTTATACGCATTTTGTGCGTACTTTACAGTCTTTCGAAAAAAAGCGAAGAAAGAGAGAGGGAGAAACTCGCCTTTTTTCTCCGGGCGAGCGGTGCGATTCTCCTCCCTCGCGCTTACGCGCCCGGGGCCGTAAATATTATGAGGGTCGATATAACCGCCTGGGATTTTGCCATCCCAGGAGAAACTAGTGTGCTCTCTCTCTCTCTCTCTATCACCCGCGAACTGGAAACCCCCCTCCCCTCTTCACCGCCTCTCCCCGCGGCTCCGCTCTTATCCAGAAAACGCACTTTTCCTCTTTCTTCTCGTTCTCCTGGTGCTTTTTTTTATTTCGTTTCGTTTGTTGTTTGTTGTTTGTTGTTATGTCAAAGTTTTAAGTATATTTGCCCCGCCAAACTGATTTAGATTTTAATTTTATTCGCAATTTGAATTTTTCCGCGCCTTTTCTCCAAACAATTTCAACTTGTAATTGCGCATTGCAATTTATGAGAATTTCTCTCATAAAAAGTTGAAAGTTTAATAGAATGTTGAAGCTTTAATTAGGTCCACCATCATTATAGCTACTAACAGAATGAATATTGGTTAACATTCATTCTTGTAACGCATATATTACAAAGTGTTATTCTATGATTTGACACTGATATAGACACGATTTCCTTATATTTACATGGATTAATTGTAATTTTTTATGCAAAAATACGCGATTGAAACATAAAAAAATTATTGGAATGTTAAGTAGATATGCAGTTTTTCAGGCTATTTAAAAAAATTATAAGATTGAGCTTTGTAGGTTTTGCTACATTTTTGGTTCACTACTTTTAAAAGAGTAAAAAAAATTGCTTTGAAGAATAGTTTTGATTGTGTTTCTTCTTTCCTTTGCTTTTTTTGTCGGGTACAGACACTATCTTATTTTTTGACCGATCGTCGTTTATCCAACGCGAATTTAACGAAAATAAAAGCTAAAACTTTTTGGCCGAAGTAGTTATACCGTGAAGCTCCAAGTACCTTCGTATAATTACTATATCGTTTCCGCGTATACACCGCCCGCGATAACCGCTTCGTTTTTCCGCGATCAATTATTCCGCGCCTTTAATAATAAGCCCGTAGTTTTCCGGGTAAAATCTATCAGTCGCGCTTAACATTAACGCCATTATCGCGTTCTGAGAAACGATTTACCGGGAAATCAATTTTTGTTCCCCAATAAAACTTTCTCCTTTTCTCCAGGCGGCTCGCATCTGAGTTGACGCGCGCGGAGAAAGTGCGGTTTCGGGCCACATATTGTGTTTAGCGGTCTGCCCCCGTGTATTTAATGCTTTCGTATGCGCGCGCGCGCGAAAATAACATAGTTTTCTCGCGAAGCGTGTGGGTACCACGTGTACCACTTATGAGTATACCTAGGCACCGTGATGTGTCTTTGCGATTTGCCGCCCGGCGAAGGGTTCTTACGCTGATCGATACGCACTTTGCTGTTACTACATCGCCCGGCTGTCTTTATACCTGCGCGCGACTTTCTTTTATTTGCTTCAAGTGCCGGCCTAAGTCGCAACGTCGCAACCGTGGATTACTGCTTTTATACCGGGAAAAACAAAGAATTTTGACTGCGAGTGAAAGTCGTGTTTATTTTCGTTTCGAATTAATACAATTACCATTATTTCAATTATTATAACGCAATAAGAGCAAATCAGTAGGTGCATCAATCTCTTCGACTTGAGGAATAACTTAAGTTTTCTATAAGATGGTAAATTTGAATATTCGTGCCTTAATGTTACTGATATTGTTTAAAAGTCCGTGAAGTTTCATCCTATTAGTTTAATGTTAAGAATGATAAATTAATTTTTGTACCATTGATTAATTGGATACGTTGATTTTGGTTTTTTACGTAAAAAAATTTATCGAACGCTTGCCAAATTAAATTCACCGACGTTGAGATATCTCTTCCGGTGACGGATGTGCTGTTTCAGTTTTAAATATATGACATTCGATCTCGGATGGTTACATTTCTGTAGAAGGGTGTCGTGCTCCAATGATCACAATTGATTAAGAAAAATCAACATTATTTCAATGTACTCGATAATTTTGTAATCGCAATCAATAGAGTACCTTTTCCAGATTAATTCTACAATCATACAAATACTTTAGCCCTTCTATGCACTTTATAGATATATGGAATTATGTAAAAAGCATAATTTCACGACAATAAATCATTACAGGCCGTAGTAGGATTAAATTAATCAAAATTGATTGAATTCTTGATCAATCATCAAACTTTTTATACTATTAATAATAAAGGTTGCAGCGTCATATAGCGTTTATTATTTTATTTTTCATCAATATTATTCGTTTAAATTTATTATATAAAATTATTTTAATACAAAAATGTATATATAAAAGAATATCAATAAAATAAGCAATACCCACAAATATACACAAGATCACAGAGCGCAGGAGGGTTACACTAATGAAAATTGATAGAATCTTATAATCGTTCACCTCAAATGTCACTATAATTCTAAATATTATACCGAAGTATCTATAATATGATTGTATTGGATTATTATAGATGCTGACCTACTCTACCGGTTTAAAGTGATTTTTTTTATTAATTTCTCTTAATTTAGTATCGTTATCTATTCTTAACGCACTCGCATCCCAGGGTGCAATTCCTGCATGCGCGTCAGTCTCAAAATCAAAGCAAGCAGCGCGTGGCGCTTACGCGGCGCACACGAGACAATAAATAGCAAGTGCCGGAGTCCCGCGGCTAATCGAAAATTCATAGAGCGCGGCATACGGGATGCGTGGGGGCGGGGACGGGCCGGGATATTGCGCGCGACGCACGCAGCTATCTTGCGGGGAGTCCGACTCATTAGGCGAGGCGCGGGAGTGGGTCCCGGTACACCCGATGCGCGCCCAGCCAGCGGATCATCATAATCCCGGGGCAAACAAGGCGTCAACGAGCCTTTGAATGGCTGTGCGCTGACCCCCACCCCCTCGGTCCTCGGTGCTTCTTTCGACGATTGTCGCACCCTCGTCGCGCCCTTCTTTGCGACTCGTACTTTCGCGGTTAATGCGGCCCAACTTCTCCCGGGCTCATTGTTTTTCACGAGCTTTTCTCGATTAAAGCTGATTTCGTTAATTTGAACTTTAGTTACAAGTGCCTAGGGAGATTATAGGTGTAATGGGTTGTTAGTATGTACTATTTCATGATAAAAAACGTATAAGTAATGTTTGATTTTTATCCAATTCAAAAAAATGCAAATAATGGAATTGAAAACGTGCACAAAAGTTTTATATTACAAACAAGAAGTTAGTGTTTCACATTTTTGGTATTACATGAGCAGAGTCGACAAACACGGAAAATGAAAAAAAAAAAAAAATGTAAAATATAGAATATCAATACATAATTTAAAGAGTATATTATAAATCTACGTTATATAATGAAGATTCATTCAATTCGTCAATGATGGTAATTCATTTTTTCACATATTTTCTAAAAAGTAATGATTTTAAAATAAAAAAAAATTATTTCCATATAATCGAATAGATGCAATTGAAAATGTCACACACAATAAGAACTGCATAAGCTTGAGCTTATGTAAGTAATTATTAAGATTTGTATACTGTTTGTTAACAATAAGCAACAAATATTTGCATGCAGATTGAAAATCTAAATCTATTTTTTCAATTAAAATTAAATTTGCTTTTTTTTTAACCATTAGTATGTTGTAAAGTACTATTTACCTAGACTACGAATAAACTACTTAATTCAAATATAGTAAACTGATAATAGCAGGAAAAATTCTTATATACACAGGAATACTTCCAAATGTATAGTCAGTATATTAGTCAATTTATGATTGAAATTTAGTAATTCACCAGTAGTTTTAAGAAGTTTGCAGTGTTCTTATCCAGTAGTAGTTCCTATTTGTATGAGTAGAAGATACTGATTCATTCAAAATCGTGTTCCAAGGTAAAAAAAATCAGTTACAAGGTGTATATAGCACACCCCCTTAAGCAATCACATAAACAACAACAATTCAGCTACCTACACAAAAATCAAAACATTACGACGCATCATAAATCATGACGTTCGGAGCAGGTCCAAGAGAAAAAAAAGCAGCGTATAAACAGGGAAAGCAAACCTCAAGAACAGCCGTCCCCGGCGGAGATCGTTTTCATCGGTGAGGGACATGTGCCGGTGAGCGCATATATACACTTTCAAAGGGGCATTAGCGCAGCGCTCCCCCCTCGCGCGCCTGCAGTTTTGACTCCGTGCGCGCACCCCCCGCGCGCTCATCTGGGCCGAAAAGAGCATCTGCGCGCCGGGGGCCGATCGAATCTCCGCGCTGCGCCGCACCGGCTGTCCAACCTGCTCTCTCTCTCTCTTGCTCCGGCCGTCCGAGCGAGAATTCATTATCCGGCTAATATAAACATATTGCCCGGGCGGCCCCGGCGCTTCGCGCTTTTCGACGCGCTTGTCCGACTATCGAGCCCGCTTTGTTTTACCCTCGTCCCGCTCCTCTTTTTATCGCGCTGGTGGATTTTTTTGTTCGGCGAGAGATGGCCGGGAACGAGATTAGACGGGGAAGGGCAGGGGCGTTCTGACTGATTTTAGGAACTTTTTTTTTTTCGATGGGATGTGAGGAGTTAATTCCGTGCGGGACTTGCGCGTGTCTGTTATTTTTGGAAGAGATTTTTAGGAAGAATAGGAATAGATAATTGAAATGAGAGTGTAGCAATTGCGATGAACTTTATGAATTTTTTATGAGGGATGGGCAATTTTTGTAGATACGTTGTTGTTAAATGTAACGATTTTATTTTTGACATTTTTTATTTGAAAAAGTAGGTTATTGCGGAGTCGAGTAAACTTTGAATTGATAAATCTTACGGAAGAAAGCCGATTTACTTTATACTATAATTCATTTAGTGTATTTTATTATTAAAAATCGTAAGTCCTTTCCCGGAACTTTGACGAATCTTCAATTCTGTAAGTTTCTGACCCAAAATCAAAAATGTTCGGTGAAACTACTAACGGACGGCTTATTACGATCCTCGGACAACTCTATCAATACTTTCAAGTACGTAGTAGGAAATTTTTGATGTAAGAAGATCAAGAAGGTAAAAGTAATGCTACGAGCAGATTTAACAACCGTATCATAAATTATTTAGAATTGTAATACAAGAAAGTTTATTATCAATTAGTAAGTAAGAACTATTGAATATTTTGACTCATATAGATTTATTGTTATTATTGACTAAGCAAATAAGTTGAAACAAACTTACTCGCTTTAATTTAAATAAGATAATTTATGAAAAATAAAAGATAGCATGGAACAAAGTATAGAAAATATTGATTAAAAACTATAAATGTACTCTAGATATTTTTTGCTGAATTGAAATTTTTTTTTTTTTTTGAAAATTCCCTAGAACAGTACGTTCAAATTTCTGTTGTAGATAAAGAAATTTTTTTCGAAATAAATGGAAAAATAAAAATACATTCTTTTTCAAGTTCTTATTCGGCATTTTGTACAATTTGTTAAAAAAGAAAAAAAATAAATTGCTAATAAAAATTATCTTCTTTATCCAATTCTTCTCGTCGGCTGGTGGACGTCCGCGCGGGATAAGAGGACTCGTCGACGATCTAACGAGATAAGGATCGCGCGGAATCTGTGTCCCGCTCGAGTCAGCCGAGCAAGATCGAATTACGTAGCTGACCGATCCGCTGAGTGCGCTCCTTGCTCCTGGAAAAAGAGGGTTCGCGGAAAAAGTGCCGCAAGCTTCGCTTGCCCGCCGAGCCGGCCGTTGACGTTTTCCTCTTCTCGTTCGGCCGATTTCCAGCTCGCTCGACGTTCCTGGCAGCGCTGATATACTACACTGTTAACAATTTTGCGATAAATTTTATTATCGAAGAGTGATAAATATATTACACACATTTTGAGTATTTAATTCTCAATAAAATAAATAAAACACAAATTTTATGTAAATTTTGTATAGAATTAAATAAATTACAATAAGCGAAATGTACGATTCTACAACAAAACATTTTTACTAGAAGAATTTGAAGTATAATAGTAGATAGTAATAGAAAATAATTATAAATAAAGTATGTCTTGAATAATCCTTGATCCTAATTGTCATATTTGAAAAGTATATTTTGCTTATTGTGAATATTTCGTTAAGTACAGTTCCGGTGACGGGAAATTTTTTAGTTTCGGAATTAATATTAATCAGCCCTACATACTGAAATATCGGATTTCGAACAATAAAGAAATTTTCTACAATGAATAGATAGTAGGCCCGTACAAAGGGTGAAATTTTGTTTAGTATCCTTTGAATTGTATTTTATTAACTAGTCTCGCCAAAAAACATCAAGTATTTACAGAGCTTCCTGCACCCACATACGAATCTCTACTCACCCCTCCTGAATATTCTCCCGCTGTCATTTCTACGTCATCACTGAAATAATTAATTGGAATGCGCAGTAAAATTTAATTAAAGAATTCGTTAGCCAAATAAAATAAACTTTACCCACTCTAAACTTGCCTCCGCATATTCGTTCAAAGGAATGAAAAACAGCCGCTAGCGACAACTAAACAGCAAGTAGTTGCAGTCGGAAGTGGTCAGCCGCGTGCGCAGGTGAGGAGCGTCGTCAAGGGCCGGGCGCGCTAAAAGCCGTCGCGGCGAGCGCCCGGGCAATCAGGCGCAATCAGATGCCGATCTCGGGGCGCGCCGGGGGTGCGAGTCGCGCAGTCCCTCTTGTGCATACAGCCGCGCGAAAACAGAGAAAGTGATTTGCTCCGTGAAAGGCGGACCCCCCCGAGCCCCTCGCGCGCGCGGAGACGAGTCTCGAGGATCTCGCGGCTTGTGTACACACGACCGGGAAAGGACACCGTGAGGACGGGACACCGAGCACAAAAGCCATACGGGAGTCCCGGCGAAATTGACGGCGGGAGCCGGGATACGCAGACGTGTGCTAGCGCTGTAGTATAGTCGCTGTCTGCACTTGTTATAATTCTGTAGTGCTTTTTTTATTCGTTTTATTTTGTATTTATTATTTACTAGATGTTTTTTTAGTAACCTTTAGTTTGCTATGAATAAATTACGATTTGCTATTAATTATTAATGTTTCCTACACTGTTAAAAATAATTGGGCCAAATACGCAAAAAGTTTGTGCTTAATATTATGCAAATTTCTACCAAAAAACACATTTTTTCTTGCAATGAAATACGCAAAGTCCGTACAAATTTTTTTATACTTTTGTAAATCAGAAACGCAAAAGTGAAGAATAATGTATTTATAAAAATCTGTGTTTTTTTGTAGATATAATGTACAAATTTATTAACAGTGCAATAACGTATAATTGAAAGCTCTAAACTTTAATTAGGTACTTGCGGTAGAAAATAGTTAACGATTACTCAGGTTGATGATAAACTTTGTAAAAAAAAGTGCGAGGATAAATACATTTAAACTACTAGAAGATAGAGCGGGTTTAGATACAATCCGTTCGCAGGGTACGCAAGCATGGGGTACATGCACTTATAAGCTCCTAAAGCACATATATCTGCAAACGCTTGCGCAAGCTTTGCGAGGGCCAGATAGAGTTTACGCAGTATCTCTCTATCTTTGTCTCTCCGGTTTCTCTCTGTCTCTCTCTGTCTGTTTCTCTCTCTTTCTCTCTCTCTCTCTCGCTCCTGGCGCGTTCGGTTCTCCTCCATTTTGTCTTAACGCAGCGTGTGCGGTTGCCAGGCAACGGCCCTTACGCTCCGCTTCATTTATAATTCAGCAGCCAATGCGGGCCACGCGGCCCGCCGCCACCCTCTCTCGTTCGCTCACTCTCCCGTCTCCCTTCCTCTCTCTTTCCCTCTCTCTCGCTCTCTCTCTCTCCACTCATTCAAGCTCTCAAACGCCGGAACGCGCCCGCGCACAAACTGCATCCTCCCTCTCTCGTTCTCCCTCGCTCGCTCCACACTCTGTTCCACCTACGCACACCACACGCACTTTCCAGCCTGGGCCGCCCATTCCGTTCTGACGCTCTGTCTTTCTACCCGTGCTTTCTTTCCGGGATCGCTGGGGTGGACCGTTCGAGCATATTTCTTATGCGCGTTTGAGAACAATTTTCGTTTCCTTATGCGTATTAGGCGATGTGTAATCATTTCGTGAATTATCGACAAAGGTGATCGATTCAATGAAAATAAATCGTTTTTTTTATATCTTTTTGTGTTGATATTTTGAGCGGAGAAAATATTTTGCAAATGCGCAGTAGAGTTAGCCCAGAAAAAAACCACTTGCAAGGGTAAATAATTATTTCCGAAGTAGCACAAGTTAGAGGTTTAGAAGCGTGGGGGAGGCACGACTTCCATATTACACTGCTGCATGATTTATGATACACTGAAGTGGTTTAGTTTGGAGAGAATCGTTCACTGGCGCTCGAGCCAGATATAAAAAGCTTATTAGATGAAAAGCTCCTTCTGTCACCTTTAATTTGTACTCGCGATGTCACTTTTGCTCTTTCACTCGAGCGTCTGATACGATTAGCTGCCCTTTTTATATGATTTAATTACATTTCCTCGAATTGTCAGATAAAACTTAAGTAATATACTCTCAATACTAATTTTTCAAGATCCTTCATATAAACGATTTCAGATGAATTTTTACACTAAAACCTAATTATTTATTTTTGGATCTAGATGTGATTGCGAAGCTTTTTCAAGCATAATGAGTTTATCGAACTCCATGGACGTATACTAATTTGACTAAAATAGAGATTCAAGGCCTATAATCATTAGACTTAAATTTGACTTGTGATGAAATACACGATAAAAAAAATAAATTATCGATTTTTAGGTCAAATTTCAGTAGAAACTCACTTTAAGTAAAATACTCTCAATACTAATTTTTCAAGATCCTTCATTCAAGCAGTAACATTTTTTCACTGCGTATTGTTATTTCGTTTCTCACGCGTGTCTTACATAATTCACGTAATTGCGGTATACCACTGTTTTCCGAAATCAGAAACGACCGTAACCGTAAGTTCCCGTAAGAAAAATCATTCACCGCAATCATAACAAGTCCATCGCGCGGGTCCCCGGGATCGGCCGGCTTAAATAATTGATCGGCGACGCCGCCTCCGCAGTGCTTGATTTATCCCGCAGCGGAGTAACAATAATTAGCATCGTAAAGAAATAAACGTCGGACTTAACGGCCGCGCGGCAGCGAGGCCTCGCGCCTAATTTTATCGGGGCCGGGCGCTCATGTACTCGTAATCATCTCATTCTCCGGGCCTTTCATAATTAATTTCTTATTACACTCTTAACGCGCGCGCACTCGGCTTTTACGTCGAGGGGTTCCCGCGGCCTCTTTCACCCTCCCGCTCCCACCTCGCCCTCCGTAAAATCGCTTCAGACGTTATCCCCGGCGCACCGACGAGAGCAAACTTTTCTTATCCTTCTAACCCTCGCGCGGAGCCCGGTTCTTTATGCAAGTGCCTTGTATGGAGGGCTTTTTTGTTTTTCTTTTCTCTTTTCTCCTTTTTTTTCGCCGCGGCGGAGCGAGGATGAGAAGGACACGCTTTTTGAGGGGTGCGCGTATTTGGTTCTTGGTGGAGTTAAGCGAGGGGGTTTTGCGGAAACTCATTGAGGAAATGCCAAGGCGGAGAGTTTTTTCTCTTTTAAAGACTAAGAAGTAATGATTCACTTGGCATAAAGCAACAAGTCACAAAACTTTTCTGATTGTAACGTAACATTATTTGTACTTTCTTTTCCTTACTGACGTCGAAAGAAAGTAAGACGATCATCGACGAACTCACGGAGAATAGATAAAGTAAGTGAATTTCATAGTGCAAGAATAATTGTAATAATAAGACTCTAAAAAAAAAACAACGACCAATACTCATTATATGTGATCACAAAAATTCACCTCAACTTTTCACTGGTGATAATTAGAATTATAATTGTTAATTGCAACATTTAAACGATCTTGAACAATGTTATTAAGTAATAGAGAGACATTAACATAGATTTAAGTCAAGATTGCAGTTAATTATAATCGATAATCAAGTCAGTTCTACAGTTTAAGACAGCGACCGTACCAAAATGACACTAATCCTACATTAGTCATTCGTGAAAAAATTGTTTTGACTAAACCATAAATTTTAGAGAAAAATTTCTTATGGCATTTTGTTCCCGGGTAATCAAAGAATATACCAAAATTTTTTCGAACCAAATTAACTACATTTTTAAGCTAAAAACTTGTATACATTGCAATATAAGCTACGAAAGAATCTTTTTGTAATTGCTTTTCAAATAGAAATGTTTAAATAAATTAAGTAGCATATATTATAAAATGTATATAAATCATTTGATAACCCAAAAGTTTAATGTAAATAAGTTAAGTCGGATCTCATTTGCATAAGAAGTGGCGGCGAGGCCTTGGCGGTTGGTGGGGGTGGGGAGGGGAGAAAGCGCGAGGGCCCCATAGACGCCAAGTAGTTTCAGTCGGTGCCAGACCGCCACCCGAGATGGACGTGGAAGCTGCACCACATCAAGTCTACATTTCAAGTTACTTATTTGCGTAGGTACTGACCGATCTTCTTATTATAGTATGCTAATTTCAGAAGCATTAATAGAAAGAATCGTTTGTTAAACGTTAACTCATTCAAATCAGTGTAAAAGTCGTTAGATATAGGTTACAAATGTAGTTAGATTTGATCGAAAATTTTGTAGTAGATTCAGTAATCAAAGCCGAACAAAAAAGGATTAAGAAATATTTATAATTTAGAAACAAATTGTTAATATTAGTGGAAGAACATTGAACTAAGGTAGGTAATACAATGTCATTTGCGCAACGTTTGCTGTTGAAGAGTAGAATTTACTTTATTATCATTATTTATGTACAATATTGATCTAAATTTGTATTAATACATTTATTAATAAGTACACAGCATTAATAAAGATCAAATTTGTATCTTATTTTCAGGTGGCGGCGCAGCGATGGCATGGGAGCAGGCGACACGAAATAGAGAGAGACAGAGAGAGGGGACGCGAGCGGGCGGCGTCCCGGCAGGCCCCGCGTTAGACGCCAGTTGGTGTCAGACCAGCGCCCGAGATGGACGTAGGATTTGCGTCATGTCACTTCTACATTTCATATTACACGTCTGCAAAGGTACTGATAATCATTTTTACGTTTATTATTGATGACGGAAGCTTTAATAGCAAGTTTAATTTGTTAAACTTTGTTAAACGGTCAATCATCGGAATCAATCTGCACAAGATTTTATTTGAAAAAAACAGTTAGTTTTGATCGAAAATTCGTTAGTACAGTCTTTTATCAGTTTCAAATTAAAAAGTCTTAAGAAATCTAACTGTAAAACTTATAGATTAGTAAAAAAATTGTTAATATTGTTGCGGAGTATTGGACTAACCTAGGTATATTGTCATTTGGACATGTTCACTGTCTAAAAATTGACTTTATTATTAATATAATTAATATACAAAATATTAATTTAAATTGATGTTATTAACTTTATTAAAAACTTAACAATAGCATTATTAAAGACTGTTAAACATAGAAATCAATGCTTCCAGCGCATATTTAGTAAAAGTAAAAACTTGACACGGTATATATATACATAAACAAAATAATTCATACCAAATGGTTAATTACTATACCTGAATAACCTTTAACAATGTTTTTAAGTTTTTAAAGTGGAATCCTTAAACAAAGCAACATTTTAGATCATAATTCATCCAAATAGAGCTAAATATATTGATTTAATAAAAATTGAATTCACGCCTTACATTCAGGTTATAAAGAGGCATTATAGCATCAGGCTGGTGAGATGGTGGTCTGCACAGGTCTTACTGCCCATTGTACTCATGGTTCTATATTTAGTTCGTGACATTGGTTTCGAAACGTTATTTGAGGTGGTTGTGGTATCCGTGTTGCATCACTTCAACGTGTCGAAATATCCATTTATAAAGGTAATGACATGCTCCTTTATGCTCTACATATCTACATTGTTTCGTATGAGTAAGTAATCAACTTTAAAATTTAAAGCAGTGAAAAATCTAAATTTGGACAATATATCTGGCCTGCTGTGGTGGACTATGTACAAAAGTATAAATGTGAGGTTATACTTCTATATAACTTACAACATCAGGAGTCAAAAGCATACTTCTAACAAAAAGGATCTTCCCTAAATTAAATTTCCCTGAAAGGGCTAGTTGCTAAACTCGCGTAGCCCACTTCACAATTATGTTATGAGCTGTTATGTTATGAGCTTTAGTCAAGCTAATGCGATTAATCATAGGTAGGTAGCAATGATGTTTTATTAAAACATTATGTTATGTTCTAAATCAAATTGTGCTCCTAAAAATTTTACTTTATAAAATGATGCATTTATATCTTCTTTTAAGGAAATATAGCAGTGATGTCAGAGGAGAGAGTGCTAAACTGTCAACAGGGCTTCGAGCACTGGTAGCAAATAAACAGTTATCAGTTAACCTACATTAAGGCATCTCAAAGTGAATTTACAGGTATTAACAGTCATCTCTATGATTATTATTTATCTTTTAAAAAAGTAATAATATAATAAAAAAATTTTAGAAATGAAAGCTAATTTATGCAGCATTCTTCGCCAGTTGTGTTGAGCTAGTTTGAGCCACCCTGATTGTTGTTGATAGAATTTGCTTGGGCCTTGACAATCTGATAAATTAAATGCATTGATTTAATGAAAACGGTCATGCACATGACATGTACTTGAGGATACATATACATTTCCATTGATTTTTTTAATTCAGCTTTAAAGTTAAGGAATTGATATACAATGAAAAAATTAAGAGAAAAGCCATGTCAGCAATTGTATTACGGTGAGATTCAAAATTTTATTTAAAATTTTTTTATTTTATTTTTCTTTCTAAGTTAAAAATATTAGTGTAATTGTTGATTAATTATACATAGAAAAGTCTTAATGAAAATGTAAATTTTTTGTTAAAAATGATTATTTATATTATGTATAATAGGGCTACTATAATATCTGATCTAAAAGTAGTGTTAATTTTACTATCGGTATTTAAATACAATTTTTGATTAAATTTTTATTAATACCTTTGCGAAATTTATAATTGTCAGGTATTGTAACATTGGTGGAATTACACTACGTTTGTTTGCTTTAGTACTAATGAAAAAGACACTTTTCATAAATGTATTCATGAAAAATTAGTGACTTTATACCTTACACTACCTAATATTAGAAAGTCATATATGGACAAACACCTTTCTGATGCACAGCTAATGCTGTCATTAATTGTTTCTTGATATATTGTAAATTGCAAAGTTTTTTTTAGAAGTTTTTAATTTCGTTCATACAGTTTTGTGCAGTAAATTATTTGAATTTAAATTTAAATTATTAATCAGTCTTTAAAAAGTCATTGTGTTTATCCATTGTGCGCTCTAAAAATTTTTATTGATAGTTATTTTTATTGATATTTAGACGTATATCATTTAATTGTTTATCGTCCCTTTAAATGTTCATAGCATTTTTAAAAATCTTTCTACAGAGCTTTCTGGTTGATGATTAAGAAGCCCGGATGTCTGCATCGAAGCAGAAAGACTGTTGGCAAATTACTGTGACATATAAGTCATACGTAAGTTGACTACAGTTTTGTCTGTGTACCATGGCTTGCGGTCTTCGGTGTCAATTCGAGCTCAAATGTAGTGGGGTTCGAAGGGATCTCCGAGAGTGCAGGGTACAGAAGAAGACGAAGGAGGCCAAGCAGCCGTCGACTTCAACGTGGGAATCCGCGATGATGAGTAGTTTAATTCATACGCATCAATTCTATTGCGCAATTTATTCTTTATTTAATAGCTTTAATTAAAAAATTAACATTAGAATATGACAATAGTAATTGATTTACGTAATTGTCATAGTAGTTAATTTGTACTGTAGAAACATAATATTACATTACTCCGTGAAAAGTAGATAATTCGCGAGTTCATTAAAGTAACTTTAATATAATATTAAAAATAAATTTGTAGATTAATTGTGCTTATTATCTCAAAGTTCTGTAAATGATAGTTTAACTTTTTTTCGGTTTCCCCACGCGAAAACTGTGCCGCCAAAGCTGTGCACCGTTTTCAGAGCTCTGTAAAAATGCCGCTACAATAACAAGGTATAATGCATTTTACAAATGTACTTACAAGTAAGTTTACAAATGCACCATAAGGCCACAAAATGCTGTGCACTGAAGATACAAGGATACAGAGCTCTGTCGTAAACATTTCCCTCCCTATAGTATTCTTCGAACTGAGTCTAAATTTTTAAATATTAAATATTGTGTAAAGTGAGTTTAGCATTTGATTTTTCTCAAAGTAAATTCTTAAGCCAATTTTTTATGAAAGTTTCGTTTAAGTAAAAACCTTAGATTCCTCCTGGAGTACCACTTAATTTAAAAATATTTTTCGAAATATTGTAAAGTCGAGCAAATTTTTCCCATTTTCCAACAAGAAGTAAATGGTGAGCACCGTTTCAAGGATGAAAGGTTTCCGTCTGCAGGTCTGAATCCGTGTATATGTCTGTATGAACATTCGTGTGTGCCCGTCTGTTGGTGAGCTTGCAGGTCTGAATACGTGTATATGTCTGAATATGTGTATTTGTCTGGATACGTGTATATGTCTGGGTATACATCTGCGTGTGTCTGTCTGTTGGTGAGCTTGCAGGTCTGCGTACGCTTCCGTCGATAATGTCTCTTTATTTTTTCCCATAATTCATCTAATTTACGAATTAGGTGAGTTTCGAGGCGAAAATTTTTTTTATTAATGAGTAAGTATACTTTTAAACTGCGATCTGATAAACAAATGTAAAAATGAAGGATACTCATAATGAAAAAATGCTATATAATTTGATAATATTAATTTAAATAGTTTTTTTTTTAATTTGAATGTGGAATAGATAATTTAATTTGATTTCTTAAATAATCTTCTTTAAAAACTTTGTACTTATTGAAAATATAAAACAGATAAATGTGCCGCAAAGTTTAATTATTTTTACGAACACGTTACATTTATATAATCAGTTTAAATTCGTGATGCATTCATTTAGTATACACTTTACTTTATGTATATAATTCATGATTATTTAAGAAATAGAATTATACTGTGTACCAAAAACTGAAATACGCTAATAAAAAAAGGTTACTTGTTTTTGGTGCTATATTTTGTTGTGGCACATATGAATTTTCGTATTTTTGTGCTCCAATTAATTTCCCACTTTTACCATGTCCCATTTTTACCATGTCTCATTTTGCCCCAGAATCTGTTAGGTCTCTCCCTTCCCTACATTAAGCGCTCAAAAAAGTGGTCTTTTTTGCTAGTTCATCACTTTTTCGTCCGCTTCATTACTTTTTTATCCACATTTTTTTCGACACGTACTTTTATCTTTTGGTCCATTGATCAAAACTATAACTTTAGTCCCATTTTACGTTCAAAAATACGGAATTCATATCTGCGTTACAAAATAATCTGTCTTATCACTTCAAAATAAAAAAGAGATAGATCGCGTGTTCCTTTTTTAATCCTTTTAAAAAGGTTAAGAAAAAAGTATTTTTATAATAATGATTACTTCATTTATGCATATTTACTTTTTTAAGTTATCAGATCGTATATTGAGTACAACAAATTTTTTACAGGTAATTTTTGAGAAGGTAATTTCTAGATAGTATAAAATTAATCTAATATTTTTTTATCAACGTTGAGATACAAATGGTATTCACCAATGTAACGCCGTAAGTATATAATAGAACTTAATATACAATATGTTATGTATTTAAACCAGGTATTAAATATAATACCCCTCCTCTTCCACCCCCCCGCCCCTCTAAAGTAACGGAGTAATGTAATATTAAAAACTTGCAAAAGAATTGATAAACATTACGTTTTCTTTAAAATATAATTGTATACTATATATATATATATATCTCTATAATAACATATATTGGTACTGTAAGTAAATTTTAATTTCATTCATGACATTTTAATTTTAGATTTTATTATTTTAGAAAGAATAAATAATAATATTCGATATATTTTTAGGTATTACCATAAAAATATTTGATGATTAAAAGAGGGATAATGCTTATTTTGCTTTTTTGTGAAACGCCTTTTCAACATTCATTCTCCCATTTATTAGTATTAGAATTTTTGTTGTTGTTATCTATTTAAATACTAGCGAAATAAATGAGCTCATTGTATCATCAGATTGAGCTGTTTGTATTTTTGAAAAAATTAGCCCTTACGTTTACCGAATTTACTGAATCCGAATTTGATATCAGAATTAAACTAGGCTCCAAAGTTTCTATGGGATTTCATATATTTTGAAAATATTTTTTAAATCTATTTAGAATATAAAAATTCCTTTTCGCCAATGTGTCAAAAAAAGAACCTTTTCATTGCTACAGACTGTAAATCTGATCAGATAGCGATTTTTCAAATTTACTACGAGAAGCTTTAGCTAATTTATAGTTATCAGATCTCATTAATGATAATAAGAAATAACTTATGGGTGTAATTTGTGGCATATGTCAATGCTGCCTTTAGTGTGAATATTAGTTTACGATGCGAATTAAATGTTAGACCGCCCGTATTTTATTAAAAAAAATTACATCTGAATGCGTGAATACGTGTGTGCACATGTGTGTGTGTATGTCTGTGTGCGAGTGTCTGTGAGTTTGCCGGTCGTGGCATACCGGATCGTGACATAGAATTGGTGATCCTCGGCTAAGAAAAGAAGAAGAGCCTGTAGGTCTGAATGCGTCTGTATGTCTGTGTGAACATCCGCGTGAGCCTGTGTCTGTCTGACTGTTTGCAGGTCTGAATTTGAGTGCTGTCTGGGCGAATTTGTGTGAGTGCTTGTGGATGTGCATCTATGAGCCTGCAGGTCTGAATGCTTCTTCTGCATTTCTGGCCGTAGGTCATCTATGTCCCTACCCGATATGTCACCACGCAAGGGTAGCAGGTCTGAATGCGTGAATACGTGTGTGCACATGTGCGTGTGTGTATGTTTGTGTGTCTGTGTGCGAGTGTCTGTGAGCTTGCCGGTCGTGACATACCGGATCGTGACATACAATTGGTGACCCTCGGCTAAGAAAAGAAGAGCCGGCAGGTCTGAATGCGTCTGTATGTCTGTGTGAACATCCGCGTGAGCCTGTGCCTGCGAATTCGTGAGCATTCAGGTCTGAATGCGCGTATATGCTGGGTATACATCTGCATGCGCCTATCTGTTGGTGAACTTGCAATGATGAATGCTTCTGCTTTTTCTGACCGTGGGTCATCTACGTCCCTACCCGATATGTACCACGCATGCGTAGCAGGTTTGAATGCGTGAATACGTGTGTGCACATGTGCGTGTGTGTATGTTTGTGTGTCTGTGTGCGAGTGTCTGTGAGCTTGCCGGTCGTGGCATACCGGATCGTGACATACAATTGGTGACCCTCGGCTAAGAAAAGAAGAAGAATCTGTAGGTCTGAATGCATTTTACGTCTGTGTGAACATCCGCGTGAGCCTGTGCCTGTGAATTTGTGAGCATGCAGGTTTGAATGTGTGTATATGCTGGGTATACATCTGCGTATACCTGTCTGTTGGTGAGCTTGCAATGCTGAATGCTTCTGCATTTTCTGACCGTAGGTCATCTATGTCCCTTCCCGATATGCCACCACGCATGTAATCACCTGAATGTATGAATCTGCGCGAATGTGCGTGTGTGCCTGTGTCAGAGGATTTGTGAGCCTGTATTCAGGTTATAACATTCACGTTATGCTGTGGATAATGACCTTTCTTTTTAACATTGATTGAGACGATCGAAAAAGTTAAATTCAGATAAATCGTGTTTTTCGACCAAGATTTTTGACCAAGTTCCCGGTTTTTTTTAATTACCCTCCAGAAACTATTTTTTCTTCATGTTTTCAATCAAATTAGGGAAAAGGTATTTTTTATTTAAGTTCTTTTTTATTTAGTTTTTTTATCAACAAAACTAGCGATTTTATAATATTTAGAGTTCCAGTATTCTGATATTACCAATTTGAATCAGGCATTTGATTCTTTCCAACTCTGAAAGCTTATCTCGTAGCATCGAAAAATCCGTGTAGAAAAGTTTTACTGCAGTTAACCAAAAATTCATATTTGATACAGGTTTTGCATTTTGAATAAATTCTGTAACATATATCCTCATGTGATTGATATCACAATATACTAGTTATTTCAATCACAGTGGAAATAGTTGTCGAGTCGACCGACTGATGTTCTATTCGGATTCAGTAGAGCAAACAATTTTGCTTGTATTTTTTTCTAGCATGTTTGTATTTTTGTGTAGAAAAATTTTTAAATGGGTGAATATGATTGTGAAAAAGTTTCATTATGGAAATAAAATTTTCAATTATCAAGGAGTACAAATAATGATTATCTACGAAAAATTACAAGGAAGACAAATAAATGATCATCTGAAAATGGAAAACTATAAAGAGAAATACAGTAGAAATATAGATAATTTAATATTAGATTTATTATAAAGAATTAATATGAATAGCATTTATTACACCTAAGGATATTAGTTTTCAAATATTAATAAAGGGTAAGTTTATTTATTATTTATTTTATAACTAGCTTAATATAATGTGAATTCAAGTATTAGACATATTTATTCTATGTGATTATATTATTATGTTTTAAATGTAAATTAAAATAATTTTTCATGACAATCGATCATTAAAACTCACCTCCTAACATTTCATATTAGCCCACGTGCGTGTCCTTGAACGTACACGCACGTGGACCATACAAACCCTACTGGGAAAGGGCGGGGATATTTTTATATGACTAAGATCTAGCACAAAAAGTAATTTTTTTTTTTATACTCCCGTTCAATGTCACTTGCACTTTGTGATTAGAAGTAAACGTGCAATTTGAAGGCAGGTAGAACACTTAGATTTTTCGACATTTTAAAGAGGCTCGTGTTTAATTGACAGTTACAGCGCCTTATGATCGATCCTGAACTTTAAATTGAAACTTTTGTAATTTAATGGAAACATTCGCATGTTCTCGTAATTGAATAAATGTTTAATGACAGCGAAGGAAAAGGTAGCGGAACATTTAGCTCCGTTGAAGCGGTAGGAGTGCAACCTTCAATTAACGCAGTACTGTCCGCACATCTTTTCAAACCTCGTTTTCCCGCGCAGTCCCCTCATTCAATCGTTAAACTTCGCCACGACACTCGTTACGAATGATACTTTGTTCTTTACACTGCCTGTTTTTAACATCCTCCTCAGTTGAAGCATTCTTTATGAAGAATGTCACTGTACGCGTATTTTAAGTATACGCGCAAGGAACATATGGTCTGAATAAACATTTTTTATTCATGTAGTACTTAATGAATGCGACGCTTCACCAATTACAATTACTAAAATAATATGTACGTTTACAATAAAACATAGACATCAATCATCAACCTTATGGCCGAAGGGCTTTTATTTTCTATTTCGTAAACACATAAGCAAAGCTATAATTATCAATTCCAAGATGGTTTAGTGTTATCGATGGTCGACTAATGGAATTCTAATGCGACATTTTCTTTCGACGACAAAGTCACAGTTGGGACTGGAAGGGCGATGATCGCAAGTCGAAGCACAAAGTAGAATCACCGTCGCCTCTTCGAAGTTGCCGTCTCAAAATAATGCAAATCGAGTTAGAGCGCAAGAGAGCGGTGTTTGCCTCGGCACAAGGGGGCGGCCGATACCTTTTACGCGACCATAATGCACCTGAAATAATCATATTAAAGCGCGGGATATCTCGAGGCGGGTCGCAAGCGCGCGCACCGGGAAAAATAAAGTATCGGTTGAGTCGCGAAAAGGGTTTTCGCGATCCGCCCATATGAATGATCCACGCTCGACACCGCTCCGTACGAGTCGGGAGTACGTCGTAGATCGCGGGGAAAAAAGGAATATAAATATGCATATATATACTTATATAAGCCGACAGTGAGGTGGAGTCGGGAAAAGAAGTGCAGGTGGTCATTTGGTTATTTTTATTGTAGTGATCGGCTCTTTTTCTTTGATAAATCATTCAGAATTAGTGGATATGAGAAAGTTAAATTGATTACTGTCGTTGACGGTAGGCAAGCTTGAATTATTCAAGGGCCGAGAGAGAAAAATTACTATTTACGCGGCGCGCAAAAGCAACAGCTAGCGGGAATTTTGACGTCTCTACAAGTTCATTTAAATGCAAAGCCTATTATATAGAAAATGTGCCGTCTGATCGGATTCGACTTCTTTCTACTTCGCGAGGTCGCGCTAAAGCCATTCCCTCGAATTATTAAGCAAAAGGAGTAGTGCGCCTCGAAAAACGGCTGTAAACGTCCTTAGCATAATAAGCGAGGCTCGCGAGGCGCACCGCGGGAAAAAGGAAGGACGTCCACGCGCGCAGACAGGGGAGGATTTCGCTTTGACTATCGATTCCGTTTTTCGGTATTATTAGATTTCACGTGTACGCGCGGCGCTGGGGCGCCGGGGGAGGGGGAGGCAAAGATTGCGAAGAATCGACTGAATATTTGAGAGTCGTTCGTTTTCTCCGGCGGAGGCGAATTATAAGAGAATCGATCGGCATCGGCGAAGTCCGCGCGCGCCGAGACGACGTCTCCTCTCCCCTATACGCTCCGTCTTGCGCGGGTCTCGCGACGACGGCAAATCGAATTATATGCGCCGCCGGCGAGCGACGGGTATATTTGCGTTGCGAGGCGCGGGATTCGTACACCGATGCTGCTGGTGCAGCCGACCCAGCGGTGGGGTTTTCTCGCGGCGCGTCGCACGACTATTTGGCGTTTTATTTTAATTTGCGGCACGGTGGGGGCGGCAAACTGCGCGCTGCAAATTGTGCAATTATCCCGGACTCTTTCTTTTTTCTTCTTTTCAGCGTCACGTGGCGAGTTGTTAGAATATACTTAAATGTGACGTTATAATGCATTCAGGGAAACGTAGAGTTGCGGAGCTATGTCATTTTTTCCGGGTATATTATTAGTATCGTGAAACGAGAACGTAACTGGATTACTTATTATTTCATTACTGCAATCATCGTACCTATCCATGACTTATTCAGAGCGTATCTACGAAAAATTCATGGGATTTTATTTTTCTTCGACTCCATTACCGACGACTATGTAGGTACTTATTTTTCTACCTTCGCTGAAGTTTTTTCTATCTTGGATGTAAAAATTGCTGGGTTTTAGCTCATCTAATAGCTTGCAAGTTATTAATAAAGTAACATTTTTTTGTGCGGTGAATTTAAAAACTGCTGGTATTTTTGGGTATTGATGTCCTTCATTCCTCGTGTTTATTAGAATGTTATAGATTGATAGATTTTGAGTGTCGAGTAATTATTTACAAATAATATTTTAATTATTTTATTTGGTTACTTGCATTGTTTACCAAATAATAATAAGTGCATTCAGGTTGAGACTTTAAAGTATTAAGAGAGTAGTTTGAAAACAGCTATTTATTTTGACTAAAAATAATTTTTGTAGATACTGAAGTACCTTTTAAATAACACTTTTAAAAATTAATTATTAAATTTTAAATGTATTTTAAAACAGTCAAACTTCTTTCTTTAAAATGTATTTTAAAATTTCAAACTTCTTTCTCAATCCTTAAGCTTTGACGAACCCATCAAAATACACTCGACCCTGTAAAGTTAAGTCAGAATTTGCTGAAAAAATTTAAATCTCACCGATTTTTGCATTAACTGTAACTTCTGTCACCTATTCTAAAAGCAGAAGCTACAATTGCAAAGAGCCAGTGAGACTTGAAAGGGAAAAAGCGCCGGCGCTTTTGAGGCTGATGAAACATGAGTAAATCCCCGAATCACAAGTTGTAAGCAATCCAGCGACGAAATCGATCCCACGCGCCATTCATATCATCCGACGGATGCGATCCACGGGCGACGGCATCGTAATCCAGGGAGAAAATCGAGAGGTTCGGGAGGGGTGGGACCGAGTGCACGCGCATTCGCGGTGACCGCTCGCAGTCGCATTAGTTAGGACTAACAACGCCGGCGAGCGGACAATCAAAAGCTGATGGCCCATGATTCGCTATGATAATGAAGCATGAATAGACCATGAGCCGAGTCGAGCCGGGGCTCACCTTCTCCCTCTCTCTCTCTCTCTCTCTCTCTCTCTCTCTCTCTCTCTCTCTCTCTCTCTCTCTCTCTCTCTCTCTCTC